>OY979767.1:63571067-63782175 GCA_963855975.1 Andrena chrysosceles | reverse complement strand
GTAGGTAGGTAGGTAGGTAGGTAGGTAGGTAGGTAGGTAGGTAGGTAGGTAGGTAGGTAGGTAGGTAGGTAGGTAGGTAGGTAGGTAGGTAGGTAGGTAGGTAGGTAGGTAGGTAGGTAGGTAGGTAGGTAGGTAGGTAGGTAGGTAGGTAGGTAGGTAGGTAGGTAGGTAGGTAGGTAGGTAGGTAGGTAGGTAGGTAGGTAGGTAGGTAGGTAGGTAGGTAGGTAGGTAGGTAGGTAGGTAGGTAGGTAGGTAGGTAGGTAGGTAGGTAGGTAGGTAGGTAGGTAGGTAGGTAGGTAGGTAGGTAGGTAGGTAGGTAGGTAGGTAGGTAGGTAGGTAGGTAGGTAGGTAGGTAGGTAGGTAGGTAGGTAGGTAGGTAGGTAGGTAGGTAGGTAGGTAGGTAGGTAGGTAGGTAGGTAGGTAGGTAGGTAGGTAGGTAGGTAGGTAGGTAGGTAGGTAGGTAGGTAGGTAGGTAGGTAGGTAGGTAGGTAGGTAGGTAGGTAGGTAGGTAGGTAGGTAGGTAGGTAGGTAGGTAGGTAGGTAGGTAGGTAGGTAGGTAGGTAGGTAGGTAGGTAGGTAGGTAGGTAGGTAGGTAGGTAGGTAGGTAGGTAGGTAGGTAGGTAGGTAGGTAGGTAGGTAGGTAGGTAGGTAGGTAGGTAGGTAGGTAGGTAGGTAGGTAGGTAGGTAGGTAGGTAGGTAGGTAGGTAGGTAGGTAGGTAGGTAGGTAGGTAGGTAGGTAGGTAGGTAGGTAGGTAGGTAGGTAGGTAGGTAGGTAGGTAGGTAGGTAGGTAGGTAGGTAGGTAGGTAGGTAGGTAGGTAGGTAGGTAGGTAGGTAGGTAGGTAGGTAGGTAGGTAGGTAGGTAGGTAGGTAGGTAGGTAGGTAGGTAGGTAGGTAGGTAGGTAGGTAGGTAGGTAGGTAGGTAGGTAGGTAGGTAGGTAGGTAGGTAGGTAGGTAGGTAGGTAGGTAGGTAGGTAGGTAGGTAGGTAGGTAGGTAGGTAGGTAGGTAGGTAGGTAGGTAGGTAGGTAGGTAGGTAGGTAGGTAGGTAGGTAGGTAGGTAGGTAGGTAGGTAGGTAGGTAGGTAGGTAGGTAGGTAGGTAGGTAGGTAGGTAGGTAGGTAGGTAGGTAGGTAGGTAGGTAGGTAGGTAGGTAGGTAGGTAGGTAGGTAGGTAGGTAGGTAGGTAGGTAGGTAGGTAGGTAGGTAGGTAGGTAGGTAGGTAGGTAGGTAGGTAGGTAGGTAGGTAGGTAGGTAGGTAGGTAGGTAGGTAGGTAGGTAGGTAGGTAGGTAGGTAGGTAGGTAGGTAGGTAGGTAGGTAGGTAGGTAGGTAGGTAGGTAGGTAGGTAGGTAGGTAGGTAGGTAGGTAGGTAGGTAGGTAGGTAGGTAGGTAGGTAGGTAGGTAGGTAGGTAGGTAGGTAGGTAGGTAGGTAGGTAGGTAGGTAGGTAGGTAGGTAGGTAGGTAGGTAGGTAGGTAGGTAGGTAGGTAGGTAGGTAGGTAGGTAGGTAGGTAGGTAGGTAGGTAGGTAGGTAGGTAGGTAGGTAGGTAGGTAGGTAGGTAGGTAGGTAGGTAGGTAGGTAGGTAGGTAGGTAGGTAGGTAGGTAGGTAGGTAGGTAGGTAGGTAGGTAGGTAGGTAGGTAGGTAGGTAGGTAGGTAGGTAGGTAGGTAGGTAGGTAGGTAGGTAGGTAGGTAGGTAGGTAGGTAGGTAGGTAGGTAGGTAGGTAGGTAGGTAGGTAGGTAGGTAGGTAGGTAGGTAGGTAGGTAGGTAGGTAGGTAGGTAGGTAGGTAGGTAGGTAGGTAGGTAGGTAGGTAGGTAGGTAGGTAGGTAGGTAGGTAGGTAGGTAGGTAGGTAGGTAGGTAGGTAGGTAGGTAGGTAGGTAGGTAGGTAGGTAGGTAGGTAGGTAGGTAGGTAGGTAGGTAGGTAGGTAGGTAGGTAGGTAGGTAGGTAGGTAGGTAGGTAGGTAGGTAGGTAGGTAGGTAGGTAGGTAGGTAGGTAGGTAGGTAGGTAGGTAGGTAGGTAGGTAGGTAGGTAGGTAGGTAGGTAGGTAGGTAGGTAGGTAGGTAGGTAGGTAGGTAGGTAGGTAGGTAGGTAGGTAGGTAGGTAGGTAGGTAGGTAGGTAGGTAGGTAGGTAGGTAGGTAGGTAGGTAGGTAGGTAGGTAGGTAGGTAGGTAGGTAGGTAGGTAGGTAGGTAGGTAGGTAGGTAGGTAGGTAGGTAGGTAGGTAGGTAGGTAGGTAGGTAGGTAGGTAGGTAGGTAGGTAGGTAGGTAGGTAGGTAGGTAGGTAGGTAGGTAGGTAGGTAGGTAGGTAGGTAGGTAGGTAGGTAGGTAGGTAGGCAGGCAGGCAGGCAGGCAGGCAGGCAGGCAGGCAGGCAGGCAGGCAGGCAGGCAGGCAGGCAGGCAGGCAGGCAGGCAGGCAGGCAGGCAGGCAGGCAGGCAGGCAGGCAGGCAGGCAGGCAGGCAGGCAGGCAGGCAGGCAGGCAGGCAGGCAGGCAGGCAGGCAGGCAGGCAGGCAGGCAGGCAGGCAGGCAGGCAGGCAGGCAGGCAGGCAGGCAGGCAGGCAGGCAGGCAGGCAGGCAGGCAGGCAGGCAGGCAGGCAGGCAGGCAGGCAGGCAGGCAGGCAGGCAGGCAGGCAGGCAGGCAGGCAGGCAGGCAGGCAGGCAGGCAGGCAGGCAGGCAGGCAGGCAGGCAGGCAGGCAGGCAGGCAGGCAGGCAGGCAGGCAGGCAGGCAGGCAGGCAGGCAGGCAGGCAGGCAGGCAGGCAGGCAGGCAGGCAGGCAGGCAGGCAGGCAGGCAGGCAGGCAGGCAGGCAGGCAGGCAGGCAGGCAGGCAGGCAGGCAGGCAGGCAGGCAGGCAGGCAGGCAGGCAGGCAGGCAGGCAGGCAGGCAGGCAGGCAGGCAGGCAGGCAGGCAGGCAGGCAGGCAGGCAGGCAGGCAGGCAGGCAGGCAGGCAGGCAGGCAGGCAGGCAGGCAGGCAGGCAGGCAGGCAGGCAGGCAGGCAGGCAGGCAGGCAGGCAGGCAGGCAGGCAGGCAGGCAGGCAGGCAGGCAGGCAGGCAGGCAGGCAGGCAGGCAGGCAGGCAGGCAGGCAGGCAGGCAGGCAGGCAGGCAGGCAGGCAGGCAGGCAGGCAGGCAGGCAGGCAGGCAGGCAGGCAGGCAGGCAGGCAGGCAGGCAGGCAGGCAGGCAGGCAGGCAGGCAGGCAGGCAGGCAGGCAGGCAGGCAGGCAGGCAGGCAGGCAGGCAGGCAGGCAGGCAGGCAGGCAGGCAGGCAGGCAGGCAGGCAGGCAGGCAGGCAGGCAGGCAGGCAGGCAGGCAGGCAGGCAGGCAGGCAGGCAGGCAGGCAGGCAGGCAGGCAGGCAGGCAGGCAGGCAGGCAGGCAGGCAGGCAGGCAGGCAGGCAGGCAGGCAGGCAGGCAGGCAGGCAGGCAGGCAGGCAGGCAGGCAGGCAGGCAGGCAGGCAGGCAGGCAGGCAGGCAGGCAGGCAGGCAGGCAGGCAGGCAGGCAGGCAGGCAGGCAGGCAGGCAGGCAGGCAGGCAGGCAGGCAGGCAGGCAGGCAGGCAGGCAGGCAGGCAGGCAGGCAGGCAGGCAGGCAGGCAGGCAGGCAGGCAGGCAGGCAGGCAGGCAGGCAGGCAGGCAGGCAGGCAGGCAGGCAGGCAGGCAGGCAGGCAGGCAGGCAGGCAGGCAGGCAGGCAGGCAGGCAGGCAGGCAGGCAGGCAGGCAGGCAGGCAGGCAGGCAGGCAGGCAGGCAGGCAGGCAGGCAGGCAGGCAGGCAGGCAGGCAGGCAGGCAGGCAGGCAGGCAGGCAGGCAGGCAGGCAGGCAGGCAGGCAGGCAGGCAGGCAGGCAGGCAGGCAGGCAGGCAGGCAGGCAGGCAGGCAGGCAGGCAGGCAGGCAGGCAGGCAGGCAGGCAGGCAGGCAGGCAGGCAGGCAGGCAGGCAGGCAGGCAGGCAGGCAGGCAGGCAGGCAGGCAGGCAGGCAGGCAGGCAGGCAGGCAGGCAGGCAGGCAGGCAGGCAGGCAGGCAGGCAGGCAGGCAGGTAGGTAGGTAGGTAGGTAGGTAGGTAGGTAGGTAGGTAGGTAGGTAGGTAGGTAGGTAGGTAGGTAGGTAGGTAGGTAGGTAGGTAGGTAGGTAGGTAGGTAGGTAGGTAGGTAGGTAGGTAGGTAGGTAGGTAGGTAGGTAGGTAGGTAGGTAGGTAGGTAGGTAGGTAGGTAGGTAGGTAGGTAGGTAGGTAGGTAGGTAGGTAGGTAGGTAGGTAGGTAGGTAGGTAGGTAGGTAGGTAGGTAGGTAGGTAGGTAGGTAGGTAGGTAGGTAGGTAGGTAGGTAGGTAGGTAGGTAGGTAGGTAGGTAGGTAGGTAGGTAGGTAGGTAGGTAGGTAGGTAGGTAGGTAGGTAGGTAGGTAGGTAGGTAGGCAGGTAGGCAGGTAGGCAGGCAGGCAGGCAGGCAGGCAGGCAGGCAGGCAGGCAGGCAGGCAGGCAGGCAGGCAGGCAGGCAGGCAGGCAGGCAGGCAGGCAGGCAGGCAGGCAGGCAGGCAGGCAGGTAGGTAGGTAGGTAGGTAGGTAGGTAGGTAGGTAGGTAGGTAGGTAGGTAGGTAGGTAGGTAGGTAGGTAGGTAGGTACGTAGGTACGTAGGTAGGTAGGTAGGTAGGTAGGTAGGTAGGTAGGTAGGTAGGTAGGTAGGTAGGTAGGTAGGTAGGTATTTAGGTAGGTAGGTAGGTAGGTAGGTAGGTAGGTAGGTAGGACATGAGCTTCTCATACCTCGGGTATTCGGAGGTATTGGCCAGCGATGTCTCCCAGGCTTCGCGAGTCACCTTGTCGAGGGACTTGGTGATGGCATGCACTAAGATGCAGTTGTGAATCTCCTCGTGGGCTTTAAGTGCAACCAAGGATTCGTTCACTTGGTTGACAGTTGAGGCCAAGTGCTTGAGCGAAGTTGCGCAGCGCGTTGTGATCGGAGGCAGGGTGAGCAGCTTCTCCAACTGCTCCTGGATGAGCAGGCGTTTATTAGAAAAACGCTTCGTTAGGAGATCCCAGCACGCCTGGAATGATGAGCCCCTGAGCGGGAAGGCGTTGACTCGCTTCGCAGGTTGTCCACTCAGGCTTGAGCGGAGATAGTGAAGGCGATCTATCTCCATGAGCGTGGAGTCCTGGATTATGAGTGATGTGAAGAGCTCGCTGAACGTTGGCCAATCTGTGAAGCTGCCAGAGAATTTTGGCAGCTCGATCTCTGGCAGCTTGGTTGCGCGTGCAGGCGCTGGCTTGGCGTGAGCAGCTCGTAAGTCGGAAATTACTTCGACGTCCTCCTTAAGGCGGCTTAGGTGGAGCTTCATCTCCCACACTAGCTGCCGCTCTTGTACTGCCACTTCGGTGGCAAAGTACTCGTGGTCGAGGAACTTGGCAGGCCACACGGCCTCGAAGTGCTCGTGTTCCCGACAGAAAGCTTGGTGTATCTCCTCGACCTGAGCCGTGAGCAATTGCACCTCCTCTAGAGAGGTGGAATGCGCGTGAGACGGCAGCTGTATTTTCAAGGTGGATAAAGATTTGAAGCGACCCACCTGAGTTCTTGCTTTTATGGTGAGCTGAGATGAGAGTGCAGCGGGGGACGCTGATCTTGACCGTCCCTTGTTATCCTGAGCAGTGGTGGTTGCCTGCGGTTCCTTGGGGACAGTGAGCGTGGCTGCCGTCGACGGCTTTTCCTCCTTGGCCTCCTTGACCTCTTTGACTTTGGTGGTCTCCTTGTCAGCCATCGTTGAGATGAGCTCTTGATTGTCTTGCACAATGCACTACACTGCACTGTCACCGTCGATCCGGCTCGAAGGACCAAAATGTTTGAAAATTAAATGGGTGAGCACGCTGGAATGATAGGTTAGGATCGACGGTGGGAAAATGAAGCGCGGTACACAGAACTTGATTGAATAGTCTGAGTCACTTTATTAAAATCGCTCACGATGAGCTTGAATGAGCACAAGGGTTCTGCTGCTGAGCAGAGATAGCACAAACCACGCGGTCACGAAACGCGATGAGCACACGTGTTGTGCACGAGTAGTGAAGAGCAGAGAAAAAATGAATAAAACTCACTCGTGAGCAATGAGAGTTACACTGAGCATTACACTTAGACCTAAAATTATGACTTTATTACATCTGTTTGAGGCAGAAAGAATGTAACCCAACCCAAGCGTATATTACTTATAATAAATAAGATGTAAATAATAATAATAATAAATTGCCTTTATTTCTTTTTATTTGGTAATTCTATAAATGGTAATTAACATTTTCAAATTCGATTTTCAATAATATCAAGAATTTTTTCATATAAGTTATATGCATCTTCAGCAGTCGTTGGAATTACATGAGCAGGTATTATCATATGCACTAGTTTCTTAGAATTAAGTGAATATAATTCTGGTTCCTTAGTATACTTATTTAAAAGATAAGTCACGTGAGCTTCGTTTATTGGTTTCTTGCAATCTTGCGCTGCAAAAGTGTGCGGACAATGGTACAGCTCGTTTGGTATTCCACCTAGTATATTTCTGCAATTTTGTTTGCGGACTCTGTGCTCATTCCATTCTTTTTTCGTGATCAAAATATCTTCTTTGATGAGGTCTACGAATGAATATGTTAAACAGTCGATATGTACTGGGTTGCATATGTCAAGAAGGTTTTCATGTTCCATTGTTTTAAATAAATCAATATAAAAATCGCCCATATGCTGGCGAAATTGACGCCAGTATGCCTCTATTCTTTGGTTATGGGTACTTTTTCCTCGTAGGAAACTATTTACGCCCGCAAATTCATCTGTGTGTTCGTAGCGAAGAGTTTTCTGAAAAGCTTCCATTAAAGCTGCTTCGGTACCATTATCGGTTCTCATTAGCGTTTTCAAATATCCATACTTTTCAATGGCCTTTAAATAGTAATGTCCTATTATCTGTGGCTCATTATTTGACCTACTCACATTTAGCCATAACACTTTTCTGGAAAAACCATCGATGCAGCCATAAATGGCGAAACCGAATCTCTTTAATTTATCGTAGCCATCAGCGTGCCAAAGAAAATTTGGTCCCGGAACACTGTATACTCTTCTTTTTAATTTATACCTGCTACGAGCTTCCACTCCATCGGGGTCTATTTCCTTTAAAATTCGCATGACCGTTTTTTGTTTGACAGTTAACTTATACACTTTTCTAAGTCTTTTCCACATACATCGATACCCCAGATTATAGCCACTTCCTCCAAGCTCCAATAAAGTTGCACAAAGTATTTCCTCTAGCGGGCTTTCAGTTATGTTCTTTCTTTTTAATCCACTTTGCTGCAGCAATCGTGACAGTGTACGTAAAGAAATTTTTACGTTATATTGTTTATTCAAGAGATGAATAATCGCTTCATAGCTGTAATCCTTTTCAAAATATTTTTTTATTTTGTCAAAAACAAAACTACTGTACCTATTTATCTGAAAATATGAAAATAATTTCAGGCTTAACATTCACTTAACTTATAATTCTTGTCAAAACTTTTTTATATGCTACTCACCATTCTCCTTTCACATTCAGTCGTTGACTGCATCTAAACAATAATTCAAAATTTTATGAAGGTAAAGACAACTTCCAAAAATGTCGATACCCTAAATGGAATTACTTAGAATAAGATAGCTTACCTTATAAACTTAAGTAAAACTTCTTGAAGAATTGTCAATAACGTGTCTGGCGTACCAATCGACAAAACAAGAGAACCTCTATGGCCTTTTCTTGTTTTTACCACTGGCAACGCCAGGCACGATATTGTTCGAGACCGTTTGGTTTTTGAATTAAATATAATATCAAATAATGAACGCGATTCAAAATATTCCATGACGATATGAAATTGCATAATTGTCGATCATTCCCATTTAACGTTACTTGCATTTTGGAGCCGATAGTGGAACCCATAAATTTATATTCTGAATTAGCATTTTTTCGGTCTTTCCAACCCACGTGTACTATTCTTTTTACATATGGTTGCTCGGTATTAATTTTTCGGCCCTGTTTTTTATTATACACTTTTTGCGTAGTATGCTGTAATGAAATAATATTTTTACATTCACATTTCTGAATACATTAACCGAAATGAAGATCATATACAAGCTACAATCACCTTTTTCTTGTACATTTTTGCATTCAAGTCCCTTTTGGGGTATAAATTATCAAGTATGCTTCGAACATTTTCCATTTTTTTCCATCTGCCGGCAAACCCTCTAATATCTGTTAACATTAAATTGATATATCTCAATTTCTGGATTGATATAAATATTTTCGTGTCTACTTATTATAAAATAACATACCTTATATCAGCGCTGGCCAGCGTAGGGGCCCCTCACGCGCCAGCTTCCCCGTCCAATCTTTCTCTCGCACAGCGTGCCTTCCATCGTCAAGGAGACCGCGCGACGCTAAGAAGGCCATGACGGGCTAGCGTCTTCGCCCATGTTGACCTCCTCAGACGTAAAACAAAAGACGAATAATCCGAAATTCGCGGGAAGTAGTAGCATTGGCTGGCTGTGACGGTGCGTGTCACTAATACACATGTCGTATCGGGCGTCTGAGCTCGCTCGACGACGGACGCGCTGGTCTGTCATGGTCGCCTCTTTAGCGTCGCGCGGTATCCCTGACAACGCGGACGAGAGTGGGAGAACCCCGGGCTTACGCGTAAGCGACCTTGAACAGCGCTGTCTTATATAAACTTAATAACTTTTGAACAGTGGTCAATAACGCGTCGTCGTACCAATGGTAAAAACAAGATAGGTCCATCTTCTGTTCCTGCTGTAGTTACCCGAGTTCCAAAGTAAAAAAATATCCTCCGAGGATACAGGAGACTTCTTTGCGACTGCTAACCAGGAAAAATCCCCTTTCCGCCACAGTAAAACCAGATTGCAATATAAGGTGACTGAGCTATGTGCGAAGTGAATAAGTCTGCCCGGTCCAGGCTCTGCATCCTATACCTGCGTTAATTCATCGATTAAGTAAAACATTAGCCAGCGATAATGGTAAATTTATGATACTTGAACCAGAGCAAACCGACGGAAGAATACCTATCATTGATTGTATTTTTCCAGTTTAATCATTATTCTATCCGATAAACACATCGTAGGAGTAGATACGCCACACATGAAATAGGCAACGGCAGTTAAATGCTGTTACAGTTCCCACTGAATAATAAATTTAGAAATATAAATCAAACTCTGTAATGCGTACCTCAGTAGTAAGGCAAAGCGGGTTCCAACGCAGGTCCTCTGAGGGGAGCACGGGGCGGGGGGAAGTGAGGGCGGCGGAGGGAAACGTGGGCGCTCATGGGCCCACCCCCAATTATTTTTCCAAACCATTATGTAGCTGAAATTGTTTTAATAATTTATTTTTATTGGGAATTATTTCAGGAAAGATCGGCGTTTACGCACCGCGTCTTCGGAGGGTGGGAAAGAGATAGAACATTACTTTAAAGCTAAAATCTGGGAGAGGGAAAGAGACAGCGCTACATAGTGATACAAACACATTTTATTCTAAAGCTAACAGTATTTCGAAGCGTTCCGATTTAACGTCGCGGCATATAGTGTGTAATTTGAATCTCCTGGAGCAGTCGTGCAGGATGGCGACATTTGGCAGCGTGAAGAACAAAATACAATACATGTAGAAACGTCGAATCTTAAAATTATGCGGCATCAGCAGAAAAAATCTTTTCGATATCAACAGACATTTTTTTCCCAACGCAGAGATATAATAATTTTAATCCCCTCCCTCACCGATCTACCGAACCAATAGGTAGCAAACACACACTCTAAAGCTAACAATTTTCAAAAATGTTTTTCAATCTTAACATCGCAGCGTATCGCGCGATCACGTGTAATTTGTATCCCCCGTGATGGGACCACCGTGCAAGATTACATCATTTGGTGGCGTAACGAACGCACGAATCATAAAAAGAATTATGTGGTGTCAGCAGAAATTGGTGAGGTGAGAAGGAGGAAGACGGATAAGTAAATAGAGAAATAATATGTTTAAGAAATTTAATTACAATTAAAAGAATATAAAAATATAAACAGAAATGGAATATAATTTAACATTTTTTTCCTACGAGCATCCGCTAAAATATCATTGATGACAGATGCTACCAGTTCGCAATCTACAAGATAATCCTCGTCGTAGTATTCGCTATCACATATTATTTTAGCAGCACGACGCGTATGTAATGTTTCGCAGGCTGCGTCGCCCTGTTACAACACAGTAACAAAAGTTTTAAAGTTTGTCCTCACATCTTCTGCAGTTTGATACAGCCGCGGATACACATAGCTTACACATGACTTAAGATTAAATAAAAATGATACTGTATTCAGTTTGAAATACAGCGACTTATTACGTAGTATCGTCTTTAGAATTGGAGGCGAGAATCATAGAAAGAATTATGCAGAGTCGATAGAAATTGATGACAAGTGAAGGAGGGAGACAGACAAGCAAATAGATTGCAATATTTGTAAAATGATTACATATTGTTCAATTAATTAAACAATAGAAATATAAAAATAGAATATAAATAGTGTATCGGCAGAACCATCTCTCTCTCTCTCTCTCTCTCTCTCTCTCTCTCTCTCTCTCTCTCTCTCTCTCTCTCTCTCTCTCTGTCTCTCAATCTCTCGTTCTTTCTCCTTCTCTTTTTCTCTTCTTCACATCAATCGCAAGACAACATGAACATTCTCGAACAGCTGATGGACTTCCTATTTACTTTTCGCGACATCATACATACATACTCTTCCACACAACACCTCGTCTACATTCATACGCACTCACGCTCTCGTGACCGACCCGAGTGCTCAGTTACACAGAACAGTAATATCTCAACAACATTCGCCGAAAGTGTTACGTATCTATTGTATCGCCTCAATTCTTTATCTCTAAATAAACCGCACGATTCTCAACATCTTTGAGTCCTCTCCGTACAAATAGAATATAAAAATACAATATAAAAAAGACAAAAATATAATAATAATAATAAAACTAATAATTTAATTTATTGCCCACTTTCCATTTCATTCTCATGATTGTGTCAGTGTAAGTCCCACCCTTCTAATGTATCCTCCTGTGTCTTAACAATTTTTTCTATTTTACAAGTGTTTCCTAATCTATTATATGTTACATAATTTTCTTTTATCACTTTCTTGTTCTTCCCATCTTTTCCTTCCCCTATTATATCCTGTAGAATAGCCAAGTTTTTCCCTTCTCCTCTAATTACCTCTGCCCAATTCCCGCCACTCTTTCCACTTACATCACATGTTTCAATCGCGTGTTTCACTGTTTCTTTCTCGTTCTTACATACCCTTTCTTCTTTCATTAGCCAATATTTGCATGCCCTTGTTTCACTACCCTGTATGAATCTTCCTATCCTTTCTAATTCTCCTCTCCTTTTATCATTTTCCCCCATAAGCATTTCGGCTTTTCTCCTGGTTTCCTTGCCACCTCTTTTAATTCTCTTAGCAACTTTGACTCTTTTACTTTCATTTGTCTTTCTTGTTCTTGGATGTCTTTTACTTATCTGCTTTATTTTTTTATCCACATTTCTCCTCCAATAAAAATATAAAAATACAATTAAAATAGAAAATAAAATAAAATAAAATAAAAAAAAGAAAAGAAAATACAATTAAATAAGAAAATAAAATACAATAAAATATAAAAAACAATATAAATATAAAAGAAACTAAAATAAAACAATAAAAGAAAAAAAGTACAATTAAATAAGAAATATAATAAAAAAGAATATAATAAAATAAAAGAAAATACAATAAGATAATCAATATAATATAAAAATAAAAAATAAGAAAGAATATAAAAAGAATATAAAAATATAAAATAAAAAAATATAAAAATTCATTATAAAAGAATATAATGTAAAAAAAATATATAAAAATAGAATATAAATAGAATATTGTGATATCCCACTATTTTTCGCGCGGTACTATTTAAACATCTTCGTATAAACCACCAAGTCACTCCACCAAAGTCCTTCCAAATCAACAAATACCCCTTTTCCCCAATCGCTGATCACCTCGATGATGTACCTTAGCGGTCCCCATCTCGAGATGGTCAGTACAAAACCTCCTTCGATTATTCGCCATACGAGGCACAAATTCCCCCCCTTTTACTAATTCTAAACAAGTCCTTCGCCCCAAAAACCCCTTAAATCGAGACCACGTCTCACCCCTTCTCTAAGACCCTACAAGTCAAGACCACGATCACCCCTTTCCCATTAAAACTCCAGAAATCCATCCGATGGGTTGAGCATATAATTCCCTATTCATAAACCCCCCGGAAATGTAATTGCGAAGAATATTTGGTGTACGTGACAGAAACGCGTCTAATAATAGACGCACCGTTGTAAAAACCCCGGAAGACCTACTGCGACTTATTTATTAAATATGTCAAGGCCTGAATGAAACACGTGATTGAAGCATGTGAAGTAAATTGAGAGAGTGGCAGCAATTGGAAAGAGGTAATTAGATGAGAAAGGATAAACTTGGCTATTGTACAGGAGATAATAAGGAGAAGGAAAGGATGGGAGGAACAGGAAAGTGATAAAAGAAGATTATGCAACATAAAATAGATTAGGAAACACTTGTAAAATAGAAAAAAATGATAAGACACAGCATGATACATTTGAAAGGTAGGACTTACAACTGACACAATCACGGGAATGAAATGGAAAGAGTATATGATCGACAAATTGTAACTTCATCTCCGCACAGTACACACCCTAGGCGATCATGCATGCTCCTGCGAACATTAACATTTATAAGAAAACATATGTTAAATTATTATCTACGAAACAAGACGCCAAACATTCGCATGTCGCGCGTAACCCTACTTTTCTATCTTGCAGATAATAATGTATCGCCTCAATTCTTTATCTCTAAATAAACCGCACGATTCTCAACATCTTTGAGTTCTCTCCATACAAATAGAATATAAAAATACAATATAAAAAAGACAAAAATATAATAATAATAATAAAACTAATAATTTAATTTATTGCCCACTTTTGCGTTACAATTTAACGATGAAATAATCTTTCCATTTCATTCTCATGATTGTGTCAGTGTAAGACCCACCCTTCTAATGTATCCTGCTGTGTCTTAACAATTTTTTCTATTTTACAAGTGTTTTCTAATTTATTCTATGTTGTATAATATTCTTTTATCACTTTCCTGTTCTTCCCATGTTTTCCTTCTCCCTGTTATCTCCCATAGAATAGCCAAGTTTTTCCCTTCTCCTCTAATTACCTCTTTCCAATTCCTAAATACAACACAATATAAATATAAAAGAAAATACAATTAAATAAGAAATATAATAAAAAAGAATATAATAAAATAAAAGTAAATACAATTAAAGAAGAAATATAATAAAAAGAATATAATAATATAATAAAAGAAAATAAAATAGTAAAAAAAGAAAATACAATTAAATATCAAATATAATATAAAAAAAGAAAAAATATAAAAATAGAATATAAATAGAATATAAATAGAATATAAAAATAAGAAATAAAAAAATAAAAAAATAAAAACTCAATTCAATATAAAAATACAATATAAAAAAAATAATATAATAAAAGAAAATAAAATAATAAAAAAAGAAAATACAATTAAATATTAAATATAATATAAAAAAGAAAAAATATAAAAATAGAATATAAATAGAATATAAAAAATAAGAAATAAAAAAAATAAAAAAATATAAAAATTCAATATAAAAGTGCATTATAAAAAAAATATAATAATAATAATAAGAATTTAATTTATTGCCCACATTCGCGTTACAATTTAACGATGAAATAATCTTTCCATTTCATTCTCATGATTGTGTCAGTGTAAGTCCCACCCTTCTAATGTATCCTGCTGTGTCTTAACAATTTTTTCTATTTTACAAGTGTTTTCTAATCTATTCTATGTTGTATAATATTCTTTTATCACTTTCCTGTTCTTCCCATGTTTTCCTTCTCCCTGTTATCTCCCATAGAATAGCCAAGTTTTTCCCTTCTCCTCTAATTACCTCTTTCCAATTCCTAAATACAACACAATATAAATATAAAAGAAAATACAATTAAATAAGAAACATAATAAAAAAGAATATAATAAAATAAAAGTAAATACAATTAAAGAAGAAATATAATAAAAAGAATATAATAATATAATAAAAGAAAATAAAATAGTAAAAAAAAAGAAAATACAATTAAATATCAAATATAATATAAAAAAAGAAAAAATATAAAAATAGAATATAAATAGAATATAAAAATAAGAAATAAAAAAATAAAAAAATAAAAACTCAATTCAATATAAAAATACAATATAAAAAAAATAATATAATAAAAGAAAATAAAATAATAAAAAAAGAAAATACAATTAAATATTAAATATAATATAAAAAAGAAAAAATATAAAAATAGAATATAAATAGAATATAAAAAATAAGAAATAAAAAAAAATAAAAAAATATAAAAATTCCATATAAAAGTGCATTATAAAAAAATATAATAATAATAATAATAATAATTTAATTTATTGCCCACATTCGCGTTACAATTTAACGATCATATACTCTTTCCATTTCATTCCCGAGATTGTGTCAGTGTAAGTCCTACCCTTCTAATGTATCCTGCTGTGTCTTAACCAATTTTTCTATTCTACAAGTGTTTCCTAATCTATTTTATGTTGCATAATCATCTTTTATCACTTTCCTCTTCCTCCCATCTTTTCCTTCTCCCTATTATCTCCTATAGAATAACCAAGTTTGTCCCTTCTCCTCTAATTACCTCTTTCCAATTGCTGCCACTCTCTCCACTTACTTCACATGCTTCAATCACGTGTTTCACTGTTTCTTCCTCTTTCTTACAAACCATACATATCCTTTCTTCTTTCTTCTTTCGATAGCCAGCCACAGAGACCTCTCCAGACCTGACCCACGCCCGAAAATTTTTTATACCTAGCCGAGTGAGGAAATGACCTTGGCCCAACCCCGAAAATTTTTTCCAAACCAATATGTGATCGAATTTTCCCCCCAACACAGAGAAATAATAATTTATTTTTATCGGAAGATGTTCGCGAACGAGATCGCGATGAGCGTGAGCTGCCGGTTAAGATGAGTAAAGAACGCACAGTTTAGATGAGCAATATACAATTATTTTATTTTACACTCGCCGAGTGAGTCACAATGTTAAATGGTGAGCGGGTGAGTCTGAGCAGATGCACGTTGTGCGGAAAATGTACAGTTATTATATCGTTGAGCTAAAAACGCAACCGACGCACACGTGGCCGCGTAACAAGCCGCGATCCACAATCGATACACGACTAGTCTGAGCACTGTATTGAGTTGAGCTGTGAGAAATTAAGAGATTGAGCCCTACAGTGAGCAATTTTGTGAGAATTCACGAGTTACAATGTAATCTAAACGTTCAGAGAACCGACGCGTCCGTACTTGTACTCTGCGTGAACAAGAATAAGAGCAATATGGCCGATCCATTTCCGTTAGTCGTCTTCTCCAAAAGTCTGGAGGATCGAGCGACGTGGGGAAATGCGATTGGCTGAGCGTTCTGTCGCTGACACATGATTGGTCGATCGATTGTGGATCGGGCTTGTCGATCCGCTGTCCAGGAGGTGCTGCGATGAGTTGGGTGTGGCGGAGATCGGAACTACCGAATCTCAAACATGTTCCCGGCCTCAACAGTTGGAAGAAGATGTTGATGATGAGTCTGTAACATTCAAAACAGCCAATTTTGCGATTGGCCTGGTTAAGATGGTAGTGGCGGTCTTGAGCGTCACCACCCTGGTCAGTCCATCCTTCCCTGAGTGAAGGGTGAGAACCCGGGCAAGTGGCCACTTGCTAGGGGGAAACCGCTCATCGGTGATGAGCACCAGAGAGCCGACCTTGATGGCGTTGGATGGATGATGCCACTTCGAGATTGAGAGCTGACGTTGCAGATAATGAGATGACCATTGAGTCCAGAATTGTTGAGTCTTCTGTTGGATGAGTTGCCACCGCGCTGATGGTGAGATGGATGTGTGCTCCACAGAGGGTTCCGGTAGAGCTGAGAGCGGGTGGCCAATGAGGAAGTGAGCAGGAGTGAGCGTTGCGACGTCATCAGGATCGTCGCTGAGGGGCTCGAGAGGTCGTGAATTCAACAGGGCCTCAATCTGCGTGAGAAGTGTGCTGAACTCTTCGTAGGTGAGTGCTGTTTCACTCACTGTTCGCCGAAGATGATGCTTCGTCGACTTCACCACAGCCTCCCATTTGCCTTCCATGTGTGGTGCGGCTGGAGGGTTGAAACACCAGCGAGTGTTGTCGTTGACCAACAGCTGAGCGAGAGTTTGGTGATCTTGAGAGCCCTGAGTGAACATCCTCTTGAGCGTGGCATCTGCTCCTATGAAGTTGGTGCCACAATCTGAGTAGAGGGAGTGAGGAATTCCTCTCCGTGAGATGAAACGCCTGTACGTGGCTATGAAACCATCTGTGGAGTAGTCGGTGACTAGCTCGAGATGAACAGCTGAGGTGGTGAGACAGACGAACACACAGATCCATCCCTTGTGAGTCTTGGCGCCTCGCCCTTTCCACGTCCTTAAGGTGACAGGACCAGCATAGTCCAGTCCAGTGTTGGTGAATGGGCGTGTGGGTGTGACTCGTGAAAGAGGTAGTTGGCCCATCAGTTGATGGGCACGGATCCCCCTTTGCCGAGCACACACAACACATCGTAGAATGTGAGATTTCACTGGAGCTCGACCACCGATGATCCAGTAGGTCTGTCTGATTTGAGCGAGCGTGAGCTGAGTCCCTCCATGGAGAGTTTCTCGGTGAGCTTGATCTATAATCAGATCGGACAGACGTGAGTGACGAGGCAAAATTGCAGGATGCTTACTTCCATATGCAATGTGAGCGTTGTTGAGTCGGCCCCCGACTCGGATCACTCCTTCTTGGTCGATAAAGGCCGTGAGCCTATTGAAGATGTGAGAAGATGGCAGCGTCGCGCCAGAGTTGAGCGTCCTCATTTCGTGTGCGAAGTAAAGGGACTGCGTCGCTTTAATCCAGAAGATCCTGGCCCTCTCCAGATCCTCGGGCGACTGAACGATGAGTGGTAAGGAAATCGTTGACCTCCTTAAATGTGACAGAATTCTGAAACAAACTGAAGTGATACGAAAGAGTTTGTTGAGAGATGAGTATTTGTAAATGAGGTCCCAGTGATATTCGAGTTTTCGAATGTTGAGCAAATTTGAGATTCCAGGACGAGCTTCCTGCATACTTGGACTGTCCTTCAATGTAGGTTGAGAGGGCCATGAGTCACTGGGTTGAGTGAGCCAAGATGGTCCCGTCCACCAAAGCTCGTGGTGTTCAAGCTGATGTGTTGTTAGGCCTCGAGAGGCACAGTCAGCTGGATTCGCCGTTCCAGGAACGTGTCTCCAATGTGCGTGTGGATTGAGCTCTTGAATTTGGGAGACACGATTCCGTACGTAATCCTTCCAGCGTGAAGCATGTGATTTGATCCATGAGAGTGAGATTTGAGAGTCCGTCCACAGATGAGTTGTAGAGATGTTGAGTTGAAGAGTAGCTTGAACATACTTCGTGAGCTTTGCCAGCATTAAAGCTGCAGTGAGTTCGAGCCTTGGGATTGTGAGTTTCTTGAGTGGTGCTACCTTGGTTTTGGAGCACACTAGTGTCGACACTTTGTGAGCTGTGGACGGTGTGGACACGATAATGTAAATTACCGCTGCCATGGTGAGCTGAGAGGCATCAGAGAATCCATGTAATTCCACTGTCGAGTAGGAGAAGGTGTTGAACCACCTTGGAATTGAGAGCCTGGCCAGGCTTGTGAGATCTTCTCTGATGGTGAGCCAGTGAGCAGTGACTTGGGAAGGCAGTGGGTCGTCCCAGTTCAGTTTGTGCAGCCACAACTCCTGCAAAAGTGCTTTTGCCCGAATGATGACTGGAGCTAAGAAGCCGAGTGGATCAAATATCTTTGCTACTTCAGAGAGAATGAGACGTTTAGTGAGCCTTGAGTCGTTGAGAGGTTTTGTCGAGAATGAGAAGTTGTCAGTGAGAGCGTTCCACTGTAATCCGAGGATTTTGGTATTGCAGTCGTCAAGTGCGATGTACGAATTGCTAGCTCGCACGTCATGAGAAATTGATTCAAGCAATGGAGGGTAGGTTGATTGCCACTTGGCAAGTGGAAAACCTCCCGCCTTGCACAGGTCATTTAATTGTTGAGCAATTGTAATGAGCGTCTCACCTGTATCGGCGCCGCCGAATATGTCGTCGACGTATCTAGCATGAGTGATTGACGGTACTGCCAGGGGAAAACGATGTCCTTCGTCTTCGACCAACTGCAGTAGTACTCTGACAGCGAGAAACGGCGCAGCCTTGGTTCCATAAGTGACCGTAGTGAGTTTGTAGGGCACCTCCTTTGAATCCTCGTCAATCCACAGTATCCTCTGGAGGTCCTGGTCGTCTTCGCAAACCTTGATTTGTCTGTACATTTTTGTCACGTCTGTGGCGAAAATGTACTTGTGCTGGCGAATCCACAGCAGCACATCCGAGATGTTGAGTAGAAGGTTCGCACCAGTATGCATGAGATCGTTGATCGAGTGCCCCGTTGTGGTTGGGCTTGAGCCATTGAAGACGACCCTCAACTTCGTGGTCTGACTGTCGAGCTTGAGCACTCCATGATGTGGAAGATAAAAAACAGAGTGAGTATTAGGTGAGAGTGAGGGAGCTCTTACCATATGATGGAGTGCCTCATATTCCTTCAAGAACCCTTGGTAGAGATTGCGATATTCAGAATCTTTGTTGAGCTTGTTGAGTGTTCGCTTCAGACAGGCATGGGCTGTCTGGTAGGAATTGCCCAACAGACTTCGAGATGACTTGAGAGGGATACGTACGATGTACCTGCCTGTAGAATCACGAGTGTGTGTCGCCCGAAAGTGATCCTCACATTCTTGTTCTTCAGGGGTGAGCTTTGAGGGCGTATCTGTTGGGAGCTCTTCTTGAATCCAGAATTTAGCCAATAGATCTTGTATTGTTTTGTCGCTGTGCTGGATGACTGCAGCTGTGTGCGACGAGCTGAATTGAGACTGAGTTGTGTTAATTGGCCCAAGAACGAGCCACCCAAAGATTGAGCACTGGGCAATTGGCATTGAAGGGTCACCCTTTATGAGGTTAGGTTTTATAATTTTCCCATATGAGTCTGCACCAATAATTATGTCAATAGGCCTAGGTTTTAGAAAATCTGGATCAGCTAACCTTAACCTGGTGAGATGTGGCCAATCTTGACGTGGTGCTTCAACGGATGGTAGACTGGATGTGAGAGTTCGCAGAACGTGAGCTTGAGTGGAGACCGTGGAGGAGTCGTAGCTTGATCGTAGAGTGATTGACACGACGCCTCGAGTGTGAGTAGTCTTGTTGCCTCCAATGCCAATAATTGAGATGGATGAGTGGGTTCTTTGAAGATTAAGTTGAGTGATGAGCTCCTCCTTGATGAAGGTGAGCTCTGAGCCTGAGTCGATGAGTAGCCTGACTGGCAGCGAGGCCACAGGTGTGATGAGCTGTGCGTTAGCTGTTGCTAATAGGGTGAGCGTGAGCGAGGTTGCGTGGCAACCAGTGGCTGGGTGAGACGGAGCCGTATGAGTTGGACCTGTTGAGCTTGAGCTTGGTGAGTTGAGTGATAGTGAGGTGACGACTGCACCAACGCTTCAGTAGTCGGGTTCAGCCTCTGACTTCTTCTGTTCGGTATGAGGGGCTTGATGAGCAGGGCTGGGCTCGGTCGTTGACCTGGGCTGAGGTTGAGCTGAGCCTTGAGTAGTCGATGGCTGAGGAGGATGCAGCATAGAGTGGTGCTTTGCCCCACAGGTCTTGCACCGATGAGCCGATTTGCACACATCTGTGCTATGTCGACCACAGCAATTTTTGCACAGTGATCGAGCGACTATGAAGCTACGACGCTCGGTCACTGGCGTTTCCCTAAATTTAGGGCACATGACCACGAAGTGGTCAGCGTGGCACCAGTCGCAAGGGTACCTCGTCGACTGGGCCTTGGACGACGTCGATTGTTGAGCTTTTGCCTGCGTCGCAGGGTGAGCAGTGGTCCTCCTCAAAGATGAGCGAGCAGTGGAGGTTGAAAGGGCCGCTGGCTTCTTTAATGTGGCCTCCATCTGCTCCAAAGCGCCACCTTTTGTTTCCACAAAGGCTAGCAGAGCCTTGTAGCTGGGGCACTCTGTTGAGCTGGCGAGAGAGGTTTCCCAGGCCTCTCGCGTTACCTTGTCAAGGCTATTAGTGAGCACATGCACTAGGAGGCAATTATGCATCTCCTTGTCCGCACCCAGCGCGATGAGTGTCTCGTTCACCTCGTTGATGGTGGCAGCCAGGTCGTGGAGAGCAGGTGCCGATCGTGTTGAGATCGGCGAGATGGAGAGCAGCTTGTCAAGCTGCTCCTTGATGAGCAGCCGCTTGTTGGAGAAGCGCTTTTCCAGGTAGTCCCAAGCAGCCTGGAAGGATGAGCCTCGAAGAGGGAAGGCGTTGACCCGTCGGGATGGTTCGCCTGTCAGACTTGCCCTCAAATAGCAGAGGCGGTCTATCTCTGCAAGCCTCGAGTCTTTGAGAATGAGCGAGGTGAACAGCTCGCTGAAGGCAGGCCATTCCACAAATTTTCCCCCAAATTTGGGAATGGCCAGCTCTGGGATTTTGGCAGCTCTGCTGGCCCTCACGTCAGAGGTTGAGTCGTTGTGAGCGGATGAGCTGAAATGTCCTGCGTTTGAGCATTGAGAAGTCATGCGTTTGAGTGCCCTTTTTAACTGAGCCACGAGTTTCATCTCACGACCCAGGAGGTCTGAGGCGAAGTACTCATGCGAGAGGCATTTCACCGGCCAGAATTCCTCCATGTGTGCGTGCTCGTTGAGGAACGCTTTGTGCAGCTCGGTGGTGCTGTCGAGCAGCGACTGCACCTCGTCGAGGGACGTCGACTCGGGATCTTTGGGGATCTCATCTCGCAACGCTTGTAAGGCCTCGAACCGACTGACCTGTGATTTCGCCTTTATGATGAGCGGAGCCGGTACCGTTGATGGGGACGAGGATCTCGACCTGCCAGCGCGTTGAGTCGGTGGCTCTATGGGGACCAGGAGACTGACCTCGGCGACCTGCCCTCCTTGAGGGTTAGGTGACGGCGACCGGGACCGGGTCTCTGAGCTGGTCTTGGTGGTGTTGTTATCTCCGTCGGACATGATGAGATGAGATGTGCACTGATTGATGAGATTGAACTGTTCTGGGTGAGCACTGCACAGAACTTCACACAATAATCCGGCTCGAAGGACCAAAAATGTTCGCGAACGAGATCGCGATGAGCGTGAGCTGCCGGTTAAGATGAGTAAAGAACGCACAGTTTAGATGAGCAATATACAATTATTTTATTTTACACTCGCCGAGTGAGTCACAATGTTAAATGGTGAGCGGGTGAGTCTGAGCAGATGCACGTTGTGCGGAAAATGTACAGTTATTATATCGTTGAGCTAAAAACGCAACCGACGCACACGTGGCCGCGTAACAAGCCGCGATCCACAATCGATACACGACTAGTCTGAGCACTGTATTGAGTTGAGCTGTGAGAAATTAAGAGATTGAGCCCTACAGTGAGCAATTTTGTGAGAATTCACGAGTTACAATGTAATCTAAACGTTCAGAGAACCGACGCGTCCGTACTTGTACTCCATTTCCATTAGTCGTCTTCTCCAAAAGTCTGGAGGATCGAGCGACGTGGGGAAATGCGATTGGCTGAGCGTTCTGTCGCTGACACATGATTGGTCGATCGATTGTGGATCGGGCTTGTCGATCCGCTGTCCAGGAGGTGCTGCGATGAGTTGGGTGTGGCGGAGATCGGAACTACCGAATCTCAAACAGAAGATGTTTCGGACAATGTCGGGAAAGATCGGCATTTTACAAACCACGTATTCGGAGGAAGGAAGGAGAGAGCATTACATTAAAATCTAAATTCGTGGAGGGAAAGAGAGCAATACTTAGCGTCGCAGCGTCCCGCGCGATCGTGCGTAAAGGTGGGATCTCCTAGCTGCGACTTGTCGCAGCGACTTGACCTAGCGACTGGCCCTAGGCTGAATCTCCTTGCCTGCGACAGGGTGCTGGCTACAGGGTAAGCCTGGAGCCACAGGACACAAAGAGATGCCGCCTGGCGCCCCGTGGCCGAGGTGAACCCTCGGTCGAGAGGAAAAGCCCCCGCAGTGCCTCCCCGAATTTTAGGGCTTTCGATCCCCGAAGGGGTCCGAGAGCCTATTAATAAGTGAGAAATCTTCGACTTCCTCAATTCTCATCAGATCTTTGCGAAAAGGACGCCAATTGATTGCTTATGTTTCGCCGATGAAACTGACACCAAGAATGACGTAATTCGGACCATAATTGAGGAAATTTCATGAAAAATAAATTTCCATAATTGCAAGCTAATTTCGTTAATAATAGTCCGATTTACACGAAGTTTGGTATGATTTTAATCGAAAAAAGATAAGAAATCCATTGGTGTCACTTGCATATCGATACGATAAAGAATAAAGAATTAGTTTTTTCTAAAACAGGTATGAATCCTCGGCCGACCGCAGCGATTCGAGGTCGGTGCCCCGCAGTCAAGGGGTGAAAATGTGAAATATTCATTTCAGCGTATTAAGAAATTCTTTATTCATTATCGTATCGATATGGAAGTGAGACCAATGGATTCCTTGTGTTTTACTGATGAAAATCATACCAAATTTCATGTAAATCGGACTATTTGTATTTTTCGCCACAGTGCGGCAGAATTTTAAGAAATAAGGAAACAAGTCTGAATTCAAAAGTTATAGGATTTTTATATATTTCTTGTAAACTACTTATATGAGCTCCTAATGAAGGTAAAAATATCATGACGGCTACTTCTAGAGATAAGGGATCCGTTTCGAATTTGTCAGGAAGACGAAGCAGGCGGAATCACACGCATACCTCTAAAGTGCTTCCAAGTGCCATATTTTGCGCGTGTGTTAGTGACAATTGTCTAAAATATCGAGGCAGTTGGAGCTTTCGACTGACATGAGTAGGGCGAAAAATTGATAGAGGATATATCAAATTGTCCTGTCATTTATGATTGTAAGGACAAAGACTACAAGAATTACGGAGGGAAAGAAAATGTGTATTAAACAGAAGATGTAAGGCATTATATTTATTTCTTTATTATTTCTAATTATATTTATTTATTGTTTCCTCATACATGAGACACTTGCAACGAAAGGGATGCAAGTGACGTTTTTCAAACTTTTGAATTTATAACTGAAGTGGTTAGTTAAATCGTTAAATATAATGTTGTAAATAATGTAAGTAATCCAATAGTCCCCCGAAAGACCTCGTTTATGTCGCCCTCTAGTGCCAATCGGGTTTTCTCTTTTCCAAGACCCTTCTCGACGACAGCTAAATGACAGCTTGGATACACATCGAGAAACAGTCGAAGCCCCATATATCTTACATTCGACCAATCTGACTTTAAATTTGTCCCCGGACTTATCATCTAGAAAAAAAAACAGAATATCAACTCCAAATTTTGCATGAGCAGCGTAAATACCAAATATCACAATAGTCAACTTATCCTTTCTCCAATGGACAAACAAGTCCAGATGATAATTATTTCATTGTCATCTACATTCTTCCTGGGAACACAGCGCAGATACTATGAAATTCCAGATGACCTGAATCATGTTGATCTGACATCTCACAACATCTGAAATTAACCACCCTTAACGCTCGCTGTTGTGGTATAATACCGCGTATTATGCACAAACCAACGTCGACTTGATCTAGAACAACACATGCTCATCCACAATCACACCAACGTCGGACAGTCCCATGTCCATTTGGGGATTTTTAGAAATGGTCTCAGTTTCTATGTTCACTCACAGTCACACAGACGTATGTTTATGTGAACACCTCATTCTCATCATTGACCATCTCTCTCGACGTTGCGGCGTTGCACAGCGGTCGTCATCCTCGACGAGCCCAGGGTCTTCGGGTGCTATCTCCCCCGTCCCTCGCCGTATCCCTCTCTGTCACAAATGGTGACTCCACGACCACTCCATTGGCTCATCACTCCCTTTTGTGCACGTAGAAAAAAAATCAAACATATATACCACACAATATACAGTATACATATCAAGCTAATTACCAAACTACCACGGAAGCCGTTAAATTATTATTTACTGCCGTGTTTACCTCCGTCAGTTGTTTAAGTTGTTGCACCCCCTTGAATGTGGTCCTGTTGCCATTCTACAGCCCCTTCGGCTGAATTAAAATAACTTTTTAGTTTATTCCGCACATCAAAACCCTCCGCATCTCCGTAACCTCCGGGCCTAACTAACGGCAACATGTTATTCACGGATATGTCCATGTGGGAGTTGTTATATTCAATGCTGTTATCATGTTCATCGCGTAACATGTTATGCAAGCAGCATGTTGCAGTGATGATATCATCAGTCGTTTCTGGTAGTACCGCTATTGCCGAATAAAATATCCGGAACCTTTGCGATAAGAGTGCAAAAGCATTTTCCGATACTCGTCTTGCTCTGCACAAGCGATAGTTGAAAATGTTTTTTTCGACATTTTCCGAAGCTTGATTTTTCGGGTACGGCTTCATACAATTTTTCGTTAGCCGAAAAGCTTCATCGCCTATAATTACATGGGGGATCGTCACGTCGGATCCTGGCAGTGGTTTATCAGTGGGGAAATTAAAATCCCCGGATCGAATTTTTTGCCCCATAATAGATTTATGAAAAATGCCGCTATCGCCTTCTTTTCCGTAAGAGCCAACGTCGATGATAATGAATTTATAGTTAGCATCTACTAGAGCTAATAATACGATTGAAAAATAGTTTTTGTAATTAAAATACAGTGATCCACTGTTTTTTGGGCATAATATACGGACGTGCTTCCCATCCAATGCACCAACGCAATTTGGGAAATTCCACTTCGTTTGAAAATCTTCTGCAATTTTTTCAAAATTTGAAACAGTGGGTTTCGGTAAAAATATTGGCACTAATTTATTGCATAAGTGTTTCAGTACGTCTTTAACAGCCACGCTTATATAGCCGTAAGATATTCGGAATGCAAATGACAATGATCTGAAACTTTCTCCAGTAGCGATGAACCTGCAAAAAATATATTATCTAATTATTTCAGCTGCTGACTGTAAAATAAGATGGAGGAGCATACGCGATGCATTCATGAAAATGAAGCGGGCCAATAAACACTGTACACTGTACAGGGTCGAAACATTCCATACGAAATCGGACACTTTTTGGAGTAACATCTCGGATGTGGCTTAAATTTGAATATGTTGCAATCTTTAAGGATGTATAAACATATCTCGAAGGATTTTTGAAAATTTTGAAAAATGTCGATTTTACAGCTGTTTGAAGGTAATTGCCAACTTTTTTCAATAAATTATAACTAGGGAAGTAGTAAACGGATGGAGATGAGGTTTACGGGGATTTGTAGAGAAGACATTGAAGTTTTAAGAAAAAATTATTTCAATTTTTAAAAAAAATAATTTCAACCATTTTTGTGCAATTATTATAAACAAATGCAGTTTTTTAACCGCCGGCGCGATTTTAAAAATCTGAAAAAAACAGAATATAGTTCTATCCTTCCCCTTCAAGGACTAATTGTCAAAAATATGGACATTCTAAAATTGGCCTTGTAAAAATTGCCGAAAGTTCAAATCACACCGGCTCGACTGGCTGAACCGTGCGGTATTCGCAGCGGCCAAGCGGCTATATCTGTTATTCTTATACAGTGTTCTCGAATATGGTAAGTATTTGTAAAAAAATGTAAAAGGAAAACTTTTACTGTTTTTTATACACAACATAATACGGTAACTTAATTTTTGGTATTCGCAATATTTTCCGTGAAACGAAGGTGACCCTCAGTTTTTTTAAATAGAATGCTATATATTTTATTATCAAATATGAAAGCAACTGTCGACACAAATTCAACCATATGGTATACTATGATCTTCAGTGCTACACATGGTTAGGAATGAAAGATGAAATTCAATCTACTAGACAAATAGTTCGATATATTTATTTAATTCCTAGCCATGTGTAGCACTGAAGGTCATAGTATACCAAATGGTTGGATTTGTCTTGACAGTCTCTTTCATATTTGATAATCAAATATATAGCATTCTAATTAAAAAAACTGAGGGTCACCTTCGTTTCATGGAAAATATTGCGAACACCAAAAATTAAGTTACCGTATTATGTTGTGTATAAAAAACAGTAAAAGTTTTCCTTTTTCATTTTTTTACAAATACTTACCATATTCGAGAACACTGTATAAGAATAACAGATATAGCCGCTTGGCCGCTGCGAATACCGCACGGTTCAGCCAGTCGAGCCGGTGTGATTTGAACTTTCGGCAATTTTTACAAGGCCAATTTTAGAATGTCCATATTTTTGACAATTAGTCCTTGAAGGGGAAGGATAGAACTATATTCTGTTTTTTTTTCAGATTTTTAAAATCGCGCCCGCGGTTAAAAAACTGCATTTGTTTATAATAATTGCACAAAAATGGTTCAAATTATTTTTTTTAAAAATTGAAATAATTTTTTCTTAAAACTTCAATGTCTTCTCTACAAATCCCCGTAAACCTCATCTCCATCCGTTTACTACTTCCCTAGTTATAATTTATTGAAAAAAGTTGGCAATTACCTTCAAACAGCTGTAAAATCGACATTTTTCAAAATTTTCAAAAATCCTTCGAGATATGTTTATACATCCTTAAAGATTGCAACATATTCAAATTTAAGCCACATCCGAGATGTTACTCCAAAAAGTGTCCGATTTCGTATGGAATGTCCCGGTCAGAAAAAAAGGTAAAATTTAAATGGCCATTGTTGGGCAAGAATAGTTATTTGAACAATGTATCGTTTTAGAGGATGCAATATTAAACTGAATTTATTGGAAACAAGAGCTCTCGAAAGAGCAAAATTAATGGGCAGTATCGACCGATCAATGGAAGAACAGTCCGACTCCACTTCGACATTTTTTAAAAATATCGCGGTAACCGTTAATAATTAACCACTGTTTCTGAATAATTAACTTGCCTTAATGTCAGCAGCAACTTGTCTTGTGGTGAAATCGGGTGTAGCACTCTCGTGGATGGTTCTGTTTTTATATCGTTTCCGATGAGGTTTAATACAAAGGCAACCTGCTCCTTATTCAAACGAAAGAATTGTCTGTAGATAGTTTCGTTATCCTCCAAATGATTCGTAATTAGGATCCTGCTGTAGCCCTCTGTACTTCGGTTTGCGTACAACCTCTTCGCTGCCTTTCTCTTTTTCCTACTTTCCAACAACGCTAACAAAAGTGCCTCATCTTCTGCCTCTTCTTGCAGCAATTGTGCCACCACCGGAATAAAATTGCGGTTCATTTCACAAATCTGTCTTTACTTTTACACCGCACAGGAAAATTCGGATATCACTATCGTTTCACAGACACTATGCAACACGTTTAAGAAAGACACTGGTTATGAAGCGATGCTTCCACTTCGGAGTCCAAGTAACGAGTGTCATTCTGACAATGGTTGGAAGGGGTCCTGAACCAAAGGCAATAAACTAACGGCATTTATGACTAGCCTGTTCAAGCTATTCAGGTATACCGGAATTTGGAGTACGCAGGCGAGTCCATGCTTGCCTGTGCATTTCACAAATGCGAATTAATCAATGGAAATGAGACAAATATAAGCATGTTCCTCTTAGCCCCCAGGTGCTCCCTAATAAATTTAAGAAAAATCGCGCCACCCTATTATCGAGAAACGATACATAAAAGTTTAGCCCCCGCGCGCGCGACGCATGTTTCGGTCCTGGGGATGCCGCCGTAACGTAGTCACAGCGCGGAGCCCCCACTCCGCAAAAATCGCGTGATGCCCTGACGTGGTCCGCGAACCCGTAGCCAAGAAAAGAAGGATCACTTACAAAAAGAAGTGAAATCCCATCAAAAACATTTAATGTAAAAAATGGAGCCGAGTCTCGTGACACATTTACCCATACAAAGTTGTGAGATGTCATGTAGAACCGAGTCTAGTGCTCTCATTAACTCTGACACTTTCGTTCACAAATCACTCCAAGTCTACCTCTTTAGTTAAAGAACATTTTGTGACTTGGCAATTACGAAGTACGAGAATGTGACGGAAGTTGCTTATATTTTAATATTCACGTTTATTAATAAAGTGTTGCATAAACTACTATTTATACAGGAACTGAACGTAATAACTTCCCTGTGCTGCGTAATTGCCAAATCACAAAATATTATTTAACTAGAGATGTAGACTTGGAGTAATTTGGGAACGAGTGTCAGAGTTAATGAGAGCACTAGACTCGGTTCTACATGACATCTCACAACTTTTTATGGGTAAATGTGTCACGAGGCTCGGCTCCATTTTTTACATGAAATGTTTTTGATGGGATACAAATGACAGGATATTAATAAAAACTCACTTAGTGGATAACCGAACAACGTATACATAATTCTTCGATTAAACAAGTTGATTTTGTTTTAAATCACAGTGGTAATGATCTAAAAAAACATCATCTACGATAGTGGAACATTTGATTTATTGTTACCGTTACGAGTATATGTACACACACACGCACACACACGCGCGCGCGGTAAAAAATTTATACAAATTGGGCTGTAATCGCACACGCGCGCGCTAAAAATTTATAAAAATTGGGTTATAATAACACTAGTTTACAAAATTAAATAAATTTCATGTACATTTGATGAGAGGTGCTTTTTCTTATGGATTTTCTCCCGCTGAATTCGAAAATCAAGGTTAAATTTTTTTTATGGAACAGTTTTTAAGATATTGCGATTTTTTCAATTTTTATACAACTTTTCAGTTTAAAAACCATATCTGGAGCTAGATGTGCCCGATTTGGTCGTTCTTGGTACCAAATGAAAGACATTGAAATGATGAACAAATATGTATAATGGGATCATTAATTGGTTAAGCGGTTCAAAAGATATTGATGAAAATAGTCCACATTTTAAGAAAAATTAAATTTTTGAGCCTATTCTGTGGCCACGGAAATATAGAAACCGATAAAAAACGTCCGGTTTCTCTTCATATGCGTAAACCTGATACTTTTTCCCAAAACCAAACGAAGACAGAGCAAGAACCAAAACTATATTTCTAAAATATTCTAAAGAATAAAGTTGGGTTCTTTCGTATGTTTTTTTACAATCAAAATTGTGTTGTTTTATTCAAAACGAAATGTCAGTTTTCGCTGTAGCAATGGCGTCAACGTGAGAACGAAAAAAACCGTTGCCGGCATGGCTACTTGCCAAAATGTGGGATTTGGATTAATTCACTCAGTCGCTAATAACTTTGTCATTTTTCGGTCAATTTACTTCTGGTTGGTGTTATTTTTTGCGTAAAAGTATCAGGTTTACGCATATGAAGAGAAACCGGACGTTTTTTATCGGTTTCTATTTTTCCGTGGCCACAGAATAAGCTCAAAAATTTAATTTTTCTTAAAATGTGGACTATTTTCATCAATATCTTTTGAACCGCTTAACCAATTAAAGATCCCATTATACATATTTGTTCATCATTTCAATGTCTTTCATTTGGTACCAAGAACGACCAAATCGGGTACATCTAGCTCCAGATATGGTTTTTAAACTGAAAAGATGTATAAAAATTGAAAAATTCGCAATATCTTAAAAACTGTTCCATAAAAACAATTTAACCTTGATTTTCGAATTCAGCGGGAGAAAATCCATAAGAAAAAGCACCTCTCATCAAATGTACATTTTCAGTGTAAACTAGTGTAATGGATAGTGTCATCTATGGTCCAGTTGAAGTGCTGGGTACGCAATCACCTGCTGCTTGTATTGATTTCGCTTCAATTTCGTTAATTATTTTAAATACAGCAGCCTTCGCTTCAAGAATAAACTGAGGCTGAAATGTTTTTGCTGTCTCCGCCATGCTTCTGAAAAATAACGAAAGGCAGTCTGTATCTTGCTGTGCTGACGTGGTGATGGTATGCAGCAGCTTTTGCCGCTCCGTCATGCTTCTCTCCAGGATATCCAGTACTGCGTTTGAGTTGCTGCTGCGGCGCTTTCTTCGTGATGGAGTGGACGAACCATCAGAGCTCCTCCTTCTTGAGGGCAATGCGTCGAGCTCTGAAATATTGTGATCTGGAACAATTTCTATTTGCTCTGTCGGTGGTTCTGCCACGGTATTGTCCGTCTGAGGATACTCCGCGTTGAGCTCAGGCGCTTCGACCTGCTCGTCGACATCCATATTACTCTGGGTACTGTAATAACATGAAGAAAATGAACTTTTAAGATTTATTTTATTTTAAAATTCATATTGTGCGTAAAAAATACCTGCCTTCTCTCGATTGGAACATTTTCTAAAAATTCCATGCTGGGCAGCAACGCCCATTTTGATTTGGGCTGTGCTGCCGACCCCGTTCCATATTTGTTTGCGCGTTTAATGCGCATGTAGGAGTCGCGTATGTTACGCCACCTGTACTTGCAGTCATCAGCTGAAATAATTAGCTAATACATTTTTTGCAGGTTCCTTGCTACTGGAGAAACATTCAGGCTGTTGTTATTTGCATTTGGAATATCATGGATACATACAGTGATTCACGAAAGTATTCTGATACCCTTTGAAGTAGAATAACTTTTTTAAAGTTGGGCCAAACGACTTGAGTTTATTGAAGGATAGAACTATATTCTGTTTTTTTCAGATTTTTAAAATCGCGCCCGCGGTTAAAAAACTGCATTTGTTTATAATAATTGCACAAAAATGGTTCAAATTATTTTTTTTAAAAATTGAAATAATTTTTTCTTAAAACTTCAATGTCTTCTCTACAAATCCCCGTAAACCTCATCTCCATCCGTTTACTACTTCCCTAGTTATAATTTATTGAAAAAAGTTGGCAATTACCTTCAAACAGCTGTAAAATCGACATTTTTCAAAATTTTCAAAAATCCTTCGAGATATGTTTATACATCCCTAAAGACTGCAACATATTCAAATTTAAGCCACATCCGAGATATTACTCCAAAAAGTGTCCGATTTCGCGTGGAATGTCCCAAAAGTTATTCTACTTCAAAGGGTATCTGAATACTTTCGTGGGCCAGTGTAAGTGTTGTTGCAAGAGACGTATGGAAAAAATTATACGACAAATGACTTAGTGCCCATATTTTTACCGCAATCTAAAATTTCCGATTTGGAAAAAATTGCAAACGTCTTTATGATGAAATGGAATATTGCATATAGCATTGGAATACTTGATGGGAAGTGTGCTTGAATATTGTGCCCTCAAAATAGTGAATCATTATACTTTAACCCTTTCGACCCGACTATTTTTTATTTGGATTTCATTATGTTTTCTTGCAGACATTGATTGTACTTGGCTGCGGATGGGTACAGATCAAACTTGACAGTTGTAGGTCAGTTATAAAAATTGGGACATATGTGTCTCGAAAACGCATAGGCATATCTATATGTTCACTAAGATAAATAAAAAAGTAATAATTTAAAAACATTTTAAGCAAAATAGTTGTATCATAGTGTGAATGAAAAGGCTGCGATAAAAAATTTCAGATAATTATTCAATCACACGTAGTATAAATCAAGAGATTTCTATCATTGCGACGCTGCAGCCAGACACTCTATCAAAATAAAACCTATCCAGCATAAAAAATTCCCTGGGACATTGTGCCCCAACAGGGCCTAAAGGGTTAATTATAAGAATGGCTTTTCGATTGTATTATTAGCTCTAGTTGATGTTAATAAACATAGTTAAAGAATACTGTACCTGTTCTGTGCACATCAAGTGCCACCACCTGCCACACTTTGTTCTTCATGTCGACTCTTTTATGCAGCACGTGAGAGGCATCATACAGGATGCGATGAGGGGCTACCGCCTCTATTAACCAATCGTCCTCCTCGCTTGAAAACACAACTTTTTTTGGCATTTTATGCTGTTGTCACTGACTACACACAATAACTAGCACTGATACTATACAGGTCTGTTTCCTATACTGACTAACTATCCCTGTAAGTCGCAGTTTAAATAGCATTTCCACCAGGACGTGCATCACTTTGAGGGTGGAGTCTTTGGCGAAATTCTAAATGCTATTGGTCGCGAAAGAACTCCCACTTTGCAGATCGTAAGGGTAGAAGTGGAAAAATACAATTATAAAGTAAAACCGGTGTTTTGGGTTTTTCCCGCGGGCGCGAGTTTCAGCCGCCCTAAACGGATTGTGAGCGGGTCACGGTTTAATACAGGTTTATGATACTAGACCTTTGGCCCCCTACGCGATATAAAGTAATTAGGAAACATCTGCCAAGCAACTTGCAGAACAACGGAGCAATTTGAAGGCTTAATCCCCAATTGCTACAAGCTAATTCCTCTACGTTCGGCAGACAATAAACCGTGTTTCGCTACAGTAAAAAAGAATAATAAGTATGGTCGGAGCGTTGATCGTGACGAAAATTAATTTTATGGTCCGCACAATTACCAAAAGAAGATGTTGTTATGTTAGATCGAAGAAATTATTCTGTAGAAACACCAGTACGCCTCGTGGAGAGCCACAAGAAGAAAGGGGGTGGAATCTCAAGAAATAGAGAAACTATTCAACTTGCCATTTTTCGCAATCGAAATGCCGAATCATATTAAACTACTTTATAAAAAAAGGTTTATGATTTTCTTTCGGCAAAGATAGAAAACTATTACTGGATCTAAAGAAATGCATAAAAAGTTTTAAACATCTTCGCCTGTATTCCAGTGTGAATCGTTTGACCTACAATTTTTTCTATAATTTTTAAAATCTTTATTTCTGGCTTCATCTTGGGTCCCTCCACCCAATTGGCCGATTGGAAGGTTACCAAAATATTTTATACTTTCGCAGGAATGTATCAACACTTTGTGAACAGTATTTGATATACCTATAGGATAACGGATACAGGTTCACAAATATTTCGGCATGTTTCGCCTTGTGGGACAAAAGTGGGCTCAGAGCGAGGCGAAAATTCCAATTATCTTTTACAGCCGGTAATTTAGAATTTTTAGAAACGAAATTTCTTCATTCGTTTACGGTAGGCAATTGCTTGTTTTCGAAGCGTTCGTCGGGAAGCATTTGTGTACCTGATGTCGATCAGGGACAATCGACACCGTGCCGATTTTTGCAGGGGTTTAAACTTTCTTCGCACTGAGTTAATCCGGTAATTGCTCTGTCACCGGGCGCTACACGAGGACTTGGGACCGGCACGTACCGTTGTCCACAACCGGCTCGCGGCACCGCACGGTGGTTCGAGTATACTACATACTAGTTGGACAAAATTATTTTTTCGCGGGTTTGGGTTTATATGGGGTTCAAATTGCTTGAAAACAAACCTGATTCGTATTACAGTTTATTATTTCAATAAAAATATCAATAAAATAAAAATATGACTAATTCAATTAAGGGAAAAGAACAAAACGACAGTATTGTACTTTAAATATAATTAACAGTTATAACATTGTGTCTATTCCTGTAATTTCTGAGTTTTTATGTTTAAAACCTGGTTTTTGAAATCAGTCTTCTCTGCATCGCTATTAAAATAGTGTTTTACTATATGTTCCACGTCGATCCACGCGACAAGGGTTGAATGTACGGAAAGTAGAGACTTTCTAGTTTATTTTAATCAATCGATCGATCTGCAAAAATTTGCAAAACTATATTTTTCTAATTGTTTTCGAGCGCGACGCTCGGCATAGTTTTGCAAATTTTTGCAGATCGATCGATTGATTAAAATAAACTAGAAAGTCTCTACTTTCCGTACATTCAACCCTTGTCGCCTGGATCGACGTGGAACATATAGTAAAACACTATGTTAATCCACTGAGTGGTGCTACCGAGCGTCGCGCTCGAAAACAATTAGAAAAATATGGTTTTGCAAATTTTTGCAGATCGATTGTTTGATTAAAATAAACTAGAAAGTCTCTACTTTCCGTAGATTCAACCCTTGTCGCGTGGATCGACGTGACGGGAATAGACATAATGTTATAACTGTTAATTATATTTAAAGTACAATATTGTTGTTTTGTTATTTTTCCTTTATTGAATTAGTCATATTTTTATTTTATTGATATTTTTATTGAAATAATAAACTGTAATACGAATCAGGTTTGTTTTCTAACAATTTGAACCCCATATAAACCCAAACTCGCGAAAAAATAATTTTGTCCAGCTAGCATGTAGTATACTCGAACCACTGTGCACCGTACGGTCAACCCTGTCGTATCTAAATTTTTTTATTACTACGGGTACGAAAGCAGTCGGCATTGTTTTCAAACATCATTACAGTAAATGAGGTACGAGTGGTAATCCTGCCATAAAAGGGGAGCGCGCGGCTCATTTACCCGGGCCGGGAAACTGTAGCGAAACACGGTTTATTGCCTGCCGAACGTAGAGAAATTACAGTGGTCCCCGGATTATTAACATGCTTTTTTCCCCTGATCATCGGGAAAGAACTACCACCCCACAGTTTTGCTTCCTCGGTGCGAGTCAGGGCCTTCGGTCTCAGGTAGACCTCCCGTTGACTGCCGAGAGCAATAAAATGGCTGGGCCAGGTAATGCAATTTGTATTCCTTATGTCAAAGTAGTTCGATTTGCATGATGTTTGGTATGATTTTCATCAGAAAAACACAAGGAATCCATTGGTCTAACTTCCATATCGATACGATAATGAATAGAGAATTTCTTAATACGCTGAAATGAATACAGGGTGATCCTGGAGCCACTGGACTCAAAGAGATGCCGCCTGGCGCGGAAAAGCCCCCGCAGTGCCTCCCCGAATTTTAGGGCTTTCGATCCCCGAAGGGGTCCGAGAGCCTATTAATAAGTGAGAAATCTTCGACTTCCTCAATTCTCATCAGATCTTTGCGAAAAGGACTCCAATTGATTGCTTATGTTTCGCCGATGAAACTGACACCAAGAATGACGTAATTCGGACCATAATTGAGGAAATTTCATGAAAAATAAATTTCCATAATTGCAAGCTAATTTCGTTAATAATAGTCCGATTTACACGAAGTTTGGTATGATTTTAATCGAAAAAAGATAAGAAATCCATTGGTGTCACTTGCATATCGATACGATAAAGAATAAAGAATTAGTTTTTTCTAAAACAGGTATGAATCCTCGGCCGACCGCAGCGATTCGAGGTCGGCGCCCCGCAGTCAAGGGGTGAAAATGTGAAATATTCATTTCAGCGTATTAAGAAATTCTTTATTCATTATCGTATCGATATGGAAGTTAGACCAATGGATTCCTTGTGTTTTTCTGATGAAAATCATACCAAATATCATGCAAATCGAACTACTTTGACATAAGGAATACAAATTGCATTACCTGGCCCAGCCATTTTATTGCTCTCGGCAGTCAACGGGAGGTCTACCTGAGACCGAAGGCCCTGACTCGCACCGAGGAAGCAAAACTGTGGGGTGGTAGTTCTTTCCCGATGATCAGGGGAAAAAAGCATGTTAATAATCCGGGGACCACTGTAATTTCTCTACGTTCGGCGGGCAATAAACCGTGTTTCGCTACAGTTTCCCGGCCCGGGTAAACGAGCCGCGCGCTCCCCTTTTATGACAGGATTACCACTCGTACCTCATTTACTGTAATGATGTTTGAAAACAATGCCGACTGCTTTCGTACCCGTAGTAATAAAAAAATTTAGATACGACAGGGTTGACCGTACGGTGCCGCGAGCCGGTTGTGGACAACGGTACGTGCCGGTCCCAAGTCCTCGTGTAGCGCCCGGTGACAGAGCAATTACCGGATTAACTCAGTGCGAAGAAAGTTTAAACCCCTGCAAAAATCGGCACGGTGTCGATTGTCCCTGATCGACATCAGGTACACAAATGCTTCCCGACGAACGCTTCGAAAACAAGCAATTGCCTACCGTAAACGAATGAAGAAATTTCGCTTCTAAACATTCTAAATTACCGGCTGTAAAAGATAATTGGAATTTTCGCCTCGCTCTGAGCCCAGATTTAAAATTCTGCAGGAAAAATACATACAAACATAGACACGTGTTTACACATACCTAGATCAGAAGTAGGTGTCATGATATTTTTACCTTTTTTAGGTACTCATATTAGTAGTCTACAGGTATCATATAAAAATACGTACTCCCATATCTTTTGAATTCTAACTTCTGTCCTTATTTCTTGGGATTCTGTCCCACTGTGGACAACGGATCGCAGTGCGACTCACAGTCGGACTACGCATACAAATTCGCAGACATTGGCGAAAATATGAAGTACCTTTTTTTATTGATATAATTATATGAGCATTATCCTTGAGCACTAATGGATACAAAATTATGAAAATATAAACTTTTTAAATCCCGAATTTTTAACAGTAAATACGTTCACTTCTGGAGACAGCTGTAATATGAATGTAAATAATTAGTATTAGAATAATGAAAAAAATTTTTACCATCATACTACACATTGGGGTTGATTGTTAAGAAGTTGTTTATGTGAAAAAAACCCAATGATTTTATTTGTTTTCAACTTGTCAAAAAAAATTTGTTTTTGTCTATTTAAAAAAATGTCGAAAATTGTCCAAAAAACATTTTATACCCATATAATCACTAAACATTGTAGTTTTAGAAAATCCAAACACCAGCTGCGTCAACTTGCGATCTTGAGCAGAATTAATAAAATTGTGTACGCATGTGGGACGAAATGAGTAAATATGTATCTAGACATTCCTTTTCTTGTATCCGATTCATTATGTCTTTATGATGTCTTTATGGAAATGAATATAAATATGATATAGTGAACTATAATTCATAAAATAAGGTTATTATTATTAAAGTTAGTTGAACCTTAATAAATAAACGACACAAGCATCGCATCGCTTTCTTATTTTCTTAAAAAGAAATATATTATTTAGAAATAGATTTGGGGAGTCGAAATTATGATCAAACATAATATTTATATAAATACTATGCATAAATTGAGACAACAAAACACACTTTTCAATATCTGTAGTAATTTCCGTGTCAAATACTGGTTCTATGTACCTAGATCCTCTTGAAGGCTTGCCGGTTTCACTGTCCGTGTCTACATCACATTCTGGTGTGTTCTGCATGTCCATTAATTCTTCTAAATTTTCTTCATTAACTTAATTATTTAATAACAAAAGTACTTAGGGGAACATTAATTACTTTATCTTTTGTCTGCAATGTGTGATCTAATATTTGAAATCAGAGGATCCGATGAAATTAAGAGATTGTGGAAAATATCCTCATATGTGCGTTTTCTGTTTATTTTTTGACCGGTTATTAGTTCAAGATCAACAAAAAATCACAAAAACAAAATGGTTTATGTGTGTAATATTTATGCCACTTTTGACAAAGATATGATAGGTCACATACAAGAAGTTTGAATGTCCAGCAATTTATATGTTTCGTCCCACTGTCTATTTACCTTCCTTTCTCATATACATTTTTGCAGGAAATAATAGTTCATCTCCTGAAGCCCTTTATATTTGCACCGAAAACCAGATAAAACTATTTTTAAATTTGCTAAATTTTCAAAGTCTCACAACTTTGCTAAAATTCATCCAAAATTGATGAAACAAAACCATTTTAAAGTTTGAACTTTCTACTTTTCGACTCGTTGAATCACATTTATCGAAATGAGTGTCCAGGGGGTAAAATCCGCCCTCAAAGAAGAGTGTGCCAAGCTGCAAAAATTTGTTGATGTTTGTCAAAAGCTAGAGAGTGCAAACAATATTTATTGCAATTTTTATGTTCACTGTCGGAATGTATGATCATTTGCCTTTAAAATAAGTTAAACCTCATCAAAATAGGATGTTTTTTTAACAAAGATACGGCCATGTCCAGAGATGTCTACATTTCGTCCCACAGTGCGACTGGTCGCTGGACTCCTTCGGGAGGAGTCTAGCGACCGGTGGTCGCAGTGCCAGCCTGCGACTAGGTATAATGGGAAACAGACCCTCATCGCATTGTGTTGCACCTCGAGTAGCCTAGGCTGGTACTCAAACAGACTCGCGTCAGGCTCCTATGTCTGGCGCATACCCGACGATCGCAGTTGCATGCAGGAGAACAGATGCATGCTTTCCCCATTGCACCAGTACCTGCGACCGGTCGCTGCGACAAGTCGCAGCGACCTGTCGCAGCTAGGAGATCCCGCCTTAATTTGACTCCTCTGGAGCAGCCGCGTGCGATGACGTCATTCAACGGCGCGAAGAAGGCTCGAACGAAATAGAATTATGCAGTATCTGCAAATGTTAGAATTATGTGGCGAAAGGAGAAGGAAGACGGGTAAATAAAATGTAGAAATAATATAAGTTTAAGAAATATATATTGTTATAGAAAAAATATAAATATACAACTAAATAGAAATATAATAAAAAAGGAATATAATAATAAAATATAATAAAATAACATGGAATAAATATAAGAATATGAATAATATAAGAATATGAAGAAGAATATGAATAAAAGTATGAATAATAATAATATAAAATAGAAAAAATAGTAAAAATAGAAAAAAATAGAAAAAATAGAAAAAAATAGAAAAAATAGAAAAAATAGAAAAAATATATACAAATGAAATTAACTAAACAAATTAAAATCTATATAAATTAATCTGTCCGCGCTGCGTTGGCGGTGGCGCGAGGAAGATCCGGGAGCATGTCCCGCAAACGCTCTATCTGGGGCGGTGGTGGCAGCGCTGGCAGGTTCTAAAACATGTAAACGTAAATATAATATTAATACATTCCGCACAATATCCTATCACAATATCCTATCACAATATCACTTACCAGCAAGCCATCAATGGCTGCAGCGATGTTGTCGCTGTCATCGCTGTCATCGGTGTCATCGGTGTGGGAGGATGAGGAGTCCTCGATGCTGTCCTCACCACCACCACCACCACCGACTGCATCGGTGTCGGAGCATGAGGAGTCCTCGATGCTGTCCTCACCACCACTACCACCACCGACTGCTCCCTGCAAATCCTAGAACATAGAAACCTTGATATAATATTCACGTGTTAAACGTAAAAAAAAAACGTACAAAACATTGTTATGTACATACCTCCTGATTATTCCCCCACATCTCCTGGTCCTCGTCGGGCGCAATCCTGAATATTCCCATTATTTTTGGTTGGAACTATTGCCTTTAAAGAGCCCGTTGGCTACCACGATTGAAGTGCAATTGGTCTCGCTGCATCTCCTGGCTCTTGCATTTAAAATCTTATCATGAAATCGAGAAGTGCGTAGCTTTGCAAAAGTAAGATACTGTTGTTCTCCACCTTCATTTTCGCAGACGATTCTTAGTTCGGCTATCATTTTCTTCGAATTATTCTCTGGCCTACGCTCTCCTGTCTCTCTTTTCTTTCTTTGGACACACCACGCGACTAGACCAAATCACTTTGATCGGGTATCGAACGTGAATCGAACGTGAATCGTACCCCTCTGAACATGTATCAAACGGGTATCGAATGTGAATCGAACGTGAATCGTACCACCGTTCGTACAAGCCGTTCATTACACGTCCAATACACGTTCGAAGTGGTACCATACACGTTCGAAGAGGTACGATTGACGTTCGATACATGTTCGAAGTGGTTCATTACATGTTCGAAGTAGTTCATTACATGACCAATATACGTTCGTAGTGGTACCATACACGTTCGAAGAGGTACGATTGACGTTCGATACATGTTCGAATTGGTTCATTACATGTCCAATACACGTTCTATACATGTTCGAAGTGGTACGATTGACGTTCGATGCATGTTCGAAGTGGTACGATTCACGTTCAGAGTGGTACGATTCACGTTCGGAGTGGTACGATTCACGTTCAGAGTGGTACGATTCACGTTCGATTCACGTTCGATACCCGTTTGATACACGTTCAGAGGGGTACGATTCACGTTCAGAGTGGTACGATTCACGTTCAGAATGGTACGATACACGTTCGATACCCGTTTGATACACGTTCAGAGGGGTACGATTCACGTTCAGAGTGGTACGATTCACGTTCGATTCACATTCGATACCCGTTTGATACATGTTCAGAGGGGTACGATTCACGTTCGATACCCGATCAAAGTGATTTGGTCTAGTCGCGTGGTGTGTCCAAAGAAAGAAAGGAGAGACAGGAGAGCGTAGGCCAGAGAATAATTCGAAGAAAATGATAGCCGAACTAAGAATCGTCTGCGAAAATGAAGGTGGAGAACAACAGTATCTTACTTTTGTAAAGCTACGCACTTCTCGATTTCATGATAAGATTTTAAATGCAAGAGCCCGGAGATGCAGCGAGACCAATTGCACTTCAATCGTGGTAGCCAACGGGCTCTTTAAAGGCAATAGTTCCAACCAAAAATAATGGGAATATTCAGGATTGCGCCCGACGAGGACCAGGAGATGTGGGGGAATAATCAGGAGGTATGTACATAACAATGTTTTGTACGTTTTTTTTTACGTTTAACACGTGAATATTATATCAAGGTTTCTATGTTCTAGGATTTGCAGGGAGCAGTCGGTGGTGGTGGTGGTGGTGAGGACAGCATCGAGGACTCCTCATCCTCCGACACCGATGCAGTCGGTGGTGGTGGTGGTGGTGAGGACAGCATCGAGGACTCCTCATCCTCCCACACCGATGACACCGATGACAGCGATGACAGCGACAACATCGCTGCAGCCATTGATGGCTTGCTGGTAAGTGATATTGTGATAGGATATTGTGCGGAATGTATTAATATTATATTTACGTTTACATGTTTTAGAACCTGCCAGCGCTGCCACCACCGCCCCAAATAGAGCGTTTGCGGGACATGCTCCCGGATCTTGCTCGCGCCACCGCCAACGCAGCGCGGACAGATTAATTTATATAGATTTTAATTTGTTTAGTTAATTTCATTTGTATATATTTTTTCTATTTTTTCTATTTTTTCTATTTTTTCTATTTTTTTCTATTTTTACTATTTTTTCCATTTTATATTATTATTATTCATACTTTTATTCATATTCTTATATTATTCATATTCTTATATTTATTCCATGTTATTTTGTTATATTTTATTATTATATTCCTTTTTTATTATATTTCTATTTAGTTGTATATTTATATTTTTTTCTATAACAATATATATTTCGTAAACTTATATTATTTCTACATTTTATTTACCCGTCTTCTTTCTCCTTTCGCCACATAATTCTAACATTTGCAGATACTGCATAATTCTATTTCGTTCGAGCCTTCTTCGCGCCGTTGAATGACGTCATCGCACGCGGCTGCTCCAGAGGAGTCAAATTACGCACGATCGCGCGGGACGCTGCGACGCTAAGTATTGCTCTCTTTCCCTCCACGAATTTAGATTTGAATGTAATGCTCTCTCTTTCCTTCCTCCGAATACGTGGTTTGTAAAATGCCGATCTTTCCCGACATTGTCCGAAACATCATCCGATAAAAATAAATGATTATTTCTCTGTGTTGGGGGGAAAATTCGATCACATATTGGTTTGGAAAAAATTTTCGGGGTTGGGCCAAGGTCATTTCCTCACTCGGCTAGGTATAAAAAATTTTCGGGCGTGGGTCAGGTCTGGAGAGGTCTCCGTGGCTGGCTATCGAAAGAAGAAAGAAGAAAGGATATGTATGGTTTGTAAGAAATAGGAAGAAACAGTGAAACACGTGATTGAAGCATGTGAAGTAAGTGGAGAGAGTGGCAGCAATTGGAAAGAGGTAATTAGAGGAGAAGGGACAAACTTGGTTATTCTATAGGAGATAATAGGGAGAAGGAAAAGATGGGAAGAACAGGAAAGTGATAAAAGATGATTATGCAACATAAAATAGATTAGGAAACACTTGTAAAATAGAAAAATTGGTTAAGACACAGCAGGATACATTAGAAGGGTAGGACTTACACTGACACAATCACGGGAATGAAATGGAAAGAGTATATGATCGTTAAATTGTAACGCGAATGTGGGCAATAAATTAAATTATTATTATTATTATTATTATATTTTTTTATAATGCACTTTTATATGGAATTTTTATATTTTTTTATTTTTTTTATTTCTTATTTTTTATATTCTATTTATATTCTATTTTTATATTTTTTCTTTTTTATATTATATTTAATATTTAATTGTATTTTCTTTTTTTATTATTTTCTTTTCTTTTATTATATTATTTTTTTTATATTGTATTTTTATATTGAATTGAGTTTTTATTTTTTTATTTTTTTGTTTCTTATTTTTATATTCTATTTATATTCTATTTATATTCTATTTTTATATTTTTTCTTTTTTTATATTATATTTGATATTTAATTGTATTTTCTTTTTTTTACTATTTTATTTTCTTTTATTATATTATTATATTCTTTTTATTATATTTCTTCTTTAATTGTATTTACAGTATTGTCTCCGTATGTACCCGCTGATCGGGACCGGCGTTGGGCACTCAGAGAGGACAGATCCCTAATTCCGAGTGTTTGTTTCTCACTTCTTTCTGGCCGAAGGGGGAACGAGATGGAACGTTTGCATGCGCGGCGGACGTACGCGAACGTGTCTCGCTCGCTTTCGTTCCATCTCCCACTCGCCTTCACCGGACAAGAGTGAGACAGAAGTGGTGGGGATAGCGACAAGTTCACAACGCGTACACCAAATCGGGCACATAGGGAGACAATACTGTACTGTTATTTTATTATATTCTTTTTTATTATATTTCTTATTTAATTGTATTTTCTTTTATATTTATATTGTGTTGTATTTAGGAATTGGAAAGAGGTAATTAGAGGAGAAGGGAAAAACTTGGCTAATCTATGGGAGATAATAGGGAGAAGGAAAACATGGGAAGAACAGGAAAGTGATAAAAGAATATTATACAACATAGAATAGATTAGAAAACACTTGTAAAATAGAAAAAATTGTTAAGACACAGCAGGATACATTAGAAGGGTGGGACTTACACTGACACAATCATGAGAATGAAATGGAAAGATTATTTCATCGTTAAATTGTAACGCAAAAGTGGGCAATAAATTAAATTATTACTTTTATTATTATTATATTATTTTTGTCTTTTTTATATTGTATTTTTATATTCTATTTGTATGGAGAGAACTCAAAGATGTTGAGAATCGTGCGGTTTATTTAGAGATAAAGAATTGAGGCGATACATTATTATCTGCAAGATAGAAAAGTAGGGTTACGCGCGACATGCGAATGTTTGGCGTCTTGTTTCGTAGATAATAATTTAACATATGTTTTCTTATAAATGTTAATGTTCGCAGGAGCATGCATGATCGCCTAGGGTGTGTACTGTGCGGAGATGAAGTTGAAGTAAGTATGGCATGTATCCTGTTTATCCATACGTTACGTTTAATTTTATACTAATATTGTGTTTGTTTTCAGCGCTAACACAACAGGAAACACCCAGATAGTACAGGACGTTTTAAAAACGTCCATTTTACGTCCATTTTACGTCTGAACGTCCACGGCTTGATTTGTGAAAATGGACGTTCTTAAAACGTTTTCTGGACCTTTTCTGGACGTTTTATGGACGTTTTAAAAACGTCCAGAATACGCTTTGGTTACGTCAAGAAAAAGGGGGTTGTAAGACATTTTTAAAAACGTTTTGGTTAGGTCTGGAAGAAGCGTTTAAAATATGTTTTTAAGACATCTGTGTGTTATTTTAGAGATTAGTTAAAGGAAACCAGGTATTGTAACCGCTGTTTAAATAACCCTAAATAACCCAAACCATCCACGAAGTATGGATAGGTCGAACAGATAAAGCCTAATTAGATCTACATACATACAAATGTTTATGAATGCTCCTAGAACAATGGAAAACACAAAACAGAGACATTTTTTTAAATGTTTGTGACCGAATGTTTGCAAACAGGTTTTATACACCCTGATAACCAGATCTGGCGGCAGGATCTGCCGGCAGCTGCGGTGCAGTCTACGTCCGCATTCGACTACGGATCTGCCGGCAGAGTCTGCGTGGCAGGGTCTGCCGGCAGATCCGCGGCAGATTCTGCCGCCCGCCTGACACATCCAAGAGCGCCATCTGTAGGCCACAATTATGAAACAATGCTCTACCCATGACGTCACATGGACCTACGCACCAAGAGACAAATGTACCGTTATTGCTGTAGGTGTATCCCTAACCTTTCTAGTACGCGCGGAGAATTGACAGGAATCGGTGAAATGGATTCTGTAAATAATAATGGTTTTGTGTTTAAAAGTATGGTTTTTTATTAAACTTTCAATATTTACTCTGTAAGCAGTGGTGATTCTACATGCAAAAATAAGTCAATTTTCGACTATTTTTTTGCAGAATCACCATATTCCCGCTTGTGTTGGTTCTGAAAACAAGTACAATATTAATCTAGAATTAAAAGGATGAACGTGGGGAGGTATATTTTATTTCTGGTTATACTGAAGTAAAAATGGTATGGTATGTAGGTACGTTTTAAATTAGTGGCGCTGAAAAGTGCCGATTGTTGTTCGTTGCGAACGTCGAGAGGTAGTTCCCGTTAAACTCAACTAAATAAGCACTGAAAAGTACCGTTTGTTGTCTTCGCCAGTAAAAGGAGACACACCTCTCCTTTTAATAGGCATATCTCTGAAAAATAACTGCAGTTAAGTATTGTTTTCACGTGACAGTAAATTATGATTTTTACTGTCACGTGAAAACAGACCTTCATAGGTCATCTGTTTCTTCTTCCTGTTCTTCATTCCAGAAACTGCGGGGCCTTCTATTATCCTGGAATGATGAGGGCTTCAATCGTGGACCACGCTTCCTAGTGCGAACCCTCTCCTTTGCAGCCTTCAGTTCCGTTTGCATCCGCAATTGAAAGTCGGATCGCGTGGGCTTCTGGAACTTGTGGTTACGACACACACCGTCTGAAAAAGAAATGTATGCAAAGTACGTCAGCATCAATGGAACATACAGTAATAGTAACAATAATTCTACGTAAAAAGATGAAAAGTGCTTATTGCTTCGTACCAAAAATTGCCATCGCGATACGGGTGTCGAAAAGTGATCTATGTCTTTCGCGGCCAAACCAAGTGAAGGACGACGTTAAGTCGTCCGGCAGTGCTTCCCTGAAGCAGCACTTGACCGCTCTCTTCAAGTCGAATCCACCCATGTATTCGAAATACGTTACCTAAACAAAGCGAGTAAAGATTGATGTAAGTATATATTATATATAAAAGTAAATAAAAGAATAATTTCGTTTTCACTTACGACTTTGGAATAGGTGTCGTCATCGATGTCCTCAAAGCAGTCCACCTCCTGGACTGAGGACAAGGGGAGGACTGCTGGCTTAATGGGCCGGCCAGTATTATGGGTGGTCTGGACAGATTTCTGAATACTCATCAAGAGAGTATTCATTCTTCTGCAAACAGAACGGATGGAGACGTAACGTATTAATAAACACGATACACGCGATACTTACATTAGCTCTGCCTCGATCCGATTCCGCCCAGCGAGATCTTCCATGCTTCTGTGAACATTAACATTTATAAGAAAATATCCTTACAGTGATATTTTTATAGCAAAAAAAAGAAACATGTATATTTACCTATTATCAGGGGGTTGGGTCGGCGCTGTATTATGCTGCAACGGCTCACTGTGGATCACAGTGGCGCGTGCAGACGATGTCCCAGAATCTGTGGTTTCTTCGAAGACAGGAACATTGGCGGCATACGTATCCTGAAACATATTATCCTGGTTAACAGCAGGAACATCGTTTGACGTTGTTGGACCGTGTTCCTGCAAGATCATCGACAGATCCTGTATGTCCTGATCGATGGTCGGTAACTGCGGGATTAACGTCCTTCGCTGCTTCGGAGTTTCCTCCTCCGAAGAAGTGGTTTGGTATCGTCTGGGTCTCACGATCACACGTTTCTCCTGCCTGTTCATGCCAGCCTGTGAGGAAAAAAAGTACATATTACGATGCGTAGCAAAGGCGTGTGTGTTAGATGTTTATTCAATTTTACATGCAATATTTTATCCACCAACAATTGTCACCTTTTCCAGATTATATTTGTACGTATCTTAATTGTACTAAACCTCAAGACGAATCTGTGTAACGTACTACTCAATAATTCGAGTGTAACGCGACAAAGGCTTCAACAGTAGAAAACGTGAAAAAATGACCCATGCAGAAACATTCAAACCAAACGATAAAATAGCCCTTCACCAGAGATTAACAAGGATACGTGTACATATGATTGTATTTATGAAGAGCAATACAAAAGAAGAAAATATAAATATTATAGCACGTCACTCACCAGAAAATAATCGTAACTTACCAAAATGAAGAGACGAAGCTAGAAAGCGATTTTTTTTTTTTACATGGTGGAAATCCCTAACGGATACCTCACCCCCCGTGGGAGGGGTAAGATTATGTGGGGCTTGCACCCACTAAAACCACCATGGTGACCCACCAAGGGAGAGGGACTGACAGCGAGATACTTCTAACAAAAATAAATATTGAAGAATTTGAATACAACGGCTTCTCGCTGTGTGTAATAACGGCAACGACATAACTACGGGTTTCTAAGGGGATGGGGTCGCCGTTATTGCCAATGGGCGTACTACCGTAAAAAGGAATTCTATAACATTTAGCGCGAACCTGATTGGCGGAGATGTTTAGAATTTCAGGGCTCAATCTGGCGCATTTATATACACCAAGAGCGGAAGACTTTATGCCGATATCATAAAAATCATGGACCTCTAGAAATTTTTTAATACCTAAATGGTAGGAGTTATCGGAGTCCATGCTAATATTGAAAATTAAGCAGATCGAGCCGTCGACTGAGATGCAACAATTATCGCGTACACTGATGCCCAGAGATATGTTATTGAACTCTATCTTGTGGTACTGACAACAATTGGGGTCGTTACTAAGTGGTCTAGATACGTGAATAGAAAAATCGACATTACAATGAATGTTTGTGCCATGAAATTGTATCTCCCTCATTCTATTGGAAAATTGTTGGAGAGGAAGACTTGGCTTTCGCAGATACTTTTTAAAAATGGACATGTTGTTTTCATATGGAAAAGCAGAACATGAATCTAAATTACCAAGACATCTGACATCGTTGGTTAGGTGAAGAAGCCCATGGACGTTATAACTATTAAAAGTTGGGCCATAAAGTTCTTCGTTACGGAGAACAAATTTCTCCAGAGATGACTCTGCGAATTTCAAGTGTAGGCTCGATGGAGATTCTGAAACTAAAATCCGTATGGCTGCATGTAAGAATAAGAAATGCTTGTATACGGTTCCCTGCAGTACACCATTCAGTATAACTGGCCCTGTATACAAAAGGAACTGAAGATATTCAGTCGCCTTATATTTAGAGCATACTTCAATAGCTCTGGGACGTCTGGCAAAGTCTGAGGGACAATATCTGCTAAGACTCTTCAGTCTCGTAGACAGTATAGAAATGTCTCTGCGGCGTAATTTTGAGAAAGGGGAAAATTCTCCATGTACCCACGCAGACAACAATTTCTTTACTACGCCCAGGCATACAAGATGCATGTAATCGAAAGGAACTTGCGAAACCATTCCTATTTGTAGCAACGACAATGGGCTTCTACCTAGCTTGTGATGTTTCTGTGATGCTTCTTGTGATGTTTCTAACTGCCTAATGTAACCCTCATCGGTTCGAGGAGAATGATGTATCCCATTGAAAGCGTAATGCCTACCGTTCAGGGTACCAGAAACCGTACATTTGGAACAGGGATGGAAAGACATATGCCCACGATGATTTAATACAAATGCTCGAGCTGGGGCATCGGCTATGAAACATCTCAGTCGTACGGGCAACTTAATGGAATGAAAATTTATGCCTCCGTTGGACATGATGACCCCGACATCTGCAATAAATTGCTCAAAGAAAATATTGGGGTCGTGTGATTTTTGGGGACCTTTATAAATGCCTACCACTATCGGCTTAATCTGAGGAATATTTGAAATCCTACATTGGACGGGCCAGATATGAATGGAACTTGATTTGTCCAAACTACATCCATCGGTATGAAAATCTAATTCTAACTGTGTAACAAATGATACCGACAAAGTGTTAGGGAGACTTTTAATAATTTCTGCTTCCAGATCAAAATGAATGTATTCTCCTGGTGGCACGACGAATGTGACAGCAGGATTACGTGGCGTATCGAGAAGTGTTCTAACATCCTGAGGCAACTGGGAAAAACAAGAATGCGTTCGAAGGAGAGATAATATATTATTTCCTTGAACGTGTGTCAAATTGTTATCTACGAAACAAGACGCTAACCGTTCGCGAAAAGATGGCTCGGAGGAAGTAGCACAGGACAATGAAACGGTATCGCGGAGATTAGAAACGCGTGACGTGGAAGTAGAAAGACCGGCGTCTTCTACATTTATATCGCGACTATCACTGAATCTATCGGGGATTAAATTAACAGGAGCGGACGAACTACAACCTGCAGATGTGCTAGCAGCATCTCGCACGTTAGAAGTATTATCCGCTACTCTACGAACGGGGTTAAATGCAGGACGGTGTCGCGCGCGTAAGTTCTTTCGCACCTCGCGCATAACCCTCCTTTTTTGTCTCGCCGATATCGCGTGTCCGGGTTTCCGCGACGTAGACAACTTGAAACGATTAAATTCCATAATTACTTACGTCTTGCGGATGTCTCGGGATGATATTCGTACTTTTTAATGCTCTGGAAATTCTTCGGATCTGCCGTCGATGACTGCCACCTCAGAATGAACGAGAATTCGAAACAAACGCGAACTGGGAAGTAGAGTCCCTACCAATCACGAATGTCGCCAATACGGCGCAGCCAATCCGTGGCGTCGTCCACAGTACCCCAAAATGTACGACCAATCCGAGCGATCCCTTGATACCTCATACCCAGTGGTACCCTTTGTTCGACGTGGTACCCTTTGTGCTTGAAAGGGATCGCTCGGATCGCTCGTGAAGGGCTATTTTATCGTTTGGTTTGAATGTTTCTGCATGGGTCATTTTTTCACGTTTTCTACTGTTGAAGCCTTTGTCGCGTTACACTCGAATTATTGAGTAGTACGTTACACAGATTCGTCTTGAGGTTTAGTACAATTAAGATACGTACAAATATAATCTGGAAAAGGTGACAATTGTTGGTGGATAAAATATTGCATGTAAAATTGAATAAACATCTAACACACACGCCTTTGCTACGCATCGTAATATGTACTTTTTTTCCTCACAGGCTGGCATGAACAGGCAGGAGAAACGTGTGATCGTGAGACCCAGACGATACCAAACCACTTCATCGGAGGAGGAAACTCCGAAGCAGCGAAGGACGTTAATCCCGCAGTTACCGACCATCGACCAGGACATACAGGATCTGTCGATGATCTTGCAGGAACACGGTCCAACAACGTCAAACAATGTTCCTGCTGTTAACCAGGATAATATGTTTCAGGATACGTATGCCGCCAATGTTCCTGTCTTCGAAGAAACCACAGATTCTGGGACATCGTCTGCACGCGCCACTGTGATCCACAGTGAGCCGTTGCAGCATAATACAGCGCCGACCCAACCCCCTGATAATAGGTAAATATACATGTTTCTTTTTTTTGCTATAAAAATATCACTGTAAGGATATTTTCTTATAAATGTTAATGTTCACAGAAGCATGGAAGATCTCGCTGGGCGGAATCGGATCGAGGCAGAGCTAATGTAAGTATCGCGTGTATCGTGTTTATTAATACGTTACGTCTCCATCCGTTCTGTTTGCAGAAGAATGAATACTCTCTTGATGAGTATTCAGAAATCTGTCCAGACCACCCATAATACTGGCCGGCCCATTAAGCCAGCAGTCCTCCCCTTGTCCTCAGTCCAGGAGGTGGACTGCTTTGAGGACATCGATGACGACACCTATTCCAAAGTCGTAAGTGAAAACGAAATTATTCTTTTATTTACTTTTATATATAATATATACTTACATCAATCTTTACTCGCTTTGTTTAGGTAACGTATTTCGAATACATGGGTGGATTCGACTTGAAGGGAGCGGTCAAGTGCTGCTTCAGGGAAGCACTGCCGGACGACTTAACGTCGTCCTTCACTTGGTTTGGCCGCGAAAGACATAGATCACTTTTCGACACCCGTATCGCGATGGCAATATTTGGTACGAAGCAATAAGCACTTTTCATCTTTTTACGTAGAATTATTGTTACTATTACTGTATGTTCCATTGATGCTGACGTACTTTGCATACATTTCTTTTTCAGACGGTGTGTGTCGTAACCACAAGTTCCAGAAGCCCACGCGATCCGACTTTCAATTGCGGATGCAAGCGGAACTGAAGGCTGCAAAGGAGAGGGTTCGCACTAGGAAGCGTGGTCCACGATCGAAGCCCTCATCATTCCAGGATAATAGAAGGCCCCGCAGTTTCTGGAATGAAGAACAGGAAGAAGAAACAGATGACCTATGAAGGTCTGTTTTCACGTGACAGTAAAAATCATAATTTACTGTCACGTGAAAACAATACTTAACTGCAGTTATTTTTCAGAGATATGCCTATTAAAAGGAGAGGTGTGTCTCCTTTTACTGGCGAAGACAACAAACGGTACTTTTCAGTGCTTATTTAGTTGAGTTTAACGGGAACTACCTCTCGACGTTCGCAACGAACAACAATCGGCACTTTTCAGCGCCACTAATTTAAAACGTACCTACATACCATACCATTTTTACTTCAGTATAACCAGAAATAAAATATACCTCCCCACGTTCATCCTTTTAATTCTAGATTAATATTGTACTTGTTTTCAGAACCAACACAAGCGGGAATATGGTGATTCTGCAAAAAAATAGTCGAAAATTGACTTATTTTTGCATGTAGAATCACCACTGCTTACAGAGTAAATATTGAAAGTTTAATAAAAAACCATACTTTTAAACACAAAACCATTATTATTTACAGAATCCATTTCACCGATTCCTGTCAATTCTCCGCGCGTACTAGAAAGGTTAGGGATACACCTACAGCAATAACGGTACATTTGTCTCTTGGTGCGTAGGTCCATGTGACGTCATGGGTAGAGCATTGTTTCATAATTGTGGCCTACAGATGGCGCTCTTGGATGTGTCAGTGTAGGGATCTTAGTATCTCGTTGCCTGCCTGGTTTCCCCCACTTCTCCGGTATGTGGAGAGTGGGGAGAGTTTGCTTGACAAAAGAGACGTGACGCCAGATCACTCTCTGGTCGACCATTGTTAGCGTCGGATGGACGCGAGAAGAAATACAGTTTCTTGGTAATCATTTCGTTGAAACAGCAGTAGTTTTACTTTCACCCAGACCTAGTCAGTCTACAGTATAACAATTGGCCTCCGCTTTGTCGAAGCCAACATCAGGCGGGCGGCAGGATCTGCCGCGGATCTGCCGTGGATCTGCCGGCAGACCCTGCCACGCAGACTCTGCCGGCAGATCCATAGTCGAATGCGGACGTAGACTGCACCGCAGCTGCCGGCAGATCCTGCGCTCTCCCGGCAGACCCTGCCGTCAATCTGCTTGCAGACGGCCGGCAGATGGCTATCAGGGCAGTTTTTATATTGTTTTCATACAGTTTTTATATTGTTTTCATCCAGTTTTTATATAGGTTTCATAATGTTCTTGTACAGTTTTTGTACATTTTGTTCCGTCCTACGAGACAAAAGCGGGCTCAGGGGGGAGCAAAAATTCAACGTCTTTACGGTGGGCAATTGCTAGTTCTCGAAGCGTTCGTTGGGAACCATTTGCCTGCCAGATGACTAAGAGGCAATCGACATCGTGCCGTCTTTTTCTGATATTTTCTACTGCTTTATCCTGAGATAATCCGTTAAATTGCTCTGTCCGCAAGGGTACACGGTTACCCTGGACCACAGCGAGGGTACACGGTTACCTCGGACCGGTACACGGTTACTGTCGTCCACCGCTGACTCAAGAGCAATATAACCATAAATCGTGACCCCAACTAAACGTTCCAATCGAGCAACCTAGCTAGGTTTGCTAACCAGATGTCTGATTTTTCCTCTACTCCGTCACTAAGAAGGAGAGGCTTACTCCTCCACCACCAAAATCAAGGAAGAAGGTTCCTCCTCTTCAAGGAAAAACTAGCCAATCGGTAATTTGGCTCCTCCTAAAATTCAGATGACTTGTCTACCTTCAACGTCGAAAGGACTAGACGAGCCAGTATTCAAACGTCTCTCAAGCGAACGATTCTATTCTCGTGAAAAAACCTCGAATACATTCAAATATATCGTGAGTCGGTCAATCATTCGTGACCAAGATCATACGTAAAAACATTCGCATTCTTGTTTGATCAGCATACGGATCAGCAAGGAATCGGTCAATCATTCGTGACCAAGATCATACGTAAAAACATTCGCATTCTTGTTTGATCAGCATACGGATCAGCAAGGAATCGGTCAATCATTCGTGACCAAGATCATACGTAAAAACATTCGCATTCTTGTTTTGGTCAGCATACGGATCAGCAAGAAGTCGGTCAATCATTCGTGACCAAGTTCATATATCAAAACATTAGCATTCTTGTTTGGCCATCATATGGATCAGCAAACGTTTTCTTTTCATCATATTTAAATAATCACTCAAAATTAATTTGGCGAGTGATAAAGGAATCAACACCACGTACCACGGAGTCACTTGGGCCTTACAACCCCAAGGGAAAGGACAATCTTTCACGCGTGTGTCGGTTGCTACACATTTGTTTCAGTATTTGCGGTCAAAAGTGTGTAGTTCTAGGTTAGGGTTTATGGAGGTTTGTGTCTTCAGCGAAACTGTGTTACCGACCTGTAATTTGAGGACTGAATTTAGCGTCCTCTACTCATCAACAGCGTCTAACTTATGACCTACTCTAAAGTGTGTGAAATGTAGAGGATAAAGGAAACACTGTAGGAAATGTATATTTTGATCATTTATTTTTATTACGTTTTTATTTTATTTTATTATGTGGGATGATAGGGCTATTGGCGAACCACCCACTTTATAATTCAAACGATAACGCGCCATGGTAATACCCCTGAGGTGGTGAGGAAATTTACCGAACCACAGAAAATTGTAGTATTTATATATTATTTGGTATGTAATTATTAAAAAATGTCGTACATTTATATCAATTTTTCTAAAAAACCGTTAATCAACGTGTATCAACAAAGTCTGCCGCAAGACTTGCCAGACTCCCAAGATTCAAGATTCGGACTCGGTTGGACTCCCGATTCTTACATGACCGGTGTTGCCACGTTGTTCAGCACGGCTAGTATTAAAGGCGGCTGTGGCTGGACCCACCAAAAATCCCAACTCGCAAATCTGAAATATAAAAATTATATAACATTACCAAATGAACTATAATTTCGTTTTTAAGAACTACCGAAAACGAATTTTGAAAAATGTTTGAAACTTTACATGTGTTTTGCATACAGGAAATATGTATATATATAATATAAACAAAGATGGTATTTCACTTACTCAGTCTTCAAATTCCGCTGCATTTTTTAAAATGGCCTCGAATATTTGTATAATTTGTGCGCCACCGTGGTTGTTTAAATTTTTGACTTCTTGTTGAGTTTCCACTGCGAGAGCTATTATTAAATGGGCTTGTGTCACAAGGATTTCAAAATATTTTTCTTTTCGCTGATACCCGTGTAACGTCCCACGGGGACTCAAACCCGGCGTTACCGACCGTCGATAAAGTAGAACTGTACTACAATACCGCGCAGACTCACTGTACATACTTTTATACATTAATATTAAACTAAGCAGATATTAGAGAAACAAATATTGTAGAAATATTAGAAATAATTAATTATAATTACTGACAAAAATACAAAACAAAATAATATGTATAAAGCGAGAAAAATGTAAAATAACGAAAACCGACTCACTGCGCATGCGCCAGCCCGCCAATTTTCCAGTATAAAAGGAGGCGCACGCAGCGCAGCGCCCCAGTCAAGCTACATTCAAAAACCACGCTCTTTAGTTGACGAATGTTTAGACCTAGAGGAAGCTTAAGTTTCAACCAGTGAGATTCAGCTCGCCCCGGAAACGGTAGCGGCGGATCTCCAGTGTATAAAAGTCACTGGTGCACCTCTTTGGACTATTTCATTTGAAAACTATAGTACCTTGCTCTTGCAAAGGCATCGAGCTCGCCCCGGAAACGGTAGCGGCCGAAGCACTTGGTAAAAGCGAGGCCAATTTGAGCATAGAACCAAAACTCTGTCAAAAGTACAAGCTCGCCCCGGAAACGGTAGCGGCTGTTCTTACTACAGACATTGCCAAGAGTCTACGAGCTCGCTCCGGAAGCGGTAGCGGCCGTGCTCTGCAATAAATACATAGCCAAGTAACATTTAAATATAAGATAAAAAATATAAAAATACAAAAAACATAAAATATATAATCGTAGTCGTAAGTAATATTATATTCATTATTAGGAATAAGTGTTGTTCAAATAAAGTCATTGTTGAGTTTAAGTTGGATTTTACTCCTTTACTCTACCAACGATCCCCCACCTATCCGATTCTCGAGGGACGCCGCTCTCTTCTCGAGAACCTGCTAACGTTTAGTCGTCCCCGGACAACCGGACGTTACAGGTTGGATCTATTTTTGGTGACAGCGGTGGGATATCTCGTTGAAAAAGGATATTTTCGCTTAGTAAGATCACTCCAAAAGTGAGTATTTTCTTAGAAAATTTTTCTTAATAAATTAGAGACTTAAAGACTTAACAATGCCTGACACACTTGGAGAAAGAATGGTTAATCTAGCAATCAATACGGAGGCTCAGGAAACTCCAGACACTCCAGAAACTATTGAAAAAGAAAATATTCCAGGAACTTCAAATCCTCAAATTAATATGAATACAGCTACGAATGTATATCCTCATCTACCACACATTAGTTTACGCGATACAGCCGATACGGTACCTTCTTTTGATGGTAGAAATATACCACTACATCAATTTATTAAAAGTTGTCGACATGCACGACGCATGGTAAATCCTAATGCAGAATATGTGTTGCAGCCGAAAGCTAACGATCAGCTGTCGCGCGGATTTAAATGTGCGTGCGAGAGCGTGTAAACAGTATGACACACCGTCCGGTAAGACGGTTACCGACGTCACGCGTTTTTGCCCGGATTTCAGCGTTGCGCGTTTCTAGGAATCCGACCGTTAGTTCTTCGAACACCGCTTTGTTATCAACACGCTCTCGCACGCACGTATTGCAACCGTTTTGTCGCCCAGCGACTCCCACGTTTTTGAACTTCTACAAGACGGCCCTTCGAGCCCTCGCGCCCAGCGCCCGTGTACATAGCTTGTACATATCACTGTTAAGTGTAACTGCGTGTTTTGTGAGTCGTGTCTATTTGTGCTATATTTTGTGGAGTGTTCGTCCTCATTGTGAACGACGCCCACGTGCCGAATAAAAGGTGTTAGTACCACTAGTAGTATGGTAAGGCGGTTTCCAACCCAGGTCCTCTGAGGGGAGCGCGGGGGCGGGGGGAAGTGAGGGCGCGCGGGGGAGCGCGGCCGAGGGAAACATGGGCGCGGGGCCTGCGGGGAGAGGAAAACCGGTTGCGCGCGCACGAGCCGCGGAGTGGGGGAAGCCGCGATGATGGAGGGGATCACTCCAGGCCGAGCCGCCGCGGAGACCGGACCCACCGCCGAAAACTTTTTAGACCTAACCGGAGGGAGTGAATGACCTTGGCCCACCCCCAAATATTTTTCCAAACCATTATGTAGCTGAAATTGTTTTAATAATTTATTTTTATTGGGAATTATTTCGGACGATCTCGGGAAAAATCGGCGTTTTTTTACACACCGCGTCTTCGGAGGGTGGGAAAGAGATAGAACATTACTTTAAAGCTAAAATCTGGGAGAGGGAAAGAGACAGCGCTACATAGTGATACAAACACATTTTATTAAAGCTAACAGTATTTCAAAGCGTTCCGATTTAACGTCGCTGCATATCGTGTGTAATTTGAATCTCCTCTAGCAGTCGTGCAGAATGGCGACATTTGGCAGCGCGAATCATAGAAAGAATTATGCGGCGTCAGCAGAAACTTTTTTTTTTACCAATATGTGATGGAAAGTTTTCCCCAACACAGAGAAATAATAATAATTTTTTAATCACCGATATAGCAAACTGTTATGTAGCAAACAGACATATTTTTCCGAACCATTATGTAGCGAGCATTCTAAAGCTAACAGTATTTCAAAGCGTTCCGATTTAACGTCGCGGCGTATCGCGAGATTTCGCGAAATCTGACTCTTCTGGAGCAGCCGCGCTAGATGACGTCATTTGGCAGCGTGAAGAACAAAATACAATACATGTAGAAACGTCGAATCTTAAAATTATGCGGCATCAGCAGAAAAAATCTTTTCCATATCAACAGACATTTTTTTCCCAACGCAGAGAAATAATAATTTTAATCCCCTCCCTCACCGATCTACCGAACCAATATGTAGCAAACACACACTCTAAAGCTAACAATTTTTAAAAATGTTTTTCAATCTTAACATCGCAGCGTATGGCGCGATCACGTGTAATTTGAATCCCCCGTGATGGGACCGCCGTGCAAGATTACATCATTTGGTGGCGTAACGAACGCACGAATCATAAAAAGAATTATGTGGTGTCAGCAGAAATTGGTGAGGTGAGAAGGAGGAAGACGGATAAATAAATAGAGAAATAATATGTTTAAGAAATTTAATTACAATTAAAAGAATATAAAAATATAAACAGAAATGAAATATAATTTAACATTTTTTTCCTACGAGCATCCGCTAAAATATCATTGATGACAGATGCTACCAGTTCGCAATCTACAAGATAATCCTCGTCGTAGTATTCGCTATCACATATTATTTTAGCAGCACGACGCGTATGTAATGTTTCGCAGGCAGCGTCGCCCTGTTACAACACAGTAACAAAAGTTTTAAAGTTTGTCCTCACATCTTCTGCAGTTTGATACAGCCGCGGATACACATAGCTTACACATGACTTAAGATTAAATAAAAATGATACTGTATTCAGTTTGAAATACAGCGACTTATTACGTAGTATCGTCTTTAGAATTGGAGGCGAGAATCATAGAAAGAATTATGCAGAGTCGATAGAAATTGATGACAAGTGAAGGAGGGAGACAGACAAGCAAATAGATTGCAATATTTGTAAAATGATTACATATTGTTCAATTAATTAAACAATAGAAATATAAAAATAGAATATAAATAGTGAATCAGCAGAACCATCTCTCTCTATCTCTCTCTCTCTCTCTCTCTCTCTCTGTCTCTGTCTCTCAATCTCTCGTTCTTTCTCCTTCTCTTTTTCTCTTCTTCACATCAATCGCAAGACAACATGAACATTCACGAACAGCTGATGGACTTCCTATTTACTTTTCGCGACATCATACATACATACTCTTTCACACAACACCTCGTCTACATTCATACGCACTCACGCTCTCGTGACCGAACCGAGTGCTCAGTTACACAGAACAGTAATATCTCAACAACATTCGCCAAAAGTGTTACGTATCTATTGTATCGCCTCAATTCTTTATCTCTAAATAAACCGCACGATTCTCAACATCTTTGAGTTCTCTCCATACAAATAGAATATAAAAATACAATATAAAAAAGACAAAAATATAATAATAATAATAAAAATAATAATTTAATTTATTGCCCACTTTTGCGTTACAATTTAACGATGAAATAATCTTTCCATTTCATTCTCATGATTGTGTCAGTGTAAGTCCCACCCTTCTAATGTATCCTGCTGTGTCTTAACCAATTTTTCTATTTTACAAGTGTTTCCTAATCTATTTTATGTTGCATAATCATCTTTTATCACTTTCCTCTTCCTCCCATCTTTTCCTTCTCCCTATTATCTCCTGTAGAATAGCCAAGTTTATCCTTTCTCATCTAATTACCTCTTTCCAATTGCTACCATTCTCTCCACTTACTTCACATGCTTCAATCACGTGTTTCACTGTTTCTTCCTCTTTCCTACAAAGCCTACATATCCTTTCATCTTTCGATATCCAATATTTACATGTCCTCGTTTCACTACCCTGTATGAATCTTCCTATCCATTCTAATTCTCCTCTCCTTTTTTTCTTCTTCCCTCATAAGTATTTCGACTTATCTCCTGATTTGCTTGCCACCTCTCTTAATTCTCTTAGGAACTTTGACTCTTTTATTTTCATCTCTCTTTCTTGTTCTTGGATGTATATACTTATCTGCTCTATTTTCGATCACACTTCTTCACCAATAAAATATAAAAATACAATTGAAAAATAAAATAAAATAAAATAATAATAAAATAAAATAAAAGAAAATACAATTAAATAAGAAATATAATAAAAAAGAATAAAATAAAATAATAAATATAATATAAAAAGAAAAAAACATAAAAATAGAATATAAAAGAATATAATATAAAAAAGAAAAAACATAAAAATAGATTATAAAAGAATATAAAAAAATTCCTCTTTCTTACAGAGCCTACATATCCTTTCACCTTTCGATAGCCAATATTTACATGCCCTCGTTTCACTACCCTGTATGAATCTTCCTATCCATTCTAATTCTCCTCTCCTTTTTTTCTTCTTCCCTCATAAGTATTTCGACTTATCTCCTGATTTGCTTGCCACCTCTCTTAATTCTCTTAGGAACTTTGACTCTTTTATTTTCATCTCTCTTTCTTGTTCTTGGATGTATATACTTATCTGCTCTATTTTCGATCACACTTCTTCACCAATAAAATATAAAAATACAATTGAAAAATAAAATAAAATAAAATAAAAGAAAATACAATTAAATACGAAAATAAAATACAGTACAATACAATATAAAAAACAATAAAATACAATTAAATAAGAAATATAATAAAAAAGAATAAAATAAAATAATAAATATAATATAAAAAGAAAAAAAACATAAAAATAGAATATAAAAGAATATAATATATAAAAGAAAAAATATAAAAATACAATAAAAATATAAGATAAAATACAATACAATATAAAAAAATAAATATAAATGAATATAAATGAATATAAATGAAATTAAAAATATAAAAATATAAAAATACAATTAAAATAGATAATAAAATACAATACAATATAAAACTCAATAAAAATATAAAAGAAAATAAAAAAATATATATATATGAATATAAAAATATGAATTAAAAAATAAAAATATAAAAATTCAATATAAAAAATACATTATAAAAAGAAAAAATATAATAATAATAATAATAATAATTTAATTTGTTACCCACTTTTGTGTTACAATTTAACGATCATATACTCTTTCCATTTCATTCCCGTGATTGTGTCAGTGTAAGTCCTACCCTTCTAATGTATCCTGCTGTGTCTTAACAAATTTTTTTATTTTACAAGTGTTTCCTAATCTATTTTATGTTGCATAATCATCTTTTATCACTTTCCTGTTCTTCCCATCTTTTCATTCTCCCTATTATCTCCTATAGAATAACCGAGTTTGTCCCTTCTCCTCTAATTACCTCTTTCCAATTGCTGCCACTCTCTCCACTTACTTCACATGCTTCAATCACGTGTTTCACTGTTTCTTCCTCTTTCTTACAAACCATACATATCCTTTCTTGTTTCTTCTTTCGATAGCCAGCCACGGAGACCTCTCCAGACCTGACCCACGCCCGAAAATTTTTTATACCTAGCCGAGTGAGGAAATGACCTTGGCCCAACCCCGAAAATTTTTTCCAAACCAATATGTGATCGAATTTTCCCCCCAACACAGAGAAATAATAATTTATTTTTATCGGATGATGTTTCAGACAATGTTGGGAAAGATCGGCATTTTACAAACCACGTATTCGGAGGAAGGAAAGAGAGAGCATTACATTAAAATCTAAATTCGTGGAGGGAAAGAGAGAGCAATATTTAGCGCCGCAGCGTCTCGCGCGATCGTGCGTAATTTGACTCCTCTGGAGCAGCCGCGTGCGATGACGTCATTCAACGGCGCGAAGAAGGCTCGAACGAAATAGAATTATGCAGTGTCTGCAAATGTTAGAATTATGTGGCGAAAGGAGAAGGAAGACGGGTAAATAAAATGTAGAAATAATATAAGTTTAAGAAATATATATTGTTATAGAAAAAAATATAAATATACAACTAAATAGAAATATAATAAAAAAGGAATATAATAATAAAATATAATAATAAAATATAATAAAATAACATGGAATAAATAGTAAAAATAGAAAAAAATAGAAAAAATAGAAAAAAATAGAAAAAATAGAAAAAATAGAAAAAATAGAAAAAATAGAAAAAATATATACAAATGAAATTAACTAAACAAATTAAAATCTATATAAATTAATCTGTCCGCGCTGCGTTGGCGGTGGCGCGAGCAAGATCCGGATCTTTTTAGCGGATGCTCGTAGGAAAAAAATGTTAAATTATATTTCATTTCTGTTTATATTTTTATATTCTTTTAATTGTAATTAAATTTCTTAAACATATTATTTCTCTATTTATTTATCCGTCTTCCTCCTTCTCACCTCACCAATTTCTGCTGACACCACATAATTCTTTTTATGATTCGTGCGTTCGTTACGCCACCAAATGATGTAATCTTGCACGGCGGTCCCATCACGGGGGTTTCAAATTACACGTGATCGCGCGATACGCTGCGATGTTAAGATTGAAAAACATTTTTAAAAATTGTTAGCTTTAGAGTGTGTGTTTGCTACATATTGGTTCGGTAGATCGGTGAGGGAGGGGATTAAAATTATTATTTCTCTGCGTTGGGAAAAAAATGTCTGTTGATATGGAAAAGATTTTTTCTGCTGATGCCGCATAATTTTAAGATTCGACGTTTCTACATGTATTGTATTTTGTTCTTCACGCTGCCAAATGACGTCATCTAGCGCGGCTGCTCCAGAAGAGTCAGATTTCGCGAAATCTCGCGATACGCCGCGACGTTAAATCGGAACGCTTTGAAATACTGTTAGCTTTAGAATGCTCGCTACATAATGGTTCGGAAAAATATGTCTGTTTGCTACATAACAGTTTGCTATATCGGTGATTAAAAAATTATTATTATTTCTCTGTGTTGGGGAAAACTTTCCATCACATATTGGTAAAAAAAAAAGTTTCTGCTGACGCCGCCTAATTCTTTCTATGATTCGCGCTGCCAAATGTCGCCATTCTGCACGACTGCTAGAGGAGATTCAAATTACACACGATATGCAGCGACGTTAAATCGGAACGCTTTGAAATACTGTTAGCTTTAATAAAATGTGTTTGTATCACTATGTAGCGCTGTCTCTTTCCCTCTCCCAGATTTTAGCTTTAAAGTAATGTTCTATCTCTTTCCCACCCTCCGAAGACGCGGTGTGTAAAAAAACGCCGATTTTTCCCGAGATCGTCCGAAATAATTCCCAATAAAAATAAATTATTAAAACAATTTCAGCTACATAATGGTTTGGAAAAATATTTGGGGGTGGGCCAAGGTCATTCACTCCCTCCGGTTAGGTCTAAAAAGTTTTCGGCGGTGGGTCCGGTCTCCGCGGCGGCTCGGCCTGGAGTGATCCCCTCCATCATCGCGGCTTCCCCCACTCCGCGGCTCGTGCGCGCGCAACCGGTTTTCCTCTCCCCGCAGGCCCCGCGCCCATGTTTCCCTCCGCCGCGCTCCCCCGCGCACCCTCACTTCCCCCCGCCCCCGCGCTCCCCTCAGAGGACCTGGGTTGGAAACCGCCTTACCATACTACTACCACTCGTTGGAGCGCATTCCTTCCCTGGCCCTACCAGTGGCGATCCACACCGCCTTCCACGGCAACGTATAAACATTTAGTCCTTCGAGCCGGATTGTCTTGAAGAATGGCTCCAACGACCCGGGATGGAGACAACGAGGACACCACGACGTCACCTCCAAGGTGGCAGTCGCTGGTGAAGGGGATTCGCCTGCTCCTACAAGGGTCCGGTCGCCTCCTCGCTAACTTCAAGAAGATGGGGAGGGCGAAGTTTACGGAGGAGAACGCAGAGGACCGTCTGGCCAAGCTGACCGAGACGTGGGCCCGATGCGAGGCCCTTAACCTGGAGCTGGAGCTCCTGCTTCCGGACGCCGAGAGGTCGGCGTGCCCGTTCGTCGCACAGGAGGAGTTCGCCCGTGCTGAGGACGAATATTGGGCGGCGCGGGATTTCTTGCGGGAAACCATCAGGGCTCTACAGTCGCCGCCCACGTCGGGATCATCGGAGGCATCGAGCTGTGGATCCAGCAGAGGCCTTGCGCGCCTCCCCAGCATCACTTTACCGAAATTTTCCGGTGAGTACACGGAGTGGCCAAGTTTCCGCGATTTGTTCACGTCGTTGGTCATCGGCAACGCGACCCTCAGCGACACGACGCGACTGCAGTATCTGCAGTCGGCGGTGGAGGGCCAGGCGGCCGAGACAATCGCCCACATTACAATCACTGAGGCCAATTTCGGCACCGCGTGGGCCCTCATGACCCAAGAGTTCGAAAACAAGCGGGCGATCGTCTCGGCACACCTGCGTGACCTTCTCACTCTGCCGCCGATGGCGGCTGCGTCGGCCGAGGAGTTGAAGCGGTTGCGTGGCCCCACCAACCGAGCGCTCTCCCTCCTCGCGAACCTAGGACGCCCCCCGAGCACTGGGATGACATCATCGTCGCTCTGACGACGCTGAAGCTCGATCCCGAGTTGATGAAGGAGTGGGAGCTCTCGCTTGGCGTCAGCACCGACCTCCCCTCTTACGCGGAGCTCGATCGGTTTATGAAGGCACGTATTCATTCGCTGGATGCCGCGCGACTTACGAAAGAAGCCGCCGCGCCCGATCGCACCAAAGCCGCGAAATCATCAAACGGCTCCGTCGCTCGGGTGTGCACGACCAACCCTGTGCCAGACCCTTCGTCATCCGGGACGAAGGCCCCATGCCCTGTGTGTCAGGCGCGACACGCGTTATATCGATGTACGGCATTCAAGGCCCTCCGCCTCGAACAACGTCGCGAAGTCGCGGCAGACAAGCGCGTCTGCTTTAATTGCCTCGCGCCCGGCCACATGGCCCCGTACTGCCCCGTCACAGCGTCGTGTTCGCGATGCAGCCGGCGGCATCACTCGCTGCTCCATCCGACGAATTCCGAAACAGCAAACGGTACCGACGGTGCCACCGCGGTCCCGTCGGCCAGCGCCGATCAGCCCCCTGTGGCCGCGGTAAATTCCATTGCATCGCCCGCGAGCACGGATGGAGCGCCAGTGTTGCTGGCCACCGCGATTGTCGGCGTTCGGTCTTCGGGTGGCGAGTCGTTGACCATTGCACTACTGGACCAGGGAGCGCAGGTGTCCCTCGTGTCGGAATCCGTGGTCCAGACGCTGCGGCTCCCACGGCAGGCCAACGCCATCAATTTTATCGGCGCCCTGGACGGCAAATTGGGGGCCTCGCGGGAGACGGTGAGGCTGACATTGTCGCCGCCTACTGGAGCCTCCCCGGCGGCCATCACCATTACCGCCCATGTCGTACCGAGGGTGTCTTCGTACGTTTCCGAGTGGACCCCGGCCACGCAGCGGAAGGACTTCGCCGGCCTGGACTTCGCGGATCCAAATCCGTCGACCCGCCGCCCGGTTGACCTGATCGTCGGCGCTGATTACTTCGGAGCCCTGTTGCTCCCCGGGCTGCGTCGCGGCACCCCCTCGGCCCTGATCGCTCAACAGACGGTCTTTGGCTGGATCGTCTCCGGTCCGACCGGTCGTTCGCCCGCCGTCGGTGCGCTGCATCATGTCGATACAGCCCGCGGCCGCGGAGAACAATATCCACGCGGTGCTACGGACATTCTGGGAAGTGGAAGAGGGCACGGTGACAAGGACCCTCGCTCCAGACGACGCGCGCTGCGAACGACACGTCGCGAGCACGCATTCACGGCGGGCGGATGGTCGGTACGTCGTCCGACTCCCGCTGAAACCGCCCCGCCACCCCGGTCCGATCGGTCGCGTTCGAGTGGTGGCGGTGCGCACCGCATATGGCGAATCCCTGCGACCGATCACCCGCGTCGTTTCGCGCGTCCACCCTGGTCCGGACGGTCGTGTCCGGGTGGTGACGGTGCGCACCGCACAGGGCGAGTCCCTGCGGCCGATCACTCGCGTCGTTCTTCTCCCGTGTACTCCTGCGCCTGCTGACGAGACCGCGACGTGAACAATTTCTGTACCACCGCGTAATAATTTGTAACGCGCCACTCCGGTCCACCTTGTAGCGGCACTGCGTGTCATGGCGGGCGGACGCTCTGCGTCGGCGTTCGGTCCTCCGGACCGAGGCGGGCGGAATGTTGCAGCCGAAAGGTAACGATCAGCTGTCGCGCGGATTTAAATGTGCGTGCGAGAGCGTGTAAACAGTATGACACACCGTCCGGTAAGACGGTTACCGACGTCACGCGTTTTTGCCCGGATTTCAGCGTTGCGCGCTTCTAGGAATCCGACCGTTAGTTCTTCGAACACCGCTTTGTTATCAACACGCTCTCGCACGCACGTATTGCAACCGTTTTGTCGCCCAGCGACTCCCACGTTTTTGAACTTCTGCAAGACGGCCCTTCGAGCCCTCGCGCCCAGCGCCCGTGTACATAGCTTGTACATATCACTGTTAAGTGTAACTGCGTGTTTTGTGAGTCGTGTCTATTCGTGCTATATTTTGTGGAGTGTTCGTCCTCATTGTGAACGACGCCCACGTGCCGAATAAAAGGTGTTAGTACCACTCGTTGGAGCGCATTCCTTCCCTGGCCCTACCAGTGGCGATCCACACCGCCTTCCACGGCAACGTATAAACAATATGGATTAGTTCAACTCATTAAAAATAAGCTTTACGGACAAGCTTCAAGAGTAGTTTTAAGCGGAGAATATAATACAATCGGCGATCTCATTTCCGTACTAAGCTCGCGTTTTGCTCCATTACACACATCAATCCAATTATACGGCGAATTATCAAAAATTGCACAATTGCCGAACGAAACAACAGTAGATTATAGCAGCCGCGTATCTAATCTACTTCTACAAATCCGACATTGTAACACAATAGAAGTACCCGGGCATGAAGCTCAATTTAATATAAACGCAGAACAAAACGCTGTTAAAGCCTTTCTAACGGGTTTAAAGATCGAAATATATAATAGAATACACGAATGCACCTACACCAGTCTTGATCGCGCTATCAACGTCGCTATTAAAGCAGAAGCGGAATATAACGAATATCAAATAAGAACGAAAATAGCAACAGGAGTAACTCAACCTAATCAATGTATAAACTACCTTGGATACGGCCATGACGTCACCACCTGCAGTAGCCAGCAATTTTCACGCACCGACTGGCAACAAAAAACCTGTCAACATTGTAAGAGAACGGGACATACAATACAAGAATGTAGGAATCTCAATAAAAACCAAAAGGATACATTCTGTGACTTCTGCCGAAGACCAGGTCACATGACACAAGATTGTAGAAACCGGAGTTATACTAATAAAACCAACGAATATTGTAACAACTGCCGAAGATCAGGCCACATGACGCAAGATAGCAGGAGCCAAGCTAACAGAGCCCCCCAATCCAACGAATATTGCAGCAACTGCCGAAGAACAGGTCACACGGCGCAAGATTGTAGAAGTCAAAGTTACACGAACAGAACTCCCCAATCTAACACATATTGTGATTATTGTCGGAGACCAGGTCATACGGTACAAGAATGCAGAAACCGAGCTTATGATAGCATATCTTGCGAATATTGCAAATTCCGAGGTCACACAATAGACCAATGCAGAAAAAAGATGTATTTTGAGAGGAAAGAAAAAGAAGAGGCACAACCCCGTATGGTACGTAGACAGGCCATACTCAGACTCAAAACAGAACAAATAAGAAAACCACCTAGCATCCTTCTTTCTGATATAGGATTTAGCGGAGGACAAGCAACACTAATGATCGACACAGGATCAGACCTGAATGTAATCAAAAGATGTGCTGTTTCTTCCAACATTCCAATCTTCATGGATACCCTATTTGATCTGAATGGCATCACGGACGGTTTACTTAGCACCATAGGATACATCAAAATAAGAACTTTAAACACGGAAGTTATCATCCACGTCGTAGAAGACCTTCCTATAAGACAGGATGGAATATTGGGAACAGATTTCTTTCAAACCAACGGAGCAACTATTGATTACACAAGATCAGCAATAACCATTGGACCAGAAACTATTCCATTCATCGACCCTGAAATGGTCACAATACCAGCCAGAACAAGGAGTCAAATATACGTACGAGTCCTTAATACACAGACCAGCACAGGATATATTCCTAAGATTAATATTCACCCTAATTTACATATGGGAAACGCAATAGTATCAAATGACAACGGCATGGCATGTCTTTTCGCAATAAATACATCCACACAAGACATTAAAATTCCTATACCATCAGTTGAATTAGAACCATTTATAGAAGTACCTATAGGAAAAGAAGAAGCAGATAAATACATAAAAACCAATAGAACTCACCAGTTATTACAGTTATTAAGGCTAGACCGTTTAAATTCAGAGGAACGAACCAGTGTCGAAGACCTAATAAAGGAACATGCGGATAAATTCCACATCCCAGGAGAAAAGTTAGAAGCAACAAATAAAGCTTACCACAAAATTATAACAGAAAATGACGTACCTGTCTTTACAAAGCAGTATCGTTACCCTCAGACATTTAAAGAAGAAGTAAAAAAACAAACTAAGGAATTACTGGAAAAAGGAATAATACAACCATCTTTATCTCCCTATAACTCGCCTATATGGATCGTACTAAAAAAAGAAGATTCAGAAGGCGTAAGAAAATCTAGAATGGTAATTGACTTCAGGAAATTAAATGAAAAAACAATTGGAGATGCCTATCCTTTACCAAATATAACTGACATATTAGATCAGTTAGGAAGTGCGAAATATTTCTCCGTATTTGATCTTGCATCTGGGTTTCATCAAATTCCCATGCATCCAGACGATCGCCATAAAACAGCTTTTTCTACAATTTACGGGCATTATAAATTCAATAGAATGCCGTTTGGACTTAAAAACGCATCAGCAACCATTCAAAGGCTCATGGACCAAGTCTTAACCGGGCTTCAAGGGATAGAACTCTTTGTATACTTAGATGACATCGTCATATATGCCAGCTCACTCAAGGAACATGCAACCAAATTCAAACGATTAATGAATAGATTAAGAGAAGCAGATCTTCACCTTCAACCAGACAAATGTGAATTCTTGAAGAAAGAAGATTCATACTTAGGGCATATAATAGGAGAGGAAGGAGTCAAGCCAGATCCACGGAAAATAATAGCAGTCAAAGAATTCCCAACGCCAACAACCGTTAAAAATGTAAAACAGTTCTTAGGACTAAGTGGATATTATAGAAGATTTATAAAAGATTTTTCAAAAATTGCAAGACCACTTTCCAATCTCACAAAAAAGGATTATCAATTTGAATGGACATACAAACAACAAAAAGCATTTGAAACTCTACGAGAAGTGCTCTGCAAGGAACCTATTCTACAATTTCCGGATTTTGAGAAGACATTCAACATAACGACAGACGCCTCAGGTATTGCTGTAGGTGCAGTTCTTAATCAGGGAGAAATAGGAAAAGATTTACCAATAGCTTATGCATCTCGAGTCCTAAACAATGCAGAAACGCGATATTCACCGACAGAACGGGAACTTTTAGCAATTATATACGCGGTATTTCATTTTAGACCTTACATTTATGGTAGAAAATTTTTTCTCATAACAGATCATAAACCCTTAGAATGGTTACAAAATCTCTCGAATCCAACGTCTCGACTAATGCGATGGAAAATTAAACTTGCGGAATACGATTATAAAATTTTATATAAACCCGGAAAATATAATACAAACGCGGACGCTTTATCTAGAAACCCAATAGCATTACCACTAAACGCGAAGCGAGCACACTCAGAAACAAGTTCTCATGACAACAAAAAACAGAAACAATTCCACCAACCTAACACACGACAGAGAGAAACAACTGCCTCAACCTCAGGAAATCCAGCTCCATATAAACAACCAAGACTTAGTTCATCAGATTCCGATTTCTCATATGACGAAAGTGATTCAAAAGAAACTAAACGACAAAAATTAAAAAGGAAAATAAAAAGAAATACCTCTTCGTCTCAACCAGAAGTTAAAAACAAGGCATAGAAGTACATGCGCCACCTCAAATTCCAGTACCAGTAGAAGTACATGCACCACCTCAAATTCCAGTACCAGTAGAAGTACATACACCACCTCAAATTACAATACCAGTAGAAGTACATGCACCACCTCAAATTCCAGTACCAGTAGAAGTACATACACCACCTCAAATTACAGTACCAGTAGAAGCTCATGCACCCCTTCGAAACTCAGTAATCCCTCAAGCAGCAATACCCCCTCAAGATATAAGACAAAACAACACAAAGACAAAATCTAACACCAAGACATTTCAAGAGGACTTAATAGAAGAAATAGACGAAACAACTATAGTACCGAAACATAATTACAAAGACCTTCCCAAAATTAGTGCAGAAACAAGCTCAGAAAAAGCACTCACCATGCACCTAAAAAGAAGAAACAAAAATTAAACTCTAGTACAGATACAGCTCCCATAACTCCCATAAAAATAAAAAAAATATTCATACCTCCTTCATTATCCCCTCCACCATTGTTATCTCTTCCACCATTATCACTCCCAACCACTCCACCTCCGCAACATACAACAGGCAGACCAAAAATAGTGTCAAATGTTCCTGTCAAAAAACAAAACACTGAAGTAGAGGATCACTTATGGATGGGAAAAGGATATGTTATAACATTTATAAACACAGAGGGAAAACCAATAGGATTAGCAGGAGAAAAACTATATAAAGAAAAAAACATAAAAACTCACAAACTTCTAATTCCATTAAAAGTCGGAGAGGTAGTAAAAATTAAAGAAGGAAAACATACAATCCTTGGACTCATCACAACAGACCATCCAACAGAAGAAAATTTGTACAACTCATTGAGGACACTTCATACATACTTAAGGCTGCCGTCTCAGTGGGCCTTGAATGTGTGCGTACGTTCACACAAGCTAGGAAAAGCGTGTACGTATACGCGTTTAGTAAACAAACCGTAAATTACAACTTTCGTCCTGGAATCGGCCAGAAGGTATTTTTTGCGGGTACAGTTGCCTTCAGTAGACATCTGTGCAGGGTGGACTGGTGCGTTTGAACGCTAATAACCACCGTACGTTGAAATAATAATGAATTTATGAATCGAAAACTTAACAGAATGAGGTTCAAAGGCTTCTCCGTTGGTGGCGCTAGTGGTGTACCGCAGCCACGTAGCACCAGCGTGACGTATACGCAGGGCCGACGCGAGGTTAGTTGGCGGCAGTGATGCCAGAAAGAGGACGGGTCCTCTCGAGAATTTCCCCCACCACGCATGTACACTACGCCGGAGCGGCGTGTCCGTGAGCTCGGCGCTTCGGACAACGTCGTGAAGACGAGAGAGAAAACGAATGTGCGTCTTTCTCTCTCGCTCTTGAAACGCTGTGATCCATGGTGGGGTGCAAGCGACACGCGGCCGTGCGCGATCTTCTTGAGTGCCTCGAGATTCACTTTTCCCTTTCTGACATAAGGAATATTCCTTCATACCGATTTACACATTTTAATGTACCGTATATCGCGATGTTAGCTTTGCATAACGAATCGTTTATATTTCCCTCCCGATGGAAGAGACCACCACTTTCCCGTAGTTTCCATCGAGCGGTAGCGTGGACTCTGCGCGTAATAAATTTGTAAATAGTGCGTGATTCTTTGTCGCAACTTGATATAATTATCGAAAAATCTAGCGAGAAATGTGATTACGTTTAGATTTTAGATCATACTCTGAAAAAATATTTTTTATCGAAGGCGCAACAGCGTCCATGCTACTGGCCAAGAGTGGATTCTAATTTTAACAAAGTTCACCAATTTATAGTATCAAAATATTCATCTTTTAATAAAAAAATTCATTTTAAGGTTTGAAAAATAGAAATAGCTCGAATAAAAAGTACGGAAATTTAAAATGAAAACAAGAAATTATGAATGTACATTTTTCTTTGTTAAAGAAGTTACAGAAAAACTTTATCTAACCTTTTTTTTATGTAGAATTTAGTTCGTACATCTGAAAAATCGAAGAACCATAACGGGTAATTATGGTTTTTCGTGATCTAATCGGATCTTAAGACAATATAAAATTTAAATATAAAGTTTCATTGAAATCCATTTTGCCGTTTAAACGTAATCGTGTTAACAAATATACGAGATATTTAAAAAAAAAGCTCTTTTCTAAATAGCCAAAACGTGATCAGGAGGTCTTAAAACGTGATTTCCGTAATAAAATTTTTTCCAAATTTTTTTTCATTACAAGAGTATACATATGTCAGAAAGGGAAAAGTGAATCTCGAGGCACTCAAGAAGATTGCGCACGGCCGCGTGTCGCTTGCACCCCACCATGGATCACAGCGTTTCAAGAGCGAGAGAGAAAGACGCACATTCGTTTTCTCTCTCGTCTTCACGACGTTGTCCGAAGCGCCGAGCTCACGGACACGCCGCTCCGGCGTAGTGTACATGCGTGGTGGGGGAAATTCTCGAGAGGACCCGTCCTCTTTCTGGCATCACTGGTTGGCGGCCTTATGCAAGAAACTTTTTGGTGCTCCCCAATTTTTGCACCTGTTTTCTATTTAATATGATTTGTCTTTACGGGGTGTACATTTTATTTATGTGGGGGTCGGATTCCTTTATTATTCAGCGTGCCATATAGTTTTTTAGCGCCCCATTCGGCTGGCGCCCTTATGCAGCGCATAACTTGCATAATGGTTCCGCCGGCCCTGCGTATACGCGATGTAGTAAACAAACCGTAAATTACAACTTTCTCCCTGGAATCGGCAAGAAGGAAGTTTTTGCGGGTATAGTTGCCTCCAGTAGACATCCGTGCAGGGTGGTCTGGTGCGTTTGAGCGCTAATAGCCACCGTACGTTCAAATATTAATGAATTTATGAATCGTGTACTGAGACAGACTGGAGAAATGATAGAATGAAGCTTCAAGGATTCTCCGTCACCGGCGCTGACGGTATATTCGTGCCTTGTACCATCAAAACCGGTGGAAGACCAAACTAGCCGATAAATGTAGGAAAGACATAGTTGCCGAGACGTATCGAGAGTTGAATCGCGTTGTTGCCGCATTTCCCCTATTACTATTTTGTCGTCACGGAGGCTTGGATGAATCACGGCGAAGCGGCTGGAGAACAGAGATGGGCAAAGATAATATCTGGATAAACTCAAATAAAATATGCTACAGTATTGTCTCATTACGGGCTCGGTTTGGTGTACACGATGTGGACTTTTCGCTATCCCCACCACTTCTGTCTCATTCTTGTCCGGTGAAGGCGAGAGCGAGCGAGAGGCACTGAAAGCGAGCGAGGACGGTACGAGACAGACGACACGTTGATGTTTTGTCTCGTTCCATCTTTCGGACGCCTGACACTCCGTCCTTTGCGTTCGCGCCCGTCGCGCACGCAAAGCGTCCCAGCTCGCTCCCCCCATCGGCCAGAAAGAAGCGAGAAACGAACACTCGGAATTAGGACTGTTCACGATCCGGGCTCACCGCCGGTCCCGACCAGCGAGGATTTGGGCTGTTCTTCGGCGGCTTGTAATCTCGGTTGGAGGGCCTACAGTTTTGATAAAATGTAAAATGTGATGTTTTCAGTATTCAGTAACATACTGCTCAGATTTTCCAGATTAAACTGAATTCAAATACGGTATAAATTGGATTATTTCTAGAACTGTAGTAGATAATTAAATATAAATGCGTAACATTTCTAATATAATAATGCTACAAATAATCTGATTTATACCGTGTTTAAATTCATTTTCATCTGGAAAATCTCAGCAGTATGTTACTGAAACGTTCATGCCGATACGATAGAAAATATGAAAGTTTTACATTCTATTAAAACAAACAAAATAAACAATCATATAATTATATTTTTTTTCACAAGAAAATATAAATATTTCCCTCACCGCATACGTTATATTTCGCAACTCAAAATTCACGATTTTTGGGGAAACGGGTTTTGTTAACGGGAAAAGTTTTGTTAGACAACAACCGCTTTTTCTATACTAATAACTCAAAAACTGCAAATTTTGAGTTGCATCGTTGTTACAGCAAATGAGCGATTTCATTACGAGCGATCTGATAAAATTGTAGGAAGACCGTCAATGGAGAAGAGGAATTACACAGAATGAGAAAAGATAATTAGAATTGCTAAGTGTAGAAGAAATATTGATACCGAAATAAGTATTGTTTCATTGATATATTTCCTAACTTCACTACCCAACCTCTCTATATTTCATTATTGCCATCCTCCTTTACGTTCAGCGAGGCTCTGACGCTAGACGCAGCCAGACGCAGCTCTCGTGCCGTATTCTTTCCAGACTTCTCGATAGAAAGAGGTGTGGCAACAGCGCGGCAGAGACGGAGAGAACAGAAAATGTGGCAACTATGCATAAAAAATTCGTCTACATAGAGTACCTGGAGATGTCACCTCCATATAAGTTCTTTTTATCGACTGCAGTAGTTTCATTAGGGTCCGTCTGTTTACTGAGGACGCTTCAATCGATTCGGACCATAACAAACTTGAGACGGCAGCCTTAATACCTGAAAAAGCCACAAAAGTATATATATCAGCAGAAGGAAATAAAATCTCACTAAATAAACTACGAAATTTAATAGAACTAATATTCGTACAAGAAGACATCCAATTTATTTTTTGTAAAGGCACTCTCTTAACTCCTTCCATACAAGATAGACAACAGATCATCCTAGAAAATCACCAAACACCTGTAGGGGGACACAAAGGAATTACTAAAACATACCATCGAATAAGAAGCAAATATTATTGGAAGAATATGAAATACGAAATAACACAATTTATCAAAACTTATTTGGAATGCCAGAAAACTAAATTGGTGAGAGTAAAAAATAAAGAGCCTATGGTATTAACAGATACACCATTAGATGCATTTGACAAAATTTCTATGGACATAGTAGGACCATTACCTTTTACAAATATAGGAAATAGTTATATACTTACTATCCAAGATAACCTAACTAAATATTCCCTTGCAATACCATTAATAAACATAACTGCAAAAGACATAGCTAAAGCACTCACAGAACATTTTATCTGCAATTTTGGAAGTCCTAAAGCTATCCTCACTGATCAAGGGCCAAATTTTATGAGTTCCCTTATGAAAAAGTTAGCCAAAACATTCCACATCAAACAATATCGAACATCTGCATACCATCCTCAGTCCAATGGGTCACTAGAAAGAAGTCATCATGTTTTTATTGAATATCTACGACATTATGTATCAAAAGAAAGACAATGGGACCAGTGGTTACCTCAAGCAATGTTCTCGTATAATACAAGCACTCACGAAGGCACGAAATTTACGCCTCACGAACTTGTTTACGGTAGAAAAGCACGTCTTCCTTCAAGTATTCCCCCAACGGACAATATTAAAACATATCCGGATTACGTCGACGAATTAATACACAAACTAAGTAACATTCGACAAATGGCGCGAAATAATTTGGAAGAATCAAAAGTTTGACAGAAGCATTATTGTGACCAGAAGATACAACCTCAAACATATGAAGTAGGAGATTGGGTTTGGTTATTAAATCCGAGGCGCGAAAAATTAGGACCCGAATACAGCGGACCATACCAAATTACTGAAATTCTAGGGAATAGCAATCTTAAAATAGCAATCACTTTGAAACAAACTAGAATCGTACATATGAATAGGATAAAAAAGGCCTATTTACCTGAAGAAATTACAGAAAAAGCCGCGGTAGATATTGCGTAGAGAAAATTTAAATAAATTATAAATGACATTATAAATGACTTATAAATGACTTAAAAACAAAAGAGGATCATTCACATGTATCCGGTAAAAACTTAACTTTCTACACAAAGTTGCAACCCTGCATAGGAAGCCTATATAAGAGAGTGGCAGACAAAGGATTTCATCATACTAACACGTATCATTCCAAGTATATCATTCCAACATAAAAATGGACACATGTCTTAAGAAGATATATGACAAAGATGTTTACTACTGCAAGTATGGGGTTGTATGTGTCCTATGTACACAAAGAGTTGAAGTGGAGGAAGAACAACCGCTAGAAGCCCACCTAATAGGTGAGAATTTGAGAAGGTGGAAGAGATGTAGAATGTGCCGCCGCACACTTTTTGTCGGGCAACCGGCAGAGGACTGTAATATATGCCGCAATTTTCTACCAAAAAAATTATAATATATATAACTATTTTTAAACATTTTTTATATACACACCACACATCACAAATACACACTACATACACGAACAAAATGTAATTAACACACACACATATTTTTAAGTCATTTTTATATCTATTTTTTACACTACACTTTACAGATATACAATACATACATGAACAAAATGTAATTAACACTCACACATAATTTTAAGTTATTTTATATATATATCTATTACACTACACTCTACAAATACACACACACACACACACACACATACACACACACACACACACAATGTATTTAATACTCACACAATAGTTTAAGTTTTTTATATAATAAATATATTTTTTCAAAAAAATAAGTAAAAACCTACCAATAACCTATCTAATAACCTATAAAATAACCTAAAAATAGCATAAATGCAACATTGTTGCCTAGTTATAAAGTTGCAGACAAAAATTTAAAAAAAAATCCGCTAGAGGGCACCACTACGCCAGGGCCCAACATACCGTTCAAATCCACGCTTGCGCATACCATATTCACATTCCTTGCTAAAATGCCGAAACGATCAGGTAGTCGACACAACAAATTTAAGAAACAAGCCGAAGAATTAGATAAAATATTTAAGGAGATGGCATCATGTCCTCCGCTAATTACCCCATTCCCTGGATCACCAGAAGCAATGGTAGAGTACCTAAAAACTTTTCATTTCTTCCAAAAATTAATAAACTCTTTCTAACTCAAGACACAGCTTCGTACTCCTCCAAATACTCCACCTGACACTCTACCGACCACGCCAGAATTTCCTACAACTCCGGACATCAAAATTCCAAAGGCACCGGACTTTGATTTTAAAAAACCGGAACCAAGATGGCCAAAATTAGTTAAAATCCACATCCCAGCCCCAGACTGGGAAATATATAGAACACTCCCAAAAGAAGACCCTAGGAAGCGAGTATGGCGATTACTCGCGTTATTTGGAACAGGTGCAGCCAGCCCTTATAAACCAAATTTATAATATATATATATATAAAATAAATAATCATATACACAAATAAACATGCGTTCCGTTACCACCTCACATAAATCTCTCGAGGACGAGAGATCCCCCAGGGGGAAGGTGTAACGTCCCACGGGGACTCAAACCCGGCGTTACCGACCGTCGATAAAGTAGAACTGTACTACAATACCGCGCAGACTCACTGTACATACTTTTATACATTAATATTAAACTAAGCAGATATTAGAGAAACAAATATTGTAGAAATATTAGAAATAATTAATTATAATTACTGACAAAAATACAAAACAAAATAATATGTATAAAGCGAGAAAAATGTAAAATAACGAAAACCGACTCACTGCGCATGCGCCAGCCCGCCAATTTTCCAGTATAAAAGGAGGCGCACGCAGCGCAGCGCCCCAGTCAAGCTACATTCAAAAACCACGCTCTTTAGTTGACGAATGTTTAGACCTAGAGGAAGCTTAAGTTTCAACCAGTGAGATTCAGCTCGCCCCGGAAACGGTAGCGGCGGATCTCCAGTGTATAAAAGTCACTGGTGCACCTCTTTGGACTATTTCATTTGAAAACTATAGTACCTTGCTCTTGCAAAGGCATCGAGCTCGCCCCGGAAACGGTAGCGGCCGAAGCACTTGGTAAAAGCGAGGTCAATTTGAGCATAGAACCAAAACTCTGTCAAAAGTACAAGCTCGCCCCGGAAACGGTAGCGGCTGTTCTTACTACAGACATTGCCAAGAGTTTACGAGCTCGCTCCGGAAGCGGTAGCGGCCGTGCTCTGCAATAAATACATAGCCAAGTAGCATTTAAATATAAGATAAAAAATATAAAAATACAAAAAACATCAAATATATAATCGTAGTCGTAAGTAATATTATATTCATTATTAGGAATAAGTGTTGTTCAAATAAAGTCATTGTTGAGTTTAAGTTGGATTTTACTCCTTTACTCTACCAACGAACCCCCACCTATCCGATTCTCGAGGGACGCCGCTCTCTTCTCGAGAACCTGCTAACGTTTAGTCGTCCCCGGACAACCGGACGTTACACCCGCTACAACTAGAGTCTAGACAGTTGTGCGTCTACATTTTCTGCAAAATATTTATTACATTTCATATTTTTTTATTTTAACACAATACGCATACTATATCTTTATACAAATAATATTAATTTACCAATAACAATGTCTTCATTCCTTAAACTTGTATCCCCCTGCCCCGCTGGCTGTTTTGTTCGCTGTTACTGGTTGTTTGTAATTCTTCCGGGTTAGGGGTCTCGCTGGAATGTACTAAATATTGTCTGAAAAAATAATAATTTCTGTAAAAAAAATGAATATAACAAAAATAATTAAATAGCTCCAGATGTTATAATTTTTACCTAATGTTGGGTGACTCGTGGTAACTTCTAATTTTCAGAGGTGTGGGCAAAGAAAATTCGTCTAGCGATTGGTACCTGGTTGCTTGAAAATGTTTTCCCTATCCTTTTGCGCTTATTGGAAAACTCTGTTTCGGATTGTAAATCGCTTCTTTTATTTTCTCATAGCTTCCGCATATAGTCATCTGGAATCAATTACACGTATTAGCGTAGTATGCAGAAAAGGAAGCTACAGGAAAAGACGATCAGCGAAAAGTTTGCCGAATAAAATTGTGGGCCGCCCTTTGGCAGAAACGTGTGGTGCAGAACTGCGGGTCGCAAAGTTAGTATGTACGATGAGCTAAAACTATAAACTATAACTGTATCAAAAAGCGGTGAGATTACGAAGAGAAGATGAGCAAATTGAAGTAATACGCAAGTATTTATGAAACAATATATTCTACATTACAACCAGTAAAACTCGAAACCTAAGTAATTAATATTCTCAGAATATCTCACTCATGTTAAGGACAGCGATGCGTTCTGTTTGAGATAACTAAATAATTGCTCGCTTTGTACATTTCATTAGGAACAGTCTACTCTTGGCCAATAACACTTTTTGTATAATAATCAAATTTATAAATGTCAGTTTGTTTTACTTATTTTTATTTTGATTACTTACAGTTTCCACTCCCTAGTAGCATTTCTGGTTGGCCAACGGTAGTCAACAGTTGGGAATTAGTTGGGATATATACTCGAGCTCATTTAAGAAGGAACTTGCCGACCGACGAGTTTAGATCGGTTCTGTACATGTTGGCGACGAAACAAGTTACTATTGGCTATACCACAAACAAACGCTCCCTCGGAGCCAATGAGCGCATTCTACATGCGCGAATTAAGTTCCTTCTTAAATGAGCTCGAGTATAGTTAGTCTTTTTGCTTACAAATTCCCAACATGATGCCTACGGCAAAAAAGTTACGACAGTGTACCAACGAATATTCAATGTTGGGCCTACAATTATTATGGTTGGTTAATTAACAAAAAGTTACGGCAGTTTGCCTACGAATATTCAATGTTGGGCCTACAATTCTTATGGTTGGTTAATTAACAAAAAATTTACAACGATGATTAAATGTCGTCTTATAAACGTCAGAAAATTTGCTACATCCAAAAACCTGTTATTATATTCCAAGTTGTGATTTTTCTTTTCTCATTTATAAATTCGTAATGAGGTCGTCTGTCTTGAGACGAATGTGAAATTTTAAGGAATGAGTCTAAAAATCGAATGATGATATTTTGTAGAATATTTCGCGTCACTGCACAGTTTTTATAAATAATTAATTATAGTTATGTAACTAGAAATTAGAAGTGTTTACAAGACAATGTGTTGGGTAAGTGCGAATAGCGGTTGCTTCGCAAGCGAAAAGTTTGGGTTCGATTCTCCTTACCCCACGATTTTTTTTTCTAAACCAGGCCTGAAAAGAACGTGCTTACAACGTCTTTTTAAGTTCTTTAAGACGCCTTCTGGACATTTTTAAGATAAGATGTCTTTTTGAAAGAATATAAATAATTCGGCAACAGTAGGGAAGTCTACCTTGGCCATCTGGTGTTGGCCCAACCTGAAAAAAATGTGCCAAATCTAACTGTTGGCCAACTAATATTATTTGCGTGGACCAACTGCATGCCAACAACAAATGCTACAAGGGCTTACATGGAATAAGTGTCATTGCTCGATGGAAACCACGGGAAGGTGGTAGACTTCTTCCATCAGGAGAGGATAAGGATGTGTAAAGAAGGATAACAATGTCTTCAGTGACATTATTAATAGTGGAATTATGTTCATCTGGATTGTGTTCAACGTTAAAATTTTCTACATAAAGGGTATCTTCAAGTTCTTCTAGATGAGTGGAAGGTTCTATATTGTTTTCACTGATATTGAAACAAGAATGGGAATTGATATCATTACTCTCTGAAAACCTAACACCTGATGATGATGTTGAGGCATCTTGATGCACATAATTTTCAGACGCAAACATACGTGCGGATTTACTAGCACGCTTATAATATTTATGTAATTTAAGTTTTCCAGTCATTTTTAAAAAAGGAAACAAGATGTATGAAGTTAATTATCAATGTAGAATCCACTTACCTGTAGAAAATATGTACTAGATGGAAATAGAAACTAGACTAAAACACAATGTACACTGAAATTACACTGTAATAATCTACACTGAAATTAAAAATAAAACTGTAAAATATATGCCACGATGGAAAAGAAAATATATGTACGCCCTTCAATACAAAATGTGGTCTTTCCGATCCTTTAAGAGCTTTGAACTACGTTCTCCTCAGCGGTTCTCAAGTAACTGCCGTCTTTGCTAACCCCACTCCGTGGCCAGTAGTGATGCCAGAATCGTGGGACGCGGGGCCCAAACGCTTAAGGTAGGATCTCCTAGACACGATTCGCCGCGGCGGCGGATCGCGGTGGTGAATCGTGGCCCGTCGCCGCGGCGAGCAGACCTCAGGTACCGCGTTAAGGGACCCAGTTGAGTTCAAGCACTTGAAAGGGTCTATTCTAACGGTCGGTATACCTGCTTCAGAAAAACCAAATTGTTTATTCTTTATCGTATCTCTCTGGAAGTGACACCGAGGGCTTCCTTACGTTTTTCCGATGAAAATCATACCAAATGTCATGTAAATCGGGCTATTTTTAACGAAGTTAGCTTGAAATTGTGCAAATGAATTTTTCATCAATTTCCTTCATTATGCTCCGAATTACGTCGTTCTTGGTGTTAGTTTCATCGGCGAAACATAGAGAATCGATTGGTACCGTTGTCGCAAAGATCTGATGAGAAATATTGAACTTGGATTTTTCCACCTTTAATGGTATTCCAAACCTTTCGAGGGTCGAAAGCCATAAAATTCGGTGCGGCATCACGGAAGGTTGATCTCGCCACGTGGTGGCAGCCGGCATCTCTTTAACAGGCGTCGCTCTAGAATCACCCTGTACAATACAGTATGTACATGAGTCTCGAGGACGAAATGAGACGATGATTCGAGGTCTGCGAACCCCCTAATTGCGAATTTTTATAAAACAATGATGGCATTCGATTGTCGACATTTGTCCAACAAAAGTTTGGTTTGTCCACCCGTAAAAAAAGGATATACGTAAAGAATAAAATTGTTAACAATAAAAATATACATGTTAGATTTGTAGATGTTATGAAACATTCATTGCACAGATGTACTGAAGCAGGGTCACAAAAATTTTCCAACGGCATTAATTACCAATACGTACCTTATTTTATATAAATATTACGTTTTTCCGACGTTGTCGCATGATGTGCACTAGGTTTTCAGTTATTTTAGATTCGATAGAATTCCATACTTCTAAAATATTTTATTGTAGTATGTCTTTCGAAGTTATGTCGTACTTTTTTAATGTCCTGTGGATTTCAGCCTACAAATATTCGATGAGGTTAATGTCCAGACATTATGGGGATGTATGACATGTACGTAATCCATGCGGCATATTCTTTGCTGTCGTTGTCTTGCTGTAAATAAAAATTCCCCACTAACCCCAATTTGGTAGAAATAATTTTTAATATATTTCCAATACATTTTTAATATATTTTCAATATATTCAGTTCGGAATCCTACCAATTTTTAATTTACGACTAGACAACAACCGCAAGCATTACGGCCAGAATTGTGCAAGAATGATTATTGTATAATATGCCGCATGGATTACATACATGTCATACATCCCCATAATGTCTGGACATTAACCTCATCGAATATTTATGGGTGGAAATTCACAGGAGATTAAAAAAGTAGACATAACATCGAAAGACATACTACAACAAAAATTTTTAGAAATATGGAATTCTATCGAATCTAAAATAACTGAAAACCTAGTGTACAGCATACGACAACGTCGAAAAAACGTAATATTAATATGAAATAAGGTACGTATAGGTAATTAATGCTGTTGGAATACTTCTATGACCCTGCTTCAGTACATCTGTGCAATGAATGCTCATATTATTAGTTTACAACAAATATATAAAGAAAACATAATCCCATAACTTTTGGATTTCAACTAGTTTCCTTATTTCTTGGGATTCTGTCCCACTATGGAAATTGATCGCGCGGCGGTCTCCGCTAGACTCAGTTTGGAGCAGTCAAGGTTTTGGCCGCCACGATTCGCCGCCCGGCAGGAGATTCCGCCATAAATGGCGGAAAACAGACACTCATCGCATTGTGTTGCGTCGCGAATAGCCTAGGTATCTGCCGAGACAGACACACTGACAGAGCGGTTGGAAAACGCGCCTAGGAAAACGGATACACGCTTCTCCATAAAAGCGGTGCATAGGATTCGCCGCCGCGATCCGCCGCCGCGGCGAATCGTGTCTAGGAAATCCTACCTTTACCCCCACTATGCCCTACCGGCGTCCCCACTTTCTTCCCACCACACTGCCCACAAGTATATTTTTACTCCTATCCGTGTGAGTTCTGCAGACCTGAGAATCTATTGTTCTGGTTTACATTTTTATGATTTTATCCTTAATACAGTGCATACCTAGATCAGACGTAAGGTTTAACTAATGGGACGTGTCTTTGATTGCAGTGGTGTGTTTCGGCAGAATCATCTCTCTCTCTATCTATCCCTCTTTCTCTATCTTTCTGTCTTTCTTTCTCTCTCTCATATGGCCGCCGCCGCCGCGATTGTATAGGGCCAATTATTGGCCCCGACCGCCGCCTCCGCAGGTCCCGGTTCTGGTCCTGGAGTGTGATATCCTCCAGGACCTGCGCCAATAGTACTAGCTGCGCATGCAGCTGTTCTGGGTCCTAGAACCAGTACATAAACGTTGATATCATATTAACATATTAACATATTAAACATGAAACACACATAACAATACAAAGTATTGCATACCACTAGAGGCGGCGATGGTGACCATCGCGGCGGTGACGGTGACGACGGTGGCGATGGTGATGGCGAGTTCTAAAAAAACACAATCAACAATATAATAATCACATGATAAAAACATAATAACGTAATAAAAAAATAAAAATCGTAATTAAGACATAATTAAAATTGGCGAAAACATTGTAGAGTATTAGGTACATACCTCATTATTATCCCGCCACACCATGTCAGTCAATATTCTTCTATAAAAACCCATGTCTATCACCTGCCACAGTTTGAAGTGCAATTGGTCTCGTTGCATCTCCAAGCTCTCGCATGCAACCTCTTATCATGAAACCGAGAAGTGCATAGCTTTGCAAAGTAAGATAGCTTTGTGCTTTACCACCTTTATCACAGGCCACCTGCATTTTCGCTGACCACCCTCTCCTTATTCACACGCATATTCTTTCCCTTCTTCCTTAACACATCATTCGACTAGATCACACCACTTCGAACATGTATCGAACGTCAATCGTACCACTTTCAACGTGAATCGAACGTGTAATGAACCACTTCGAGCATGTATCGAGCGTCAATCGTACCTCTTCGAACGTGTATGGTACCACTTCGAACGTGCATTGGACGTATAATGAACTACTTCTAACATGCATCGAACGTCAATCGTACCTCTTCGAACGTGTATCGAATGTGTATTGGACATGAGGAGATTAGGTAGGGGGAGGGTGAAGGAAAAAACATTTTCATATACATTAAAAAATTGATTATATTTTATGCATTTCTCTGGTGTTTTTTAGACCACCAGTTGAATATTTTAAATACATTTTGCATAGCACAGTGTTTCGCGTGTCTACCACATCGCAGAGTATTAACTACATTTAGCTTATTTAGAGATTTGATATCCTCGTAGTCAATGTCCAGCGTCTCAATGACCACGCCCGCTCTCGTATTTTCATTCAGGAAATCCGCAAGCCAGTCGCGTTTCTGCATCCCTTTAACGTATACGATATGGGATGTGTCATCTTCTTCGTCGATCGCATTAGCTACAGCTTTCGAAATTAGCCGTTTAGCCATACTATATGGAACGTCTCCATCGTCCCAACGTAGTCCATGATGTTTTGCAACCAACCATCAGATGCTTGATTTGTCGGATTTTGTAAGAAGATAATGTGGCATCGAACTCCTAAAAATATAGTACGAGAGAATTGTCCCCTTTCGTAGCCATTTCCTTGACGACAAATCTTCCATCGACGATGAACCCTTGCAGGTCAACAAATGTTAGCATGACCATTATCGGTACAATTTAGAGGTCCGTTCGCTTTCAAGACAGACGGGAGAATGCAGTTTTTCTCGCAAAGCATTTCCATTTTCATGATGAAATTTTTTTTGCGAATTTAACACAGGAGAGGGCGGGCAAGTAGTGTGGCAATTTAATTTATTTTGCGCACCACGTTTGTCAACGGATTGTATTCAACCACTCGATCGTGCAGAATCAGACAGTAGGCCGTAGTATTTACCGGCACATTCTCTTTACACTCGAATTCTATGCGCACATCCACTGTACCATTCTTGATCGACTCATTTTGTCGCGAGCAATCAATTACCACAAGGGGGCCAAATTGTAAAAATTCAACCACGGTGAATAATGCCTCGTTGCAACTATGTCCATAATACGTTTTACCGAATTGCGTATACATATGATACAAGATGGCATGCTTATTCTTGTCAAAGTCCAAGTTCGTGTCATCGTATGGGTAAAATTCTGAGTTGAGAAAAAGTTTTACATTGGTCAATTTACAGTTGTTGAACCTAGTAACGTCTTCGCTCATCACATTCCTTCGACCAGTCTGTAGAGCAAGGATCACGCAGCGCGGCTTCTCCAGCTGTGCAGATGCCTTCACGGCCCACGAATGCTTGGTCGTGCTCTGTAAGAGAGGATACTCGTACAGATCCCACGATTGAAAACAAATGCTCAGGTTTTGTCCACTTTCCAAAGAACGTAGCAACGATAGCTTATTACCGTCGTTCAGCGTCACATGAGGCATCCGCCATTGTAGTTTAAGTAACCCCAAAAGAAACTTTAAAAAAGTAAAAAATACGCCAAGTACATGAAAATGTCGAGGACAAAAAAAGTATTATCAAAAATCACAAAAAAAAGAAAATAGTATACACGAAAAAGTCGAGGAAAAAAAGAGTATTATCAACAAATAAATATAAAAAAGGACAAAGAAACATGAAAAAGTCAAAGACGAATAAAGTATAATTAACAAAAAAATATAATCACATAAATAAAAAATAAAAAATATGATTACAATATAAAAAAAGATGTGAAATCAAAATGTGCTGCAAGTACATCACAAAAAAAGAAAATAATATAATCACACAAAAACAGAAAATAATATATTCACATTAAAAAGAAAATAATATATTCACATAAAAAAGAAAATAATATAATTACAATATAAAAAAGGATGTGAAATCAAAATGAGCTGCAAGTACATCACAAAAAAAAAGAAAATAATATAATCACACAAAAACAGAAAATAATATAATCACACAAAAAAAGAAAATAATCTAATTACAATATAAAAAAAGATGTGAAATCAAAATGAGTTGCAAGTACATAAAGGTACTTTCCAACTGCGCTTAAGATGACACAACTACATATACACAGCTAAAATGCTGTGTTATTCCATTACTCATATCGCGGACATTTTAATTGACCCATCAAAAAGAATCCCATTTAAAAACATTGTCGTAAATTATTATTAGCTTTACAAAATTAATGATATACAAAAATTGCGCCAATTATCACAATGGCTATTTATACAAAGAAAAAATCACAATGGTACAATGAAAAAATGTATTAAATAATATTAAGCAGATATATTTTTATACAAATAAATATTTTAATACGAATAAATATTTTATTCAAAATACTTGGCGCTGCTCTCCGAATTGGTGTTGCTAAACTGAATAAATATGTATAAATTGCAATAATCTTTTTCTTTCTTTCCTGTGCGCGCGTTCGTGGATGTGTGTATGTGCATATGCTACGTATGATGTATTTTAGATCGCAGCGCCAAGTATTTTGAATAAAATATTTATTCGTATTAAAATATTTATTTGTATAAAAATATATCTGCTTAATATTATTTAATACATTTTTTCATTGTACCATTGTGAATTTTTCTTTGTATAAATAGCCATTGTGATAATTGGCGCAATTTTTGTATATCATTAATTTTGTAAAGCTAATAATAATTTACGACAATGTTTTTAAATGGGATTCTTTTTGATGGGTCAATTAAAATGTCCGCGATATGAGTAATGGAATAACACAGCATTTTAGCTGTGTATATGTAGTTGTGTCATCTTAAGCGCAGTTGGAAAGTACCTTTATGTACTTGCAGCTCATTTTGATTTCACACCTTTTTTTATATTGTAATTAGATTATTTCCTTTTTTTGTGTGATTATATTATTTTCTGTTTTTGTGTGATTATATTATTTTCTTTTTTTTGTGATGTACTTGCAGCTCATTTTGATTTCACATCCTTTTTTATATTGTAATTATTTTATTTTCTTTTTTATGTGAATACATTATTTTCTTTTTTATGTGAATATATTATTTTCTGTTTTTGTGTGATTATATTATTTTCTTTTTTTTGTGATGTACTTGCAGCACATTTTGATTTCACATCTTTTTTTATATTGTAATCATATTTTTTATTTTTTATATATATGATTATATTTTTTTGTTAATTATACTTTATTCGTCCTTGACTTTTTCATGTTTCTTTGTCTTTTTTTATATTTATTTGTTGATAATACTCTTTTTTTTCCTCGACTTTTTCGTGTATACTATTTTCTTTTTTTTGTGATTTTTGATAATACTTTTTTTGTCCTCGACATTTTCATGTACTTGGCGTATTTTTTACTTTTTTAAAGTTTTTTTGGGGATCTCACTTCTTTTTACAAAGCTAATTCATGTACTTGGCGTAATTTTTTTACTTTTTTAAAGTTTTTTTTGGGGATCTCACTTCTTTTTACAAAGCTAATTCATGTACTTTGCGTAATTTTTTTACTTTTTTGAAGTTTTTTTGGGGATCTCATTTCTTTTTACAAAGCTAATTCATGTACTTGGCGTAATTTTTTTTACCTTTTTAAAGTTTTTTATGGGGATCTCACTTCTTTTTACAAAGATAATTCATGTTCTTGGCGTCATATTTTTTTACTTTTTTGAAGTTTTTTTTTGGGATTCAAAATTTCAGCTTCTTCTTTTTTACAAATTGTTCCCTGTCACGGGTACTAAAAGTAAGGATAAAGTAAGGAAATCCCAATAAATTATAAATTCTGATCTATTTTCGTTACACGTCCACGCGTTTACGGCGCACTGCAGCCTATCGAGTGATGTTAGAAGATAAAGCTAGTTTGTAGCCAGTAAAGCTTACTCGGAATACTCGGAATAGCGCGAAGCAGTTCAGCGAGTGTACTTTTATTATTTTTTGATTAAGGATAAATTCTACGTAAGTTTAACACCTTCCCCCAAAAAACATGTGCACTGCATTGCCGATCTATATGTATTATATGAATGTATAGTACTTTGTGTGCAGTACATAGTGCGCGAAGCAGCTTGCGGCCGTGGCCGGGGCCGGGGACGTGGCCAGAGCCGGGGTCGTGGATGGGGGCGCGGCCGTGGACGTGGCGGCGGCCAATAACATATAAAAAAATAAATTCGTTATTTTCATACATAAAAATGTGGTTATTTCATTTGCTCATGCAGCAGAGTTACTTTCTCTTTCAGCTGTTAAAATAATTCTCTTCATCTGCATCGTTAACTGAAAAATAGGACAAATTTACTAATTATTTATATAAATTATCACACGTGCTCACATTGAATGAATAATTGCGTATGCAAAACCCTACGTGAAAATTTGTGGGTACATAGTCCAACGTAGACCACACTGCATCATCTTCTGCTTTGATGATTATCTGTAAATATATAATATATTATCACACGTGTTCACATTGAATGAATAATTGCATATACAAAACCCTACGTGAAAATTTGTGCATACATAGTCCAACGTAGATCACACTGCATCATCTTCTGCTTTGATGATTATCTGTAAATTATATATATATATATATAAAGCCTCATTTTAATAATTATATACAACTTAACGTAGAACTTACCCAGATAGCCACGTCTGTATTTGCAGATTTTGCTCAACGCCTGAGTACAAATGTTTGTGGCAGAAAGACTACAGATTTGATACAGTATTTGTTATATTCGATGATGAAAGCAGACTGACAGCAGAAAGCCGACAGATTGTGCTGCCTTAACCTGAGAGCAGATTGGCGGCAGGGTCTGCTGATACAATTTAATGACCGGAATCGAGCAGACCCTGCGCAGTGCGATCTGACGGCAGATAGGCAGCAGAAATCGAGCAGATTCTGTTGACATAGCCTGCGAGCAGTTTGACGGCAGACACTGCGGCGAATCTGCTAATCCAATTTAATGGTAGAAATCGAGCAGACCCTGCGCAGCGCAATCTGACGGCAGATTGGTGTCAGATACAGAGCAGATTCTGTTGACATAGCCTGCGAGCAGTTTAGCGGCAGACACTGCGGAGAATCTGCTAATCCAATTTAACGGCAGAAATCGAGCAGGCTCTGCGCACCGCGATCTGATGGCAGATAGGCAACAGAAGTAGAGCAGATTCTGCTTACATAGTCTGCGAGCAGTTTGGCGGCAGAAAGTAAGCAGAGTCTGCTAATCCCATTTAACGGCAGAAATCGAGCAGGCTCTGCGCATCGCGATCTGACGGCAGATTGGTGTCAGATACAGAGCAGATTCTGTTGACATAGCCTGCGAGCAGTTTAGCGGCAGACACTGCGGAGAATCTGCTAATCCAATTTAACGGCAGAAATCGAGCAGGCTCTGCGCACCGCGATCTGACGGCAGATAGGCAACAGAAGTAGAGCAGATTCTGCTTACATAGTCTGCGAGCAGTTTGGCGGCAGAAAGTAAGCAGAGTCTGCTAATCCCATTTAACGGCAGAAATCGAGCAGGCTCTGCGCATCGCGATCTGACGGCAGATTGGTGTCAGATACAGAGCAGATTCTGTTGACATAGTCTGCGAGCAGTTTGGCGGCAGACACTGCGGAGAATCTGCTAATCCAATTTAATGGCAGAAATCGAGCAGGCTCTGCGCACCGCGATCTGACGGCAGATAGGCGGCAGAAGTAGAGCAGATTCTGCTTACATAGTCTGCGAGCAGTTTGGCGGCAGAAAGTAAGCAGAGTCTGCTAATCCAATTTAACGGCAGAAATCGAGCAGGCTCTGCGCACCGCGATCTGATGGCAGATAGGCGGCAGAAATAGAGCAGATTCTGATGTCAGGATCTGACAGCAGAATGGCGGCAGAAAGTAAGCAGAGTCTGCTAATCCAATTTAATGGCAGGAATCGAGCAGATCTTGCGCACCGCGATCTAACGGCAGATAGGCAACAGAAATCGAGTAGATTCTGCTGACATAGTTCACGACGCGACCCGCCAGGCCGCGATCGGGCGACCGCTTCTCGCTTGCGAAATAGCACCGTGGCGGGAATAAGTGGCCGAGGGCTTGATCATTCAGGGCTCTCGAGTACCACTCGTATTTGCCGGCATTCCACTGCGGAGTATATATTTGTTATACCCGCCTGTAAGGGCGGTATTATCAGTCGTTGCTGAAGACGAAGATCGCCTTAAGCATCCGGCATCCTTTACTAATCTACTAGAGGATGTCGCATGCTAAAAACTAAAAAACGATTGATGATAATACCGCCCTAAGACGACTGAATAAATAGTAGTTATCATTAATTCTTTTATATGTGGAAGAACTGTCTTTAAAAGTTTAAATAATTATTTTGAGCCTCCCTGGCATTCAATTGACTAACAACTAAGTAAAACATTAAAAATGTTATAATACCAGTTTAAATACATGGTTTACTAATTTTTTTTCTCCCATAAAATATGGTAGGAATCAGATCTTTCAAGTCGGTCTTATAAACGTGTTCTATATATTATTTACGCTACAGACTTTTGCACTGTTTTTAAATCTATACTATTATATAAAATTGCCTACTATGTCCGACATCAGGATCTGCTTGATTTCTGCCACCAATCTGCGGTCGGTTTTTGTCAGCAAAATCTGCTCTGTATCTGACACCAATCTGCCGTCAGACCGCGCTGCGCAGGATCTGCTCGATTTCTGCTCTCAATCTGCGGTCAGACCACGGTAGCAAGATCTGATCGAAATCTGACATCAATCTGCAGTCAGATCCTGATGTCAGGCTCTGACCGCAGAACCATAGTCAAATGCGGACATAGTAGCCACCGAATCTGACGTCAGAATCTGCTCTGTATCTGACACCAATCTGCCGTCAGATCGCGCTGCGCAGGATCTGCTTGATTTCTGCTCTCAATCTGCGGTCAGCCACGGCAGCAAGATCTGATCGAAATCTGACATGAATCTGCGATCAGATGCTGATGTCAGGCTCTGACCACAAAACCATAGTCAAATGCGGACATAGTAGGACCCGAATCTGACGTCAGAATATACTCGAATCTGACATCAATCTGCCGTCAGACTGCAGTCAGTTTGTTTACTGGGTATTAATTATTTATAGAAATAGAGTGGCCTTTTGCTATAGTGAGTGTAGAGACTACATAATGTATCCAAAGCAGGTGAGAGCATATGGCAGAAAGTCTTGTTGCAGGAAATTTAAATGCAAATGGTAATAATTCAGCGAAAATGAATGAGGAGATCCAATATTTTTAACGCACAATTTATTGGTGTTGGAATAAAACTAATAATAATTTAGTATGTTTATTGGTGAATTGAAATAATGGGAATCTAAAAAATTAATGAATAGCGTGACAACTACTGTGGATTTTATTAAAGTATTACGAATGTCTTTCACAAAAGATTGAAAAGCATCAAGGGAGATGTGTTTTCAGGGTACTTTCTTAACTAATGTGACTTGCTCTACATTGCAAGCAGTACACCATAATCTATTTTCTTAATAATTCTTAATGCTATGTCTTTTGATTGACAAATTTTGCCGATTTACCTTATTTGACAAATTCCCAGAAACTTGTGCGAAACAAGATGCTCTGTCTATCTATATATCTATTTAATCTTCTCCGCACAACCTCCAAGCCTGTGCATTCTCTCCATTTCTATCCATCCAAGCCTGTGCGTCCCCTTCAATTCTACTATCCAAGCCTGTGCGTCCCCTTCATTTTTATCCAAGTCCTGTGCGTCCCCTTCATTGCTATAATATATAATAAGCTTTACATAAAAACTCTAAATTGCTGGTATATACAAAAACAAGTATCTGGCAATGTAAATGCAATGTAATTTTTTACTACAATATATTATTTTGTACATGCATGATACAAATTTCCAGAAACTTGTGTGAAAGGAGATGCTTCGCAGTCGAACCATCTCCGAACAACTTCCAAGTCTGCGACTCTACATAAGAAATCTATTAAAAAAAATTTGGCGACTTACCTTATTAATTGAGACAATAATTCAGTCTCCTATGTAGTGTAAAAACTCGTGACATTCCAAATTCGGACAACTTACTTTATTTGACACTTAGCACTTGGTAGGTTATAAAATTCAAAATAGTATATATATATGTATGTACAATGACGGACGACGATCCCCGCCGAATAATCCCGAGAGTCGACGAACGAAGAACGAAACATGTGTTGGCTGAAGGTGTGTGTGTGTAACGCGTATATACGTATATTCTGGTTGACGACGAAAATATATATATGTACTATGGTTGACGAAAAATTCCTTGGAGAATCAGAAGAAGAACTTATTTTCGACAGATTCATGAGACGATATTACGATATCTCTGTCATGCGTGGACCGATTTTATTGAAATTGGTCTTATTCGAAAGCTTATATGCGGTTTACATAAGAAAAATGCCTTTAAATTTAGAAAATATTGCAGGCGTGATGAGATATTAATGAAATAAATTTCAGGTTAGGTTGGAATAGCTGTGCGTCGAGTAAAGATACACGGCAGCGACAGGCATATACAAGGTGTCTTTTCTTTCATGTACTTGGCGTCGAGACGCTACCGCGTCTCTAGATTCAATTTCTGGTTCCAACATCGGTGATCCTATCAGAGCATTGTTGTCGTTGCGCAAGCGTATTAAAATCAATTCATGGCGCGAATTAATAATCATGCGTTTGTAGTTCTCACAAAATCCCAACAAATATTTAAGCGGGACGCAAAAATTGAAATGATTTTTCACTATTAGCCCATCGTGTCGTTTCAAACCCCATCCAGCATTCTCCATATTTTTGTCTTCGTCAGATGTCAGCGATACATAGTTTTTAAGCGTGCTAGTTATTCCAACGTTTCTGTTGCGATCAATCTCCACGCCATTCAGCTCGTATCGAATCTCATCGAATAAGAACGCCACACAATTATTTCCCAACATCACCGTTAACGCATCATTTGGCTTATTTATCTTCAATTTCCCCTCCACATAGAGGAAACTTTCACACGGCAATGTGTATAAATCCTGCTGCTGTATCGGCGCTTCGACGTATCAAAATCATTTTTCACAGTTCGCGGAGAGGATGCGATTCGTGCGACAACCTGTGACGATACGCGTGACAAATTTTGACGATAAATCACGAGTGATGTCTTCGAAAACAAGACGCAGACATGGTAGCATGCTACCAAACACTATACGCTGCGTCATTTGTGGCCCATCAAATTGTGGAAAGACCAACGTGCTGGTTTGGAAAGTCCTCACGGCGTCCGCTTCCAGAACGTGTACGTGTACTCCAAGTCGTTGCAACAGCCGAAATATCACTATCTGGAGAATTGATTAACTCCGATAGATGAAATTGGCAACTTTACGTTTTCGAATAACAATGAAATCATCCCACCGAGCGAATCGATTCCGAATTCTATTTTCATCTTTGATGACGTGGTACGCGACAAGCAAGATACAATAAGGGAATACTTTGCAATGGGGCGCCACTCGAACTTTGACTGCTTCTATCTCTGTCAGACATATGCAAAGATACCCAAACATCTTATACGCGACAATGCCAATCTGCTGATTCTGTTTAAGCAGGATGGTACCAACTTGAAACATCTGTACAACGATCACGTAAACACTGACATGTCTTACGAGGATTTCTGCGCTTTGTGTCGTAATTGTTGGCAACGGGAGTATGGTTTCGTAATAATAGACAAGGATAGCGCGATGTCCAATGGACGTTACAGAAAGGGATTTAACGAGTTTGCCGTACCGTGAGATGGTCAATTGTCGTCAACACGTCGGTGGGAAAGCAGCGTCAGCGGTACAACGATGATTGATATCGATACTCTGGAGATTAAGGATCGCGAGAGAATAGCGGAGCAAATTACAAAAACCACCGAATTCATTCGCAAGAAACATCAGGCTTTGAAGACTGGCAAGATGGGGGAAGATGTCGCGTTGGAGAGATACTTTAAACCTATCGTCGAACCCTTAAAACATATTGTGGAAAATACCACAGCAACAGAAGCTCATGAGCATCATGGCATATCATCGCCGATGAGCACAGACGTTGAAGGGAATGAAACATTAACGCCTAAAAAAATCCATCCGAAAGGGAACACATCGCGCAAGACAAAGAGGAAACGACACATGTCATCTGAATATTCACCGATAACCTCAACACCAGTTCAATCGAAGCATAAACGGTGGAATGCTTACATCAAACGAGTCTCCCGTTCCTCCCACACCAATTGTTAAGGTTAAAGGAGCCAATTTGTATTTTCGCGCTATATTATGTTGTACGTGTAGACCACAACAATACGGGGAGCGGGCATGCGGCTCCAAGCGAGCACCGAATCGGCGTCTTACGCAACCGGGCATGCGAAGGTAGTGGTCGCTCTGTATAGATACTCTTTTGTTATTAAATACATATCTCTTTTACAAGAAACCCTCATCTCATTATTAAAACCATAACACCACTAAATACATTTCCCAGTATACAATCGCTCGCAACCATTGATGACGACGTTTTCGAAACTAGTCCCAATGAGTCGTTTGTAACATCTATCAGACAGCAACTTCAAACATCCGAGGGACAAGAAACGTTTCGCAGTCATTTCGATCCGCTGGGGCAAAAATACATGAACGCAATCCTATGTGGTGATAAGGATACAACAATGGACTATGTGAACGGTGTATACTTTGGCAATAGTAGACCGATGCTTGGGGATAAGGCTTTCAATATAGACAAGGATGATAACATAATCATAGATGGTGTAAGATACGGAGGAACACCCGGTCTTTACGAACTGATATTCAAGAGAATTCCCGATGATGCTATATACACCGATGATGATAAACAAAAATACAAAATTATACTGCTGGCGGTGCAAAATTATACGCGGTCATGGTGCTAAAAATCCCATATTGAGCAACAAGGGATACAAGTACAGACATGTAATTGCACCGCTAATCCCCCGCGCATCAGTCAATAAAGCAGGGAAAGGTCTTAGGACACCACGAGCCATGGTGGTAAACGATAACAAGATCGATTACGTACCCTGGGACGATCCCAACGAGCTGGTGGATCGATTGCGTTTGCTGGAAGCGTCGCGTCAGGCGGGTATTCTATATATTTACGAGGAACTACGTGAGGCTTCATTATATACATTAAGCCACACGCCAATGATGTGCACTGTATGCATCGAGATGCCGATCAACAAATTTGGGGTATCGCTCGAGAAGAGTGGAGCAGCTAGAATGGACTATTACAAATGGAGCGGATTGATTCGAAATTATATGCGAGCTAACGCTCTTTGCGTAGCCGGTGCAGACTTTGATGCAAAATCGCGCAAGATACGACGCGTAGCTCAGCCGGTGGTCGACACCGATGCCGTCAATAAACTATACTCCAGCTCATTTTAGAAGGAACTTATTTCGCGCATGTTGAATGAGCTCATTGGTTCCAAGGGAGCATTTGTTTGATGTATAGCCAATAGTAGCTTGTTTCGGCTCCAATTGGCGCCAACATGCGCAGAACCGATCTAAACTCGTCGGTCGGCAAGTTCCTTCTAAAATGAGCTCGAGAATATACATGGAAAAGACCATTAAACTTTTGAGAGAGCAGCAGGAAGAATTAGAGAGGAAGCTGGTCGTGTTTCAAAGAGATATGCTGACGCTGCAAAACAGCGTTCAAAAGGTGTCGCAGGTGTCGAATTCTATCCCGCAGCAGCACTGCGAAGGAGAATCATGCGAGGCGGAAGAACTTGCCCCTGGGTCGATGGGGAGCACTTAATGCACGTGCCCGGTAATTATCACATCATTCGTGTCAAAGACACCTCTGCGATCAAACATGCAGCCATTATCGAAATCCAAGAGTCAAGAAAACCACGGTCGCAAGAAGCTACAACTCGTTGAGGAATTGCATGCTCCAGCTCGAAGACATTTTCCGCGGAGGCGCGTCATAGTGCATGGATACGATGATCTGTGGCAAGCTGACATTGTAGAAATGCGTCCATACTCGCGATTCAACCAGGGTCACCACTACATACTCACCGTCATCGATGTGTTGAGCAAGTATGCATGGGCGTTACCGCTCAAGACTAAAAGTGGCGCTGAGGTGACTAATGCGTTTGCAAAGATAGTGTTGCGAGCACCCTATGTAGAAGATTCATGGCCCGCTGGTGCTCGCGACGAAGACAAGAGACAGCGAGAAGAAGGCGATCGGGACGATCGCCTGTCAAGCTGTCATTTGAGAGTCAGCCGCCTTTGCAAGCAGACGTTTCGATACCTACATTCCCCAGCTCTAGAGATTGTATTCCTGTTACCGTTATCACTGTTCTTGTCATGTTCTGTTCTTTTACATTAAACTTATATTATGTCGAGCGGAAAACGTAACATTGGTGTCAGAAGTGGGATGCCCGCCCGGAGCGGCATGCCCACTCGCGCTTCCGCGGTTTCCGCGATCCCTGCGGAACTTTCCCCCGAGCGATGGGCGACCCCTACCTGCAGGAGCTGTTTACCAGCCTCCAACTAGGCATCGCGGGACAGTTACGGGAACTGCGGAGGGACAACGAGGCCCGGTGGCAGCGGGAGGACCGTCGCAGGGAGGAAAAGGAAGCCGCCGACCGACGGACGCAAGCGGCTCTTGAGGTGCGCTTGTCGAACATGGAGGAGCGAATACAGGTCGTAACCGCTTCGTTACAGTACGGCCATAGTTCGGTTGGGGGCGGCACTGTCCCTCCGGGTGGGGAGTATGTGCCTGTCGTAAATAGTGTTGTTAATAGCGTTGTGAATAGTGTTTCCCCGGCACGTGTCCCCGTACCCGTCGGTGCGCCCGCCGCTGCCCCAGCGTCGGAATCGCGCGTTCTCAGTTTGGGATACGCTGTGAAACCGACGATGTTTGACGGGAAAAGCTCGTGGGAGGAGTACGGGGTGCAGTTTGACACGATCGCGCGTGCAAATGGTTGGGACGACCAAAAGAAGGCGACTGCCTTGATCGCTTCCCTTGGGGGCGCAGCGAGAAGCGTCCTTACGACGCTCTCCTCAGCCCAATGTGAAAGTTTTGCGGAATTGGTTTCCGCGCTCGAGTTCCGTTACGGGGCGGAGAATTTGTCAAACCTGAACTATGTACTCTTCCAGAGCCATAGGCAGCGGAGAGATGAGAGTATCTCCTCGTTTGCCACTAAAATCGAGCGATTAGCGCAGTCCGCTTTCGCGGACTGCCCGTTGGAGACCCGCGACAAGCTTGCCGCGTCTCAGTTCGTGGCGGCATTGTCGAGCTCTGACATGCAGCGGGAACTGCGTCTCGGCGGGTTCACGACCCTAAGAGCTGCAGTGACTAGAGCTTTAGAAATCGAGGCCGTCGAGGCAATGTCTCGCAGCTCCGCAGCTGAATCGCGAGAACGATACTCGGAAAAACGCAAGGCTATACTCTCCGACACATTTGAAAGGTACCCGGCCAAGAAGCGAAGGTTCCACAAACCCGAGGATCGAACGGACTATACGGAGAAAAACTGCTGGCAGTGTGGAAAGGCCGGACATCTCCAGAGGAACTGCTTCGAATCGAGAAATTGAGAGGAACAGCGTCAAGAAAAGGAGTGAAGGGAGGCCGTCGGAGACGATGGTACCTGGGCTCGACCGATTTGGGGGAACACCGGTCGACAACACTCGGAGCCAGGATAGTGCTGCTGTGAGGGCGTGCGGATCTGTTGCAACGTGGAGGCGCCTGGAGTGCGCGGAGTTGCCGAGCTGTGACGAAGGGAGTTCGAGGGCGAATATCGTCACAGTATAGCTGAGTACAAAGACCGGACGGAGGGAGTTCGAGGGCGAATACCGTCGCGGGATAACTGTGTACGAAGTTGCGACGGAGGGAGTTCGAGGGCGAATACCGTCGAGAGATCCGCGACGCGTCGTGACGGAGGGAGTTCGAGGGCGAATACCGTCACGGAGTCGGCGACCCATAAGTGAAGGCCCAGGATGAAGAGTCTGAGTACAGCAGAGGCGCTCGTTCGAAAAAAAAAGAAATCGGGACAACTGCGAGAGGAGTGAAGACGTCGCGGGACTTACGCTGGACTCAGGAAAGAAGATTGGACGAAGCTAATCTGGTGGACTGGGCTGCGGGGTCTGCTTCCGTGGCCCGGCCCTCCCTTTTCTTGAGTCTGTTTCAGGGAACACGATACCCCACGACGAGGGACAAGGTGTCGGGGGACTGCTACCGCGGCTTGGATGCGGTTCCGAATTCCCCGAATGTGCCACAATAGCGTGGTGGTCCGCAGCGGGGCGCGGACATACGTGAAACCGCCTCGCTAGCCCCCCTGGAAGTGTACCTCCTGAGCCCCGGAGTGTGCTCCGGTGTGGAACTCAGGGGGGTCCCCAGGTAGCAGTGCGCAAGGGGTGGACAGCAAACGGGAAATGGTGTCCCCAACCACCGGACGGACGTGCGACGCAGTTGCACGGATCGGTCGGGGGGGGCATCGCGGAGACGGAACCGTTGACGAGCTGCACCGAGACGGTCCCCTGGGGCAGCACCAGATGCCACGAAGAGGATTGTGGCCATCCAGAAGTCAAGGATTGGAAAACTGGAGCAGTTAGAAGAGAGAAGACGGGCGGACGGATCGGGGTGGATTGATCGGGGAGCGGGCCGATAGCAATGCTCATATGTGTGACCCCCTGCTTTCGTGCTTGCCTCGCCTTTCCGTCCCCCGTTCCGGCCGCTCCACCGGATGCCGGCAAATAGGAAGGAATTTAATTGTTTTCTTTGTCCTTTTTGCAAAGTGAACCACGGCGCATCATGTAGGAGAGACTGAACTAAGGAATGTAGCAGCCTTGGAGCAACGCAGTCGCCGGGGGACGTTCCGGAGGCATCGAGGGATACACGCCGGAACTCCGCCGTAGGACAGCGAGGGACTGGATCAGGGATACCGAAGGCGCAAAGAGTCCCGACCAAGAAATACTAGGTCCCTCCGCCCGTCTCTGCCCGAAAAGAAGATGCGTCGTCGCAGAAGATGGAATCCCCTCAAGTAAGAAGTGCACAAGTCCGAAGACGCAAGTGGAGGGTAGAGACGCGAAGGACCACGTACCCACGCCTTGCCCAGGGTTTTTGGGGTGGTTTTTCCCCTGGGCGTGAAGGTGAATGCCGAGGCGACGGACGGAAGAGGCCACGTAGAGTCCTTCCCACTCTTCCGGGCCAGGGTGTAGCTGCAGTCGACGGAGAGCCTGCAGCGGTCGGGACGACCGCTTCCCGAGGGGGGGGGGGAGCAGTGTTGCGAGCACCCTATGTAGAAGATTCATGGCCCGCTGGTGCTCGCGACGAAGACAAGAGACAGCGAGAAGAAGGCGATCGGGACGATCGCCTGTCAAGCTGTCATTCGAGAGTCAGCCGCCTTTGCAAGCAGACGTTTCGATACCTACATTCCCCTGCTCTAGAGATTGTATTCCTGTTACCGTTATCACTGTTCTTGTCATGTTCTGTTCTTTTACATTAAACTTATATTATGTCGAGCGGAAAACGTAACAATATTTAGAGATCGATATCCGAAAAATTTGCAAACCGATCAAGGAAAAGAATTTTACAACGCCGATGTGCAGAAACTCTTGACAAAGCATGACATTAATCATTATTCGACGTATTCGGTGATGAAGGCGTCCGTCGTAGAACGTTTCAATCGAACTTTGAAGAACGATATGTGGAAACTGTTTACGGTGAATGGAACCTATAGATGGACCGATGCGCTACCAAGTCTACTTGCAGAGTATCACGCACGAAAACATAGAACCATCGGAATGCGTCCTTGCGATGTTACCCCTGCGATCGGCGATAAGCTGCTAGCCACCGTATACCCACGTAGAACCTTCTTATTTACGCGCGGCATATTATATGGATTGTCGGTAAGATAATCGCTCGTGTCGAATCTATCGATATTGTGTTTCATGATCTCGTAGATATCATCGCATTGAATGTGATAAATGAGACTATCTGTGTCGGTATATAGAATTTTACAATTTTTTCCATGCTTGGGCGACATGTACTCGTGGTGAAATTCGTACAAACAAATTTTTGATATGTCTAGAATGCACATACCCACGTATATCGGTTTGTTGAATTTCACTTCGAGTTTTCGCAATTCAACAGCTATTAAATTTTCCGAAAAAACACTTCTGCTGTGGAAATTCGGTTTCGCGATCATTGCCTCCGCGCCATATCGCCCTTCCCAATGTGTCAAAAGTTTTACATCCACATGGTTTCGTACATTTTCCATAGTTTTACCGAATACCGCGTTGTTCATCAATTTGTACAAATTTTTTTCAAAGTCGTTTGTCGCGCTTGTTCTAAACCGTGTATTGAGTTCGATGTAATTGCGGAGCCAGGGAGATTGAGCGAATTGAAGCACGCGGTGTATCTTTGTAATACGAAGACCGTGACGCGTGCACTGCTGTAGGTTGCGGTAATGGATGATGTAACGCTGCTTATCGTATACCGTCGCGAGTAACTTGTCCTGCCTGCTGCCAGGTGGTTTGGCACGCGTCGGGCAGAACGGTAGATCGGTATGAGCATCGTGCAGACGTTGCGGATATTCCAAATCTACCTCGAGAATGTACCCCGTGGGCGAATCGACACCGATTGAAGACACGTCAAAATTTGCAGCATCTTCGACCCATTGAAATTTAGCGTATGGTAGGGGCTGACACATTGCCCATCCATACAAATTGTTCACATCAAAGTACATCAAGTACGATGACTTTTCCGATGCGTCGTAAGATGACATGTACTTGTTATTGGCATGTGCGTATCTTCCGGAACATTGGCTTAAACCCCCACGTATACCGCGTTCGATAAACATGACCATATCGATGTCTGTGAGCAATTCGAATGTAATTTTTGTATGTTTTAGCATTGCATCCTATGTGAAACCAGGTAGACTATAATAATGCGCTGAATCTAATCCGTAACTCTTGATACAACTTTCGCGAAAATTTTCAAAAATATCTGCCAATAACAAGACATCTGTTTTCAAATACAAGTCGCTGTATTCGCCCAAGGTTCCAATCTCGAAACGCTGCCAGACAGTTTCGGCGTGTGCGTAATCGGTCTCGGATACAGTCTCGCCCGTTAACGAACAATAGAATGACTCGCGCGGCGGTAAGCATGGGTCATGCAGTTTGTCAGCGCAATCAAGATATTCATATGGAAAGACACCCTTGCGCGTCAATAAATTGAAATCCTCGGTGGATAATGTTTCAAATTGGGATCGTAAAATTTTTAATTAATCTGTGCTAAGAAAGGATGCTAATTTGTCGAGACTGGTGATGAGAAATTTGTACGAATCGATGAATCGTAATTTAATACAATTTCGCGAGTCTGAATCAGCCGTATCTTCGACATTTTTTGTGAAAGAAATATACTTTTCTTTCGTTATGGGTAATACGTCAACGTGACCTTCAAAAGCGGTAGCTATTTCCTCGATAATAAAATGTGAATCATAGCCGGATAAATTGTGGAAATATATGGGAATGTAAAACGCGTTTTTATAATTTAAATTGCACTCCGAATGTGCTGGACCTCTAAACCGTCCGGACAGATGGCAATGATCGTGGACTCGTACATCGCTAGCCTCGAATGGTTCTTCGCAAATATGACAGTGTGTTGCATTGTGAAATGTCGACATCGATACACTGATAACGATGTATAGTACGAACAATGCATATAATATGCTATGCTATGAACTTTGTGGTGTTGATACGCGCATAATTTATTATTATTATTATTATTATTATTATTACCCACTCGGTTGTCCTCTGTTTTTGCGATGATGCACACCAGATCTGCGTACACCACGAAGGGGAGTCGCTCCTTCCGGCAGTGGTTGTCGAAGTTGAGCAAATTTTTGCCTTCGCTGGGCAGCATCTTGCCACAGTCCAGCGAATGAAGCTCCAACTTCGCGGCAGATCCGAAATAGTGCATGCATCTGTAAACCCAAAATTTTTTTTATTTAATTTGTTTCGTGAGATATTTTAGCATTTCATATGTTTTTTATACATACCGATCGCAGATGAATTTCTTTGCCTTGTGTCTGCTCAGCTGCATACCCACCAGCCGGGACAAATTCTTGATCAGCACAAAGTGCCCTACATCGCCGTGCTCTTGATTCGGCGTGTAGAGCAGATTGACGTGTTGATCCTTCTTTTGGCTGGTGAGGCGCAGCGGAAAGACCGTCTTCGTCTTCTCCAACTCGAAGGTGTTGATCAATTTTTCCAATTTGCCCCAGGGACATTGGGAACTCAATGCCCTGGAGATTTAAGGGGGTAGACACGTCACGTGACCTGGCCGATTTGACCGGTCGGTATTACAACAGGTTTTTTCTGCACAGAAATGGTAATACCCATAGATATGCGGCTGCCTGTGCACGCGAGAGGGAGCTTTTGCTATTTCCATTTTCTAATTTGAATGTAGAAAGAAATTCTCAGCTGTTGCGTTGTACTTTTTAAACAGAAAGTCTGTTGGTACTGCAAACGTAGAAAATTCATTGTACATTTACTTGAAATGTGCTTATGCTACAATATTTTACGTTGGCAGTAAGGAATTATAAGTGAAAAGGAAAAATAGATGAGGGCATGTCCTCAGAAAATGAAGTTTGTCAGATCATTTTGAGGGCCAATTTTATCGAGAATACATAAGGAATCGATTGACGTCACTTTCGCAAAGATCTGATTAAAAATTGCAGAACTTCAGATTTGTCACTGCTTAGTGCGCAACATTGTATAGCCCCGCTGGTTTCGAGCATCGAAGCCCACGAAACTCAACGAGACACATGTAATCATGTATTCATAAGAAAAAATAAACAGAATCCATCGGTGGTAACACTCTTATCAAGGTGTAATGAGAAATATGAACATTTTCATATTCAGTACTGGATGACTCAAGTCGCCGTCGACCGAGGGTCTCTCGCTGGTGCGGTATTTCGCTCGCACTCGGTTTACGTTGTTCAGTCTTCTTGTCAAGCGGTTCAGGCGAGGGCCCTGATAAATCTGAATTTGTTTGGGAAACCAAAGTTGCGCCATTCGTGACACCCACTGGCAGCAATGCAATTTCCCGATGTCTTGAAGCAACATTTCAATAGGTAAATGCATGAAACTCTGGGATCAGGAATTCCCAACCAAGTGATGCATATGTAAGAACTGGCGAAATTCAACAATAGTTCATCGTCTAAATTTCATAATTAAAGTATTTATTTGACGTGAATATAAAGTTTGTCAGTAAAGTCGTTCTGGATAGAAGGCTGATTTTCCTTCGCCGTGGTTAGTCCCCTCTTGTCCTTCACGCTTGACAATCATGCGATTCGCTGAGTATCGTGGGTTTCGACGCTCGGAACCAGCGGGGCCATACAATGTTGCGTAGTAAGCAGTGACAAATCTGCAGTTCTGCATTTCTAATCAGATGTTTGCGAAACGTCAATCGATGTCTCATGTTTTCTCGATCAAATTGACCCCAAAAATGATATGATTGGACCATAATTAAGGAAATTACGTGAAAATTTGTTTGCAGAACTGGAAGCCCGCTTGGTTAAAAATAGTCCGATTTAAATTATTTTCTGCGAATTTAATCAGGAGAATGGCAGGAAACCATTTGTGTCATTTTCATATTGATACGATGAAAAATAAACAAAATCTGTTTCTATATAATCGATGACACATCGCCGAACAGGGGCGAAATCTCGCGCGGCTCGGGCCACAAAGGTTCTCGTCGGTTATTCGAGCTTCTAAGATCGTATTCAGATATATTGGCCGGTGAGTTTCGTAACGCGTATTCTCAAATTATACCGCTTGCCTGCCTCGGCGCTCCTTTTCTCAACGTTTTCTGACTCGTTCTCACCTTCGCAGGACAAGAGTGAGCCAAAAGTGGTGGGGATAGCGCCAAGCTTCTGGCCTGACAGGCCAAACCAATCTGTGAGCGTAGAAATACACACATCAGAATAGGTGTGACTTAGCTCCGAAAAAAGTCAGGAGCTTTATTGGCCAGAACATTGATTCTTTCTCCATAGCTTCATCTCGTATTGGTCTATGCATAGCTTCGTAACAAACACAACTACTACGCTAACAATAAGAATAAATAACAGCCACACGACTACGTTCAGACGGAGCCGAGCAGCATTCCCGTTACCCCACCATACCCTTCGATAGCCGAGGAACTCCAACTGACAAATCCACGATTGTCAGATGGTGGTGTCTGATTTCTTCTTGATCGCTGTTCGCGAAAACGAATCGACCGGCCAATATATCTGAATAGGATTTTAGGATAAAGATAGAATGAAAGATGAACAATTATTCGAAGCCCAAGATGAACGGTCTTCTAATAAACAATGGAAACTAATAAATACCCAAAGCTAAATAGAATTTTAGATTTAGGGTATACACACCCTCCCCTAAGCCTCGTGTCGATCGGCCACTGGGGCCATTCGGAAGTATATTCTTTTATTTAAATAATGTCCATCTCTGCATAGAACCATAAAGAATTATAACTGTTGACCGATTTGGAGACTTTTCCTTGTTATATGTTATATACAATAGACGGAAGAATAATAATAAGAGCAATAATTGCAAATAATTGCTGTAACTTCCACATTGTGAAAATATGATCAGTAAATCAATATTTCAAGTATTAGTAAAAAAGTTCCAATCTCTCCTTTTTATTTTAAATAATGTGGCCATATAATTATAACATAAATTCGAAAGTGATTTCATGTGATGTATGTGTTACAATAAAAGCGTTAATTTAGTAAATGTACACATTTCCCAGCAGTTTCTATCGTAGTCAATATATGCCTAAAATGCATATAACCTAACCTAGAATCGTCCGAAAATGCATGCATTGACTGCATCACGCTTTTCTTGTAACTCGTATATCCAGCTAACGCTTCACTTTTGCTATGATTCCACGTTGGCAGTCCTCCCGAGTAGGCGCCATCTTGTATCCACTACCTCAACTAAATTTGTCACGTGACTTGCTCTGTATTATCGCCAACATGGCGGAACTCGTATTTTGGGAATGCAATCACGCGCTGACGTTTTTTGTCCTTATATGAGCAGATTTTGGACTGGGTGAGGTTTCATTCGAAAGAGGAAGGTTCAACGCAAACCGCTCTGGTCATCGTTTGAGTCACAAAACGCTTTTAGTGACCTACAAATACTTGGAATCTGCGAGTATATTTTCTCCATTTTTTCTCTACTTTGGACACGCATATTATCACATATCAACACAATCTCTTTGAACCATGACCAGAGCGGGCTGTATTGAACCTTCATCTTTCGAATGAGACCTCGCCCAGCCCAAAATTTGCTCATATAAGGACAAAAAACGTCAGCGTGGAAACCCATGTTTCGGGCCTGATTGTGTCGGTATACAGCGCGCTGCATTACCCGTGTCTACTCCCTTAATATGGAAGTATAGTGCGGGTACGAACTTGGGCGATCGGCATTTCTTTCCGCAGGATGGAGAGCGGCGACCACTGCCCACGCGAAACACGCATTGTCCGGGGATTACACATTGATCGTTGCCTTCTTCAATGACAATTCCTGCGGCAATTCCTGGATGTGACACCCCGCGCGCAGCGGATTGTACTTGTTGACATTGACGGTCAGATTCATGATTCTCGTCAATGCCCATCCGCTGTCGCGTTCCTGGAACTCTTCCAGCGATGTCAGGGTGGGTTCGATGACGCATCTCTGGTACCACTCCTGCAGATCGGATGTGCGAAAGAGTTCACAGCTTCGGGTGTTGATGCTTTTACAAGCATGCTTGTCACCCGCCATAAAATCACCGTTGAATACAGTGTTCACTTTGAGGTTTCGATGTTTCCTCAAAGTGTCCCGCACATGCTCTAGCACAATGGTCGCCGCATCCTGAAGGAAGTTGCGCGGCTCGATGTTATTCGAATGTAACACGACACCAATTAACACGCGGCTATCGAAAGCTGTGTCTATTTCGCGCCACCAAAGTCCCGTACTCGAATGTCCGGCACCTTCATGCACAAAACGGCCGCGCAACGAATATTTTAGTCCTTCGAGCTGCGCGATTCGAGCAACCAGCGATTGCCGAACTCCGATCGATAATCGAGAACGTTTTACGCGGCTGTGTTCTTCCAACGATTTGATGCACTCGTTGCACCGTTCTTCCCACGCGAGGTATTCTTTTCGCGAAATCAATCGTGCGGATTGATCCAATAATTGGCGGATTACTTGCGCGAATTCTTCCATGGTTGTAAAAAGGAATGTAAATGTAATGTCTTTTCCTCGCAACACGTTGCAACGATTTGCGGCTTTGTGCAATTTTGGAGCGCGCTTTTATGACCCGTGTCATGATTTGCGATCTCTGTCTTACTCTTTTGACGATCCAACCCAACATGGTTCTATGCAGTTTCTGCTGATACAGCAAAATTCTTTCTATGATTTACGCGTATGACGAATTAGCGCGCAAAAATCATCCGACACAGTTTCTGCTGATTCTGCATAATTCTAAGATTCTACGTTCCCAAAAGTATTATATTACATTCAACACGTGTCGAGACATTTATCCTTGAGGATGGGGCTCAAGTTACATGCAACCGTGCGATATGCTGCGATGTTAAGGTTGAAAAACATTTTTAAAAATTTTTAGCTTTAGACTGTGTGTTTGCTACATATTGGTTCGGTTGATCGGTGAGGGAGGGGATTAAAATTATTATTTCTCTGCATTGGGAAAAAAATGTCTGTTGATATGGAAAAGATTTTTTCTGCTGATGCCGCATAATTTTAAGATTCGACGTTTCTACATGTATTGTATTTTGTTCTTCACGCTGCCAAATGACGTCATCTAGCGCGGCTGCTCCAGAAGAGTCAGATTTCGCGAAATCTCGCGATACGCCGCGACGATAAATCGGAACGCTTCGAAATACTGTTAGCTTCAGAATAAAATGTGTTTGTATCACTATGTAGCGCTGTCTCTTTCCCTCTCCCAGATTTTAGCTTTAAAGTAATGTTCTATCTCTTTCCCACCCTCCGAAGACGCGGTGTGTAAAAAAACGCCGATCTTTCCCGAGATCGTCCGAAATAATTCCCATTAAAAATAAATTATTAAAACAATTTCAGCTACATAATGGTTTGGAAAAATATTTGGGGGTGGGTCAAGGTTGTCCCCTCCCTCGGAAAAAATTTCCGGTGGTGGATCGGGGTTTGAAAAAGTTTTTCGGGGGTCATTCACTCCCTCCGGTTAGGTCTAAGAAGTTTTCGGCGGTGGGCCCGGTCTCCGCGGCGGCTCGGCCTGGAGTGATCCCCTCCACCATTGTGGCTTCCCCCACTCCGCGACACGTGCGCGCGCAACCGGTCTTCCTCTCCCCGCAGGCCCCGCGCCCATGTTTCCCTCTGTCGCGCTCCCCCGCGCGCCCTCACTTCCCCCCGCCCCCGCGCTCCCCTCAGAGGACCTGAGTTAGAATCCCCGTTGCTATACTACTGTCATTGTCCACGCATGCTTCAGCGCGGAGAATTAATTGCCTTTGGACGCCCTGTAATGTTTGCGGCGTTATGTTTTCCACCGCTGCGTGAATAAGCGCAATTGCTTCTTCAGGGGTGTCCACCGGCTGACGATACACCTCATTCTGAAATGATTGTTGTACAACAAATACAAACCGTAAGTAAAGAAAAAAATATCTACAACAGGAATAATTAAAGAGTAACAGCAATAATCAAATTACCTTCAGGTAGCCCCAGAAGAAAAAATCTAGCGGATTCATATCCGGTGACCGTGGGGGCCACGCAACGTGGGCCTCTCGCCCGCCGCGGCCGATCCACCTGTCCTGGAAGGTTTCACTTAAATAAGCGCGGACATTATCGGCGTAATGTAGCCCAGGTCCGGCATGCTGGTTATACATGTTCTGTCGAATCTCATATGGAATATCATCCATAAGATCCAGCAGAACATGTTCTATAAAACATTTATACGCTGGGCCGTCCAGCCTGTCTGGGAGAATGTGCGGCTCAACGATAAATTCGCCACAAATGCCGGCCCATAGGTTGATCGACCAACGGACTTGTGCTGCACGTGGACGAAGCGCTCGGGGATTTTTATCGCTCCACACATGCATATTGTGGGAATTGAAGCAACCTTCCCTGTTGAAAATTGCTTCATCCGCCCACAATATGTATTTGGTGAACGACGGATTCCTTAGCACTTCTCCCAATAGCCACCTGGAATATGGAACCTGGATGTAATCCCCGGCGTGCAAATGTTGCACCCGTACATATTTGTACGCATGCAACCTGTGATCCCTGAGAATTCGGTGTATCGTCGCCTTGCTAACACTAGAACAAAATGCAAAAACATCCACTATTAGATAACATTTTTTTTCTTAATTAATAATTGCTGCAGTTATCTTGAACTGTGACTTACTTTAGGCGACGCTCAAGACGCGCAGACTGATCGTTGGGTCGGCTTCAACGGCGTCGAGGATTCTCTCGATGGTGCCCAGATTTCGCGCTGCTATGGGTCTGCCCACCTCGTTGCCTCGCGGCATCATGGATCCCGTCGAGAATAGCCTCGACGCTAACCGACAAAATGTATCCTCGCTTGGCGTTTGGATATTAGAATATTTTAGCGCAAATGCTCGCGCAGTAGCACTTGCGTCCCCGTTATTGCGAGCGTACACCCAGAACATCCTGTAGTATTCTTGGGCCATGAAAATTTCTGCAACGCGATTACTAGCTGACTGACAGGATTTTTTCCAAGCAACTTCCGCTACCCCCAAGTAGCTTCTCTGGTTCCATTATGAGTTAACTCCCACCAGGACAAGAGGCTTTAGATAAAAAGAAGCCAGCACATTTTTGGAACACACGTGTTTTGCAGAAGTGCAACGAACACTTTCACAAATGCCCGCGCTCCGTCCTTCTACTGCCAATGTACCCATTGCTTCGAGGTAGAAAACAGACACCACGTGTATCGGTTCGAAAGGGTCCGAAGGGAAGAGAAGCAGAAAGTCTTCGAGTTGCTATAAAGAAGAAAATGCATACCATTCCTGTTTCCCCTTTCCGATACCCTGAGTTCACGTCTGCTACGAGGCGGAACCAATTAAGTCATAAATTATCCGAAACTGTAAGAAACCGTTCTCTACCGCTGACTGGCGGGACAATACGGTCATAAACCGCGACCCTGGCGAAATGCTCTGGCTGATCAGCCTGATTAATTTTGGAGAACTAGAAATTACAGAGTATTAGCCGTATTAGTATTAGTATTTATCAGGAAGAGAAGGGGTAGTCCGCTGACTGCGCGTAGTCCCGTCTGCTTCGTCCTACCCTCAAATTAATCCCTTATCTCTCGAGTATAAACACGTGCTCGAATTTCAAAACAAAAGCACGCGTCGACGTATTCCGTGCGAGAGATAGTGGGCTTGAAGTCCGATTGGCCCTAATCTATCCAATCTGTCCTGCAGCCCCCCCCCCCCCCCCAAACGGCCACTGTCCTGAAGAGGTCCTCTTCACAGCAATATCTCCTCTCCAAGATCCACCTTCTCTCGCACGGAATATGTCGACGCATGCTTTTGTTTTGAAATTCGAGCGCGTGTTTAGACACGAGAAATAAGCAGGCCCGATTGGTTAGTTTAGAACCAATCGAACTTCAAGCCCACCTTCTCTCGCACGGAAATCGTCAAAGCGTTTTGTCCCTGAATTGAGGGGACAATGCGGGATGTGCATGTTAGAAATTACTTTTGGGGCGCGGCAAAGACTGCAGTGAAACTCGTCCCAGGACAGTTCTGGGGTAAGTGCCGTGGGGTTCATCAGTCCTCTTACCAAAAGGCATAGCCTTCCCCACTCCGTGGCCAGATCTTCCAGGAACAGAGTCCCTATTCATTAGCAATACGGCGTTGGGCCGCTTGCCATTCCTATATTCTTTATGTCACTCTAAATAACCAATCTCACGCGTACATGATGAAATTCGTTCTTTAAATCCAAACAGCTAAAATAGCGCTTATCGCGCAACTGATCCAAATGATCGTCGATAAGCGGGGCTGGAAAATTGTCCCTGATGGTGATCTTGTTTATTCCTACACTATAGTCAATGCATAATCGCACTTCACCGTTCTTTTTCCGAATAAGCACTATCGGGCTCGCGTACGCTGATTTGCTCGGCTGGATAATTCCGTCCTGCAACAGCTGATCCAAAATGACTTTCAGCTTCTCTTTGTCAGAGAACGCTAATCTACGCGGTCGGAAACTGATGGGCTGATCATGCTTCAAAATAATCACCATTTCCACATCGTTCTTCAGATCAGGATCTACGCACTTATTATTTAAATACTCAACCGTATATAAATTTGTCAGTTTTTCGGATACACTATGACTAATTTGCGTGTTAATGTTCAAATTATGACTATTGGTCGCTCCGGTAACACCGCAATCGATGAGCAAGATTTCGTTAGGTGCATCATTCTGTTTGTTATCTACCACGAAGTTACAATCTCTTTTAGAAACTACCGCGGTCTCTTTGAAGGATACAGAAATATGAGGTGACGACATAAAATCTCTTCCCAATAACGCGGCACAATTCATCATTTCCTCGGGTACAATATGGAAAATAAGATTTAACGGAACATCACCCACACTACAATTAGTAGGAAACAACGCTGAAACATTTAACTTCGAATCGTTTATGCCGTAGTATGCATTACCGCTCTCAATAATGGGGTTTTCGCGCGCGGAGAGGAACGAAATCCTCCTTGATTTGGCTGATAGGTGAGCCTGAGTCTATCATCGCGACAACATTATACGTGCAAACATTACCAACTTCATCCGCCACTGCGTATGATAACGATGCCAGGTAAGGAGCAGTTTCTGCCGCCGATTCAACAACGTTGGTCGTACTTCCCAGCATACCTAAAGCATGCACCCTTTTCCCGCGTTGCTGGCCGTGGACACGCACTGGAACGATGACCCGTTTCACCGCAATTGTAACAACGTGCGCCATCACGTCACGTCGACACAGCCGCTCCTCCTCGGGAAGTTTTCGCACCGTTCTTCTTCTCCTCCCGTCGGCAGCCATTCTCCCTCGATTCGGGGTCCAGTGATACATCCTCGAACCCTTCCAGCAGATCTTCCGGCGACTTGAACCGTTGTAAGCGAGCATGCCTACGCAGGTGGACGTCGGCCATCAATAGCGTTTTGAACCAGTTCATCGTCATCAATCGGTACCTTGTTTCTCAACGTTGCTTTTGCGTAGAAGTAATCCGCAAAAGATTCATTCCGGTGCCACTTACGCTCCACAAAATCCTCGCGTAATCTCATTTTATCAGGTCGTCGGTTGAACATGCGATCCATTTTCTCGAGCAATTCAGCCATGTCAGATTGTAGATGCGCAGGTCGTGAGTGAAACCAATCCCGGACCTTTCCTTTTACCCTCTGGCTAAGCAACACCTTCGTTGAACGCTCGTCCAGGTTGTAAGTCATGCGAAGAAGCTCAAGTTGCGCTTTCCAACTCTCAAACGTGTCTCTGTCCCCACTGAAATCAGGCAGGAGATCGGCGATAGAACGTATGCCGATCGTGGATGTCAGACTCACTGCACTCGTTGCATTCACTGCGGGGGCAGTATTGTCTGCAAGTCTCTGTAACAGTCTCACTTCTCGCTCGAGCACTTCTTTTTCGCGCCTCAACACTTCCATTTCGCGGCGTGTCAATTCCGCCGCACCATCGTGCGTGTCAACCGACGTCTCCCGGCGTCGTCCTGCAGTCTCCTCGTTACGCAAATCACCAGACTCGCGCCGAACCACCGATGCCGAAGACACCACTGACTTGGGTACAGTTCCACTTTTTGGCAGACTGGCTCGATGATTTGCACTCGTTACAATCACTTGCCAGGAATCACCATCCAGTGCAACTCTAATAAAATAATTCTTTATTCTTTATCGTATGGATATGGAAGTGTCGCCGATGGATTGCTTCTGGTTTTCCGATGAAAATCATGCCAAATGTCGTGTAAATCGGACTACTTTTACATAAGGAATGCAAATAGCTTGTGTCACAGTAGTCGGATTTGCATGATATTTGGTATGATTTTAATCGACGGAACGCCAGGAATTCATTGGCGTCACTTTCGCGCAGATCTGATGAGAAATGAGGAATTCGAAGATTTCTCACTTCCTAATAGGTACTTCAACCCGTCCGAGGGTCGAAAGCCTTCGGAAAGACACCACGGGGGGTTGGGTTGACCTCGTCACGGTTGCCAGGCGGATCAGACGTTTCGAGCCAATCACCCTGTATCTGTGTCTGTAAAAATATGAATTATACTGGGTGTTTAATACACCCTACGCATATAAAGATATTGTAAAAAATAACAATACTTGGACTACTATAACGGACACGTCTCAGAAATGTCCGTTCCAAGATGTCTTAACAGCGTCTGGTACAGACATCCTAAAGACACATGCTACAGACATCTTAAACACGTCTGCACCTCTTACAGGCGTCTGTAGCAAACGTCTTTAAGACAGTTACTATACGTCTATCAGGCCTTTGACAGACGTCTAGAGGGCGCCTTAGAGACACCGGAGAGACGGCTTCACAACGGCCATGTTACGACTAACGACGTTTAGACTTTCAGACCTAGAATGGACATGAACCAGACGTCTCTAAGACGAGGTGTGCTATCTGGGTAGTGAAAGGACTACTCAAATTGTTTGATGCGTAGATTTTCCTAGTCTTCCACGTTTTCTGTCATTTATATACAATTCTCGTCAAATTTATATACGATTGTTATGTCCTGGATCCTACTTTACCATTCTTTCTTGTGGCGTGACATAGTGCACTGCACATTGGGCATTGCACATTCATAAACTTGTCTTTAGATTAAGCAAATGCTTAAGCATTCGGCATCCATTACAATGCTACTAGGTTGGTAGAAGATGCCGCATGCGCAAATAACTGGAAAACTTTAATTAACTTAGTAAAATTATTTGAACACAATTAATGAATTCTCAAGGATTGTATTAATACGTCTGTTCGATTTGGCTATCAAGGCTCGAGTGACGCTTTCAAAGGTCCATCGGTTTTACACCTTTTGTTAATTACAAAATGTCTTATATTCTAAGAGCCAATCGCAAATTTACTAATTAACTAGCTAAATTCCTATTCGTTGATCCGATTCCTTCCGGTTACCGATTTTTGCAAAAACAAGCGTTTAACTACATTGCGCTGGAATTATACACCTAGGAGAAGGGGGGAAGGAGAAGTTCATTTATTCAAACACCCGCTTCCAAGTGGGTATTGATTAGTTTATAATCTTGAAGTCGTCTCATTAAAAGAATATTTAACTATTTTCAAACCCCTGAGGCTTGTGTGAACTTCAATTTGTCTCCCTTTCCTATTACATTCGTGCGATCTGATTCGAACTTCCCGCTTCTGAAGTTTATACTACACACCGCTAGACGGAAGTCGCAACACTTCCCCCCTTATACAGAAGGTGCTTTCCAATAGGAACAACTTTCCGATTATATATTTACGTTAAATTAAACCTGCGCCCCTTATATAAGATGTTTGTATCGCTCAACTAGCATTAGTTTCTAATATGACAACATAAATAATTACTTATATGTAAATAAACTTCTCTCATAGCGGATTCGGGAACCTGCACTAGTGCGCACTGAGTGCGAACTTTTTCAGTGCGACACAATGCCGCACATTCGGGTGAAACTAGATCTGATTCAGCTCTGTTCTGGTGGATTCTGGTTAGGGATGGAGATGGTGATTCTTTATCTTGAGTGAATTTGCTTACTGTGATCGTAATTCTTAACATTGATTGAATTATTTTTTATAAACTACATCAATATGGTTTGTGTTACAGTCGAAGCGTTAATTGAGAATGCAATTCAGCGAATGTATACACTCTCTAGTCAATGTATGCACACACTGATTTGATGAAATATTTATATAGGTATACATATTTTTTAACTAAACTCAAGAAATATTCGTTATATTTAAATAGATCAGGAACGATTACATTGGTTCAAAATATACAACTGAACTTCTATAAGAACATTTGGGAATGTTTTGGGAGAAATTGGGGTTATGTGACGTTCGTAAAGAACAGTTATGCTCTCCACCAATCAGAAGCGATCACAAAAAATCACGGATCATAGGGATCAAACGTAATCGAATTTACGCATCGACGCCAGCGCCAAGCCAAGCCACGAATCCGATTCGTACACATTTGAAAGCGACGAATCCGATTCGTCACTTGGCTTGGCGTTGGCGTCAATGCGTTTCTCGTTACGCATACATATACAGCCACACACGGTGACACATTTCCTACAAACGCTGTGCGTAGCTCGTTCGTTCTTTCTACTAATGCCTCCGACAATGAGCCTTTTTCCAAACAAACAACAAACGGCGTCCTTTTCTGTCGTCCCGTCTCTCATTGGCTGTTTCTTCATGAGGAGATAAACCTGCGCGGCTTGGTATCCAGATAGCACTCGACGTCTATGAGCCGTTTTTAAGACGTCTGTTTCAGACTTTCAGGACGTCTGCTATTTTCTTAAAGACGTCTATAGACATTTTTTAATGTCCTGAGTCAGGAAACCGTACGTCTTTAAGTCGTCTTTTGAACAGTCTGTAGACGCCTTGTAAGACGTCTGTGAAATGTCTTATAAACGCCCTGTAGACGTCTTTTAAACGTCGCGTAGACATCTATTTCAAACTTTCAAGACGTCTGAAAGACGTCTTTGATTTTCTGAAAAGATGTCTTAAAGACGTCTATAGACATTTTTGAATGTTCTGATTGTGAGTCAGGAAACCGTGCGTCCTTAAGACGTCTTTTGAACAGTTTGTAGACGTCTGTGAGACGTCTTATAAACGCCCTGTAGACGCCATTTAAACGTCGCGTAAACGCCCTGTAGACGTCATTTAAACGTCGCGTAAACGTCTATTTCAAACTTTCAAGACGTCTTAAAGACGTCCATTTCAAACATTCACGACGCGTCAAAGACGTCTTCGTAAGGACTTGATTAGGCCTCGTTAAAGAGATATTAGAGATATTAAGAGTTATTTGATTCGTGTTTATTAGAATTAATATCTTTTAATGAAATTAAATATATCATGCTGGTCAATATTTTCGTTTCTTCATAAATAAGAAGAACGACTTGCAATAGCGAATTATCGAGACATTCTTTGGCATATTCAAGTTTAAGTCGAAAATATAAATTTCCATCATCAAAAAACGCCGGTACTCGAGAGTAACGGTATATGATCTGCCCGGCTCTCTTATAGACATGACTGCTGTATCCTACCAGCGAGTCGCGTACTATCCATCGCCAACCGGCCTAGTCATGACTTGTTTATGTACGTATACGTATTTAATACATCTGCACACAGTTGTTTAAAAATCGTCTTGGCATGGACGTCTTAGAGACGTCTTAAACACTTACTCGGATTGACGGCTTAGAAACATCTCAGGACAGACGTCTTAAAGGCGTCTTAACACAGTCGTTTAAAAGACGTTCTGGTACAAGCACCTTAAGGACATCTTGACACAGTCGTTTAAAAGACGTCCTGGTACAGGCGCCTTAAAGACCTCTTAACTCAGTCGTTTAAAAGACGTCCTGGTAGAGACACCTTAAAGATGTCATAACTCAGTCGTTTAAAAGACGCCCTGGTACAGACGTGTTAAGCACGTCTTAAAGACGTCTGTCTACAGACGTTTTAGAAATGTCTCCGCGCAGACGTCTTAAAGACGTCTCAACACAGTTGTTTAAAAGACTTCCTGGTAGACGCCATAAGGACATCTTAAAGACGTTTGTAGACAGTCGTCTTAGGAATATCTCCGTGCAGACGTCTTAAAGATGTCTTAATAAGGTCTAAGACATTCAGACCAAAAACAGACGTACAATGGACGTCTTAAAGACGTCGTGTGCTATCTGTGGTTCTATTCGTTTTCAGCGCCAACACAATACGGAATATGGTGATTCTGCAGAAAAAAGAAGTCTAAAATACAGGAAATTTTCTGATATCGCACCTAATAGGTACCAGTGGTTACGGGACGTATTGTATATAGACTTATAAATGTAAATATTGAATGTTCTTCTTCGAATTTATATGCGCTACCTATATTACTTTGTAACAATTGTAATCGCCAATCCTGTACTATTAAACAAAGAATAAATACTTTTTGAAATAAGTAGAATGAATTATTTAATTTATTTATTTTTTATTTTTCGTCTTTATTTCACCAAATTAGTACACAGGATGGTGAAAAGGCGAGGCTCAGCTAGAGCTATTATTAGGCCTAACCACGTAATAGCGTAACAGACCAAGCGCATAATTTGAATAAACTATAACTAAGACTAGAGACAAAACAAAACTAAGCTAAATCTAAATCTAAATCTTGGAACTAGAACTAAAAAAAGAAAAGAAAAGAAAAATAATAAAGTAGGGGTAAAGTAAAGGAGGTGAGGAGTAAAGGTGGCACAAGATATATCATATGAGCGGATGAGCTAATAGATAAGCGCTTGCCGCAGCTTTGAAGGATGACAGGGTAGGAAGTGAACAGATACTCGGAGGAAGAAGGTTGTAGTAACGAGAAGCAGCATAAGAAAATGATCCGCAGTATTTACATGTACGATGTACCGGTACGGCCAGCAGAGATTCCAACCGCGTAACGCAACTGCCGGTAGTATAGAAGTCGGAGTTCCTCTTAATTAGTTCACGTAGGTAAGGAGGGGTGTCATCGCGAATGATTTTATACACCAAACAACACAGATGAAGAATCCACCTGAGTTTCATAACCAACCACCCTGATTCCTTAAGGGGGGAGACCACTGTCTCAAATCTGAAAAAAATTTTTTTTTCTTTTTACATTTTCTGAAAGACGTATGTTTCAAGAATGTTCTCTCCAAATTTTATGAAGAAATTCGCAAAATTGACGGAGATATGGTGTTTTTCATGAAGCGGTGTCAAACGCGCGACTGAGCCACGCGGAACATTGGACGCGTTTTCCACAGAATTACATTTTTCAACCGCGTTGACAGTTTACAGAAAAAACTATACGTCCAATTGGCATGATCAAGGACATTTATTGTACGGAAAACCCGTCGCTATTACGTGACGATCAGACATTTTCAATTTTCGACCTGCTTCTATTTTTTTTAGCAACATTTCCCCAATTTTGTACCCCGAAAACATGACTTTTTTCTTCAGTGGTCCGCCATTTTGTTATTTTTTACAATTTTGACATTTTTTCGATCGTCACGTAATAGAGGCAAGCTTCTAGTTTCTAAATATTATTGTTTTTTTGAATTTCGATGAACCATATGGCCTGGGGACTGTCAACGCGACTAGCATGTTTTTGCCGGAGCGTAAATTTTGACGAAGAGTATACAGGAAACGGATTTATGAATTTGATTGAAAAAAAATTTTTCTTACCCTTCGATATGTACACTATTAACTATACTAAGCAAGAAATTGATTTCCTTGCGTTGTTTGGTTGAAATAAATTCCCGAAAACACCCTTACATTTCGGACCGAGACAGTGGTCTCCCCCCTTAATAAGCGGAGTTACGTGATCGTATTTACGAGCCAAGAAAGAGAAACGAAGACAAGAGTTTTGGACAGATAGGATTCTCGCAAGTGCCGCTTTTGTAAGACATGGGCAATAAACAACATCGGCATAGTCAAATAAGGATAGGACAAGAAGTTGCGAGACAAGCAGCTTCTGAGGACGCGAGAGAATTTTTCTGAATGGGTAAAGGAGTTTCAGGCGAAGCCGAGCACTGTTTATTTTAGACGACACATGATGAGTAAATTTCCACGAGGAATCAAACGTAACACCTAGAATTTTCACAGAGGAGAGCACTGGAACCAGAATATTTTTTATTTTGAGACGGAAGGAGTTGACGGATTGGAGAAGAGGAGTGGAGCCAGCCAGAAGGACGGATGATTTGGAAGAATTAAGACAGAGTCCATGGGAAGTAGACCATTCATGAATCTTGGCTAGATCAGCTTCGATTTGAGTAGTAGCCATAACGGCATCGCTAGGATGAAAAGGTAAGAGTAGTTGAATGTCGTCCGCATACATGTAGGTTTGACAGTAGATAGCAACACGTGGGAGTTGAGACACGTAGATGTTAAACAATATCGGACCAAAAACAGAGCCTTGTGGAACACCGCATGACGTAGATCGCACGGTGGAATAAGTTGGTAATGGATTAGAGTAGTATGATAAAGCGGTTTCCAACCCAGGTCCTCTGAGGGGAGCGCGGGGGCGGGGGGAAGTGAGGGCGCGCGGGGGAGCGCGGCGGAGGGAAACATGGGCGCGGGGCCTGCGGGGAGAGGAAAACCGGTTGCGCGCGCACGAGCCGCGGAGTGGGGGAAGCTGCGATGATGGAGGGGATCACTCCAGGCCGAGCCGCCGCGTAGACCGGACCCACCGCCGAAAACTTTTAAGAGGGAGTGAATGACCCCCGAGAACTTTTTTAAACCCCGATCCACCACCGGAAATTTTTTCCGAGCGAGAGAATGACCTTGGCCCACCCCCAAATATTTTTCCAAACCATTATGTGACATGCGGCGCGAAGAACGAAATAGATTTATGCAGTGTCTACAAATCTTAGAATTAGGAGGCGAGGAGGAAGACGAGTAAATAAAATGGAGACAGAATATGTGTTTAAGAAATTTATTTAAAAATAAAAGGAAAAATTTAACATTTTTTCTTCCTACGAGCTTCAACTAGAATATCACTGATGGCGCATGCTACCAGTTCGCAATCTACAAGATACTCCTCGTCGTAGTATTTGCTATCACGTATTATTTTAGCAGCACGACGAGCATCTAATGTTTCGCAGGCAACATCGCTCTGCCGTAGCACGTTAACAAAAGTTTCAAATTTTTCACTCGCATCTTCTGCAGTTTGATACAGCCGCGGATACAAATACTCTATACATGGCTGAAGACTAAATAAAAATATTGCTGTATCCAGTGTGAAATACACTGTATCATCACCATGTGTCATCTTTATAATTGGCGAATCAGAGATCCGAAAAAAGTCCAACGATAAATTATCAATCCCCATGTAGTCCGGTTCAGGTAATCGTGCACATTCTTCGATGTTATCACGGTTGTCGAATAGTAGACCCCATGTATGCCATGATAATATAAGATGATTTCCATGATTGTCGCCGAGAAGAACTTCTACATCGGCCGTACGACCTACGTCGATTCCAATTTCCAAATATTTGGTACCCATGGTTGTTAATGCGTATCTTCTGACCATGATCCGCGATGTTTGGCGCGGGCAAAGAGAACAATCAAAGCTATGAAAGTACTCGCTCCTATTAGGAACAAACATAAATATTTTGAGAAGATGTGAAAATTACACCGTACCGGTCACGATATATATTCTCCCCACATGGAGCTACACCGTCATCTCGCACGATCAGAACGAAACAATCCTCACACCCAGCGAGTATTTCATCAATGGTATACATTTTTTCAGAGCACTATTTGTTCCGTCGAAAGTCACTGATGCTACTGAGCGATTGATTGAATAGCGTCCGGGAACTGGTTTAAATAGAGGTGTAATTGCTTCCCCCCCCCCCATCACCACCACCGCATCTTATTCTAAAGCTACCAATTTCTTAAAATGATTTTCAATCTTAACACTGCAATGTATCGCGCGATCGTGTGTAATATGAGTCCTCCCCGAGCATCTCCATACGATGATATCATTTTCACGGTGTGAAGAACGAAATAAACGCTGAATCTTAGAATTAGATGGCGAGGAGGAAGACGGATAAGTAAATGGAGAAAAAATATACGTTTAAGAAATTTTATTTAAAATTAAAAGAATATAATTTTAACATTTTTTCCCACGAGCATCAGCTAGAATATCATTGATGGCGCATGCTGCCAGTTCGCAATCTACATGATAATCCTCACAGTAATGTTCGCTATCACATATGATTTTAGCAGCACGACGCGCATCTAATGTTTCACAAGTAACATCGCTTTGTTGTAGGACGTTAACAAAAGTTTTAAATTTCGCCTCCACATCTCTGCTAATTCGATGCAGCCGTGGATACACATAGTCTATACATGATTCAAGATTTAATAAAAATGATACTGTATCCGGTTTGAAATACAGCGGCTTATTATGTAGCATCATCCTTACAATTGGAGAATTATAGATATCACAAAAATCCATCGTTAATTGATCCATCTGCATCGAAGGTGATCCAGGTAATCGTGAACGTTCTTCGATAGCATCACGATTGTTGCATAGTAGACCCCATGTATTATATGGTAACGTGAGATACATCCCACGATTGTCGCCGAGAATAATTTCTACATCGATCGTAGGCCGTACTCTGATTCCAATTTCCAAATATTTGCTGCCCATAGATGTTAATGCGTATCTTCTGACCATGATCCGCGATGTTCGGCGCGGGCTATGAGAACAATCAAAGCTATGAAAGTGCTGGAATAAACATAAAAAATTTTGAGAAGATGTGAAAAATTAAGCCTTACCAAGCAACTGTATCCTCCCCGCATTGAGCTATGCCATCATCTTGCACGATCGGAACGTAATAATTCATGTGTCCGGCGTTTCCTTCGGCACTGGTACTACACATTTTTTCAGAGCACAATTTGTTTCGTCGAAAGTCACTGAGGCTACTGAGCGATTGATTGAATGGCGTTCGGGAGACTGGCTTAAATAGAGGTACAATTGCTTCCCCCACCACAGCATTTTATTTTAAAGCATCTGATTTTTCCATAATGTATTTCAATCTTAACGTCGCAGCATATCGAAAGATCATATGTAACTTGAGCCCCAATCCTCAAGGATAAAAGTCTCAACACGTGCTGAATGTAATATAATACTTTTGCGCGCCATACGCGTGAATCATAGAAAGAATTTTGCTGTATCAGCAGAAACTGCATAGAACCATGTTGGGTTGGATCGTCAAAAGAGTAAGACAGAGATCGCAAATCATGACACCAGTCATAAAAGCGCGCTCCAAACTGCACAAAACTTCAAATCGTTGCAACGTGTTGCGAGGAAAAGACATTACATTTACATTCCATTTACGACCATGGGAGAATTCGTGCAAGTGTTGGATCAATCTGCGCGATTGATTTCACGGGAAGAATACCTCGCGTGGGAAGAACGGTGCAACGAGTGCATCGAATCGTTGGAAGAACAGAGCCGAGTGAAACGTCCTCGATTATCGATCGGTGTTCGGCAATCGTTGGTTGCTCGAATCGCGCAGCTCGAAGGGCTGAAACATTCGTTGCGCGGACGTTTTGTGCGCGAAGGTGCAGGACATTCGAGCACAGGACTTTTGGGGCGCGAAATAGACGCTGCGTTCGATAGTCGCGTATTAACCGGTGCCGTGCTAAATTCGAACTACATCGAGCCGCGCAACTTCCTCCAGGATGCAGGAATCATTGTGTTGGAACATGTGCGGGGTGCTTTGAGGAAACAGCGGAACCTCAAAGTGAACACAGTGTTCAACGGCGAATTTGTGGCGGGCGATAAACGTGCAAGTAAGAGCATCAACTCCCGGAACTGCGAACTCTTCCGCACATCCGATCTACAGGAGTGGTACCAACGAAGCGTCGTCGAACCCACCCTGACATCATTGGAAGAGTTCCAGGAACGCGACAGCGGATGGGCATTGATGAGAATCCTCAACCTGACCGTCAATGTCAACAAGTACAATCCGCTGCGCGCGGGGTGCCACTTCAAGTTGCCACAGGATTTATTGTTGAAGAATGCAACGATCAATGTGCAATCCCCGGACAATGCGTGTTTCGCGTGGGCAGTGGTCGCCGCTCTCCATCCTGCGGAAAGACATCCCGATCGCCCAAGTTCATACCCGCACTATACTTCCATATTAAATCTCCAGGGCATTGAGTTCCCAATGTCCCTGAGACAAATTGGAAAATTTGAGCGGTTGAACGAAATCTCCATCAACGTCTACACCTTCGAGACGAAGAAAGGGTCGACAGTCTTTCCGTTGCGCCTCACCAACCAAAAAAGGGATCGACACGTCAATCTGCTCTACACACCGAATCAAGAGCACGGCGATGTAGGACACTTTGTATGGATCAAGAACTTGTCCCGGCTGGTGAGCGCACAGCTGAGCAAGAATAAAGCCAAGAAATTCATCTGTGATCGGTATGTATATAAAATGATGAAATGTCTCGCGAAACAAATTAAATAAAAAAATTTTGGGTTTACAGATGCATGCACTATTTCGGATCTGCCGCGAAGTTGGAGCTTCATTCGCTGGACTGTGGCAAGATGCATGACTGCGCCATCCTGCTGCCCAGCGAAGGCAAAAATCTCCTCAACTTCGACAACCATTGCAGGAAGGAGCGGCTCCCTTTCGTGGTGTACGCAGATCTGGAATGCATCATCGAAAAAACGGAGGACAGTCACCGAATGGGTGATAAATTATGCGCGTATCAGTACCATAAAGTACACAGTATTGCATATTATATGCATTGTTCGTACGATACATCGCTGTCGACATATCGATGTCGCCGCGACACAGATTGCGTTTCATGGTTCGTAGACGAATTGAAATTTTTCGCGAATTTTGTCAAACCCATTCTGGCCAGTAATGTTCCAATGCTGGATTTAACTCCCGAACAGTTGTCGACATTTCACAATGCAACACACTGTCATATTTGCGAAAAACCATTTGAGGCTAGCGATGTACGAGTCCACGATCATTGCCATCTGTCCGGACGGTTTAGAGGCCCAGCACATACGGAGTGCAATTTAAATTATAAAAACGCGTTTTACATCCCCATAGTTTCCCACAATTTATCCGGCTATGATTCACATTTCATTATCGAGGAAATAGCTATCGCTTTCGAAGGTCACGTTGACGTATTACCCATAACTAAAGAAAATTATATTTCTTTCACAAAAAATGTCGAAGATACGGCTGATTCAGACTCGCGAAATTGTATTAAATTGCGGTTCATCGATTCGTACAAATTTCTCAACACCAGTCTCGACAAATTAGCATCCTTTCTTAGCACAGATCAATTAAAAATTTTACAATCACAATTTGAAACATTATCCACCGAGGATTTCAATTTATTGACACGAAAGGGTGTTTTTCCGTACGAATACCTTGATTGCGAGGACACAAACTGCAGGACCCATGCTTACCGCCGCGCGAGTCATTCTACAGTTCGTTAACGGGTGAGACTGTATCCGAGAGCGATTACGCGCACGCCGAGACTGTCTGACAGCGTTTCGAGATTAGAACCTTGGGCGAATACAGCGACTTGTATTTGAAAACAGATGTCTTGTTATTGGCAGATATTTTTGAAAATTTTCGCAAAAGTTGTATCAAGAGTTACGGATTAGATTCAGCACATTATTATACTCTACCTGGTTTCACATGGGATGCAATGCTAAAACATACTAAAATTACATTCGAATTGCTCACAGACATCGATATGGTCATGTTTATCGAACGCGGTATACATGGGGGTTTAAGTAAATGTTCCGGAAGATACGCACATGCCAATAACAAGTACATGTCATCTTACGACGCATCGGAAAAGTCATCATACTTGATGTACTTTGACGTGAACAATTTGTATGGATGGGCAATGTGTCAGCCCCTACCATACGCTAAATTTCAATGGGTCGAAGATGTTGCGAATTTTGACGTGTCTTCAATCCCGATCGATTCGCCCACGGGATACATTCTTGAGGTAGATCTGGAATATCCGCAACGTCTGCACGACGCTCATGCCGATCTACCGTTCTGCCCGACGCGTGCCAAACCACCTGGTAGCAGGCAGGACAAATTACTCGCGACGGTATACGATAAGCAGCGTTACGTTATCCATTATCGCAACCTTCAACAGTGCACGCGACACGGTCTTCGTATTACAAAGATACACCGCGTGCTTCAATTCGCTCAATCTCCCTGGCTCCGCGATTACATCGAACTCAATACACGGTTTAGAACAAGCGCGACAAACGACTTTGAAAAAAATTTGTACAAATTGATGAACAACGCGGTATTTGGTAAAACTATGGAAAATGTACGAAATCACGTGGATGTAAAACTTTTGACACATTGGGAAGGGCGATATGGTGCGGAGGCAATGATCGCGAAACCGAATTTCCACAGCAGAAGTGTTTTTTCGGAAAATTTAATAGCTGTTGAATTGCGAAAACTCGAGGTGAAATTCAACAAGCCGATATATGTGGGTGTGTGCATTCTGGACATATAAAAAATTTGTTTGTACGAATTTCACCACGAGTACATGTCGCCCAAGCATAGAAAAAATTGTAAAATTCTATATACCGACACAGATAGTCTCATTTATCACATTCAATGCGATGATATCTACGAGTCCATGAAACACAATATCGATAGATTCGACACGAGCGATTATCCTACAGACAATCCATATAATATGCCGCGCGTAAATAAGAAGGTTCCGGGGCTGATGAAGGATGAAAATAACGGTGCGATAATGACCGAATTCGTAGGTCTTAGAGCGAAAATGTATGCACTTCGCGTAGACGGCAAAAAAGATACGAAAAAGGCGAACGGCGTCAAGACCAACGTCATAGCCAGAACGATAACTTTCGACGACTACGCGCAATGTTTGCATAGGGAGATCGAAATGGTTCGCAGACAATCATGCATACGGTCTAAATTTCATAAAATGTACACCATTTCTGAATCTAAAATCGCTCTAAGCCCACACGATAACAAGCGGCATATCGTACCCAATTCGATCGACACTCTGCCCTGGGGTCATTATAATATCCCATTGTAAAATAGAAATTGTATTTATTGTATAATATCAAATTATTTGAGAATGTATAAAAAATTATTATTGTGTTTATTCTATTTATTGTGTAAATTATAAATGGTGGAATTAATGTATAAAAAATTGTTCACACATATATATGTATCATTGTATTTATTGAACCATCTATTATTATGCTACAATACGTTATTTTTATTTATCCAAGAATTGTGTGATTTATCAAATCCCAACCACTTGACGTACACCTTATCCCCCTTCCTACGTAAGACTTTTTCCACTAGATACACATCAGGATCGGTGACGTGTTGCAGCTCGTGTTCATAGAATCCTCCGGCAACAGGTTTTCCACAGGAATCGACCAGCAGATACGTTGCAGGATTAGTTCCTTGTACTTTGGCTATCTTGAACACCTCCGTTGTCCAATTCGACGTATATACTTTATCGAATATGGTTTTAAATTTGCTCACGCGCACAAACTCGCCCAACTTGAATCTCGCTGGAGCAGCGATCTTTATGTTGCTGTATACGCTGGCTAGCAGCTTATCGGCGATCGCAGGGGTAACATCGCAAGGACGCATTCCGATGGTTCTATGTTTTCGTGCGTTATACTCTGCAAGTAGACTTGGTCGCGCATCGGTCCATCTATAGGTTCCATTGAGCGTAAACAGTTTCCACATATTGTTTTTCAAAGTTCGATTGAAACGTTCTACGACGGAGGCCTTCATCACAGAATACGTCGAATAATGATTAATGTCATGCTTTGCCAAGAGTTTCTGCACATCAGCGTTGTAAAATTCTTTCCCTTGATCGGTTTGCAAATTTTTCGGATATCGATCTCTAAATATCTTTGCAAACGCTTTAGTCACCTCAGCGCCACTTTTAGTCTTGAGTGGCAACGCCCATGCATACTTGCTAAACACATCGATGACGGTGAGTATGTAGTGGTGACCCGGGTTGAATCGTGAGTATGGACGCATTTCTACAAAGACACCTCTGCGATCAAACATGCAGCCATTATCGAAATCCAAGAGTAAAGAAAACCACGGCCACTAGAAGCTACAACTCGTGGAGGAATTGCATGCTCCAGCTCGAAGACATTTTCCGCGGAGGCGTGTCATAGTGCATGGATACGATGATCTGTGGCAAGCTGACATTGTAGAAATGCGTCCATACTCACGATTCAACCCGGGTCACCACTACATACTCACCGTCATCGATGTGTTTAGCAAGTATGCATGGGCGTTGCCACTCAAGACTAAAAGTGGCGCTGAGGTGACTAAAGCGTTTGCAAAGATATTTAGAGATCGATATCCGAAAAATTTGCAAACCGATAAAGGGAAAGAATTTTACAACGCTGATGTGCAGAAACTCTTGGCAAAGCATAACGTTAATCATTATTCGACGTATTCTGTGATGAAGGCCTCCGTCGTAGAACGTTTCAATCGAACTTTGAAAAACAATATGTGGAAACTGTTTACGCTCAATGGAACCTATAGATGGACCGATGCGCTACCAAGTCTACTTGCAGAGTATAACGCACGAAAACATAGAACCATCGGAATGCGTCCTTGCGATGTTACCCCTGCGATCGCCGATAAGCTGCTAGCCAGCGTATACAGCAACATAAAGATCGCTGCTCCAGCGAGATTCAAGTTGGGCGAGTTTGTGCGCGTGAGCAAATTTAAAACCATATTCGATAAAGTATATACGTCGAAAAAATAATGTATTGTAGCATAATAATAGATGGTTCAATAAATACAATGATACATATATATGTGTGAACAATTTTTTATACATTAATTCCACCATTTATATTTTTACACAATAAATAGAATAAACACAATAATAATTTTTTATACATTCTCAAATAATTTGATATTATACAATAAATACAATTTCTATTTTACAATGGGATATTATAATGACCCCAGGGCAGAGTGTCGATCGAATTGTGTGGGCTTAGAGCGATTTTAGATTCCGAAATGGTGTACACTTTATGAAATTTAGACCGTATGCATGATTGTCTGCGAACCATTTCGATCTCCCTATGCAAACATTGCGCGTAGTCGTCGAAAGTTATCGTTCTGGCTATGACGTTGGTCTTGACGCCTTTCGCCTTTTTCGTATCTTTTTTGCCGTCTACGCGAAGTGCATACATTTTCGCTCTAAGATCTACGAATTCGGTCATTATCGCACCGTTATTTTCATCCTTCATCAGCCCCGGAACCTTCTTATTTACGCGCGGCATATTATATGGATTGTCTGTAGGATAATCGCTCGTGTCGAATCTATCGATATTGTGTTTCATGGACTCGTAGATATCATCGCATTGAATGTGATAAATGAGACTATCTGTGTCGGTATATAGAATTTTACAATTTTTTCCATGCTTGGGCGACATGTACTCGTGGTGAAATTCGTACAAACAAATTTTTGATATGTCCAGAATGCACATACCCACATATATCGGCTTGTTGAATTTCACCTCGAGTTTTCGCAATTCAACAGCTATTAAATTTTCCGAAAAAACACTTCTGCTGTGGAAATTCGGTTTCGTGATCATTGCCTCCGCACCATATCGCCCTTCCGAATGTGTCAAAAGTTTTACATCCACGTGATTTCGTACATTTTCCATAGTTTTACCAGATACCGCGTTGTTCATCAATTTGTACAAATTTTTTTCAAAGTCGTTTGTCGCGCTTGTTCTAAACCGTGTATTGAGTTCGATGTAATCGCGGAGCCAGGGAGATTGAGCGAAGTGAAGCACGCGGTGTATCTTTGTAATACGAAGACCGTGTCGCGTGCACTGTTGAAGGTTGCGATAATGGATAACGTAACGCTGCTTATCGTATACCGTCGCGAGTAATTTGTCCTGCCTGCTACCAGGTGGTTTGGCACGCGTCGGGCAGAACGGTAGATCGGCATGAGCGTCGTGCAGACGTTGCGGATATTCCAGATCTACCTCAAGAATGTATCCCGTGGGCGAATCGATCGGGATTGAAGACACGTCAAAATTCGCAACATCTTCGACCCATTGAAATTTAGCGTATGGTAGGGGCTGACACATTGCCCATCCATACAAATTGTTCACGTCAAAGTACATCAAGTATGATGACTTTTCCGATGCGTCGTAATATGACATGTACTTGTTATTGGCATGTGCGTATCTTCCGGAACATTTACTTAAACCCCCACGTATACCGCGTTCGATAAACATGACCATATCGATGTCTGTGAGCAATTCGATTGTAATTTTAGTATGTTTTAGCATTGCATCCCATGTGAAACCAGGTAGAGTATAATAATGTGCTGAATCTAATCCGTAACTCTTGATACAACTTTCACGAAAATTTTCAAAAATATCTGCCAGTAACAAGACATCTGTTTTCAAATACAAGTCGCTGTATTCGCCCAAGGTTCTAATCTCGAAACGCTGCCAGACAGTCTCTGCGTGCGCGTAATCGCTCTCGGATACAGTCTCACCCGTTAACGAACTGTAGAATGACTCGCGCGGCGGTAAGCATGGGTCCTGCAGTTTGTCCTCGCAATCAAGGTATTCGTACGGAAAAACACCCTTTCGTGTCAATAAATTGAAATCCTCGGTGGATAATGTTTCAAATTGTGATTGTAAAATTTTTAATTGATCTGTGCTAAGAAAGGATGCTAATTTGTCGAGACTGGTGTTGAGAAATTTGTACGAATCGATGAACCGCAATTTAATACAATTTCGCGAGTCTGAATCAGTCGTATCTTCGACATTTTTTGTGAAAGAAATATAATTTTCTTTAGTTATGGGTAATACGTCAACGTGACCTTCGAAAGCGATAGCTATTTCCTCGATAATGAAATGTGAATCATAGCCGGATAAATTGTGGGAAACTATGGGGATGTAAAACGCGTTTTTATAATTTAAATTGCACTCCGTATGTGCTGGGCCTCTAAACCGTCCGGACAGATGGCAATGATCGTGGACTCGTACATCGCTAGCCTCAAATGGTTTTTCGCAAATATGACAGTGTGTTGCATTGTGAAATGTCGACAACTGTTCGGGAGTTAAATCCAGCATTGGAACATTACTGGCCAGAATGGGTTTGACAAAATTCGCGAAATTTTTCAATTCGTCTACGAACCATGAAACGCAATCTGTGTCGCGGCGACATCGATATGTCGACAGCGATGTATCGTACGAACAATGCATATAATATGCAATACTGTGTACTTTATGGTACTGATACGCGCATAATTTATCACCCATTCGGTGACTGTCCTCCGTTTTTTCGATGATGCATTCCAGATCTGCGTACACCACGAAAGGGAGCCGCTCCTTCCTGCAATGGTTGTCGAAGTTGAGGAGATTTTTGCCTTCGCTGGGCAGCAGGATGGCGCAGTCATGCATCTTGCCACAGTCCAGCGAATGAAGCTCCAACTTCGCGGCAGATCCGAAATAGTGCATGCATCTGTAAACCCAAAATTTTTTTATTTAATTTGTTTCGCGAGACATTTCATCATTTTATATACATACCGATCACAGATGAATTTCTTGGCTTTATTCTTGCTCAGCTGTGCGCTCACCAGCCGGGACAAGTTCTTGATCCATACAAAGTGTCCTACATCGCCGTGCTCTTGATTCGGTGTGTAGAGCAGATTGACGTGTCGATCCCTTTTTTGGTTGGTGAGGCGCAACGGAAAGACTGTCGACCCTTTCTTCGTCTCGAAGGTGTAGACGTTGATGGAGATTTCGTTCAACCGCTCAAATTTTCCAATTTGTCTCAGGGACATTGGGAACTCAATGCCCTGGAGATTTAATATGGAAGTATAGTGCGGGTATGAACTTGGGCGATCGGGATGTCTTTCCGCAGGATGGAGAGCGGCGACCACTGCCCACGCGAAACACGCATTGTCCGGGGATTGCACATTGATCGTTGCATTCTTCAACAATAAATCCTGTGGCAACTTGAAGTGGCACCCCGCGCGCAGCGGATTGTACTTGTTGACATTGACGGTCAGGTTGAGGATTCTCATCAATGCCCATCCGCTGTCGCGTTCCTGGAACTCTTCCAATGATGTCAGGGTGGGTTCGACGACGCTTCGTTGGTACCACTCCTGTAGATCGGATGTGCGGAAGAGTTCGCAGTTCCGGGAGTTGATGCTCTTACTTGCACGTTTATCGCCCGCCACAAATTCGCCGTTGAACACTGTGTTCACTTTGAGGTTCCGCTGTTTCCTCAAAGCACCCCGCACATGTTCCAACACAATGATTCCTGCATCCTGGAGGAAGTTGCGCGGCTCGATGTAGTTCGAATTTAGCACGGCACCGGTTAATACGCGACTATCGAACGCAGCGTCTATTTCGCGCCCCAAAAGTCCTGTGCTCGAATGTCCTGCACCTTCGCGCACAAAACGTCCGCGCAACGAATGTTTCAGCCCTTCGAGCTGCGCGATTCGAGCAACCAACGATTGCCGAACACCGATCGATAATCGAGGACGTTTCACTCGGCTCTGTTCTTCCAACGATTCGATGCACTCGTTGCACCGTTCTTCCCACGCGAGGTATTCTTCCCGTGAAATCAATCGCGCAGATTGATCCAACACTTGCACGAATTCTCCCATGGTCGTAAATGGAATGTAAATGTAATGTCTTTTCCTCGCAACACGTTGCAACGATTTGAAGTTTTGTGCAGTTTGGAGCGCGCTTTTATGACTGGTGTCATGATTTGCGATCTCTGTCTTACTCTTTTGACGATCCAACCCAACATGGTTCTATGCAGTTTCTGCTGATACAGCAAAATTCTTTCTATGATTCACGCGTATGGCGCGCAAAAGTATTATATTACATTCAGCACGTGTTGAGACTTTTATCCTTGAGGATTGGGGCTCAAGTTACATATGATCTTTCGATATGCTGCGACGTTAAGATTGAAATACATTATGGAAAAATCAGATGCTTTAAAATAAAATGCTGTGGTGGGGGAAGCAATTGTACCTCTATTTAAGCCAGTCTCCCGAACGCCATTCAATCAATCGCTCAGTAGCCTCAGTGACTTTCGACGAAACAAATTGTGCTCTGAAAAAATGTGTAGTACCAGTGCCGAAGGAAACGCCGGACACATGAATTATTACGTTCCGATCGTGCAAGATGATGGCATAGCTCAATGCGGGGAGGATACAGTTGCTTGGTAAGGCTTAATTTTTCACATCTTCTCAAAATTTTTTATGTTTATTCCAGCACTTTCATAGCTTTGATTGTTCTCATAGCCCGCGCCGAACATCGCGGATCATGGTCAGAAGATACGCATTAACATCTATGGGCAGCAAATATTTGGAAATTGGAATCAGAGTACGGCCTACGATCGATGTAGAAATTATTCTCGGCGACAATCGTGGGATGTATCTCACGTTACCATATAATACATGGGGTCTACTATGCAACAATCGTGATGCTATCGAAGAACGTTCACGATTACCTGGATCACCTTCGATGCAGATGGATCAATTAACGATGGATTTTTGTGATATCTATAATTCTCCAATTGTAAGGATGATGCTACATAATAAGCCGCTGTATTTCAAACCGGATACAGTATCATTTTTATTAAATCTTGAATCATGTATAGACTATGTGTATCCACGGCTGCATCGAATTAGCAGAGATGTGGAGGCGAAATTTAAAACTTTTGTTAACGTCCTACAACAAAGCGATGTTACTTGTGAAACATTAGATGCGCGTCGTGCTGCTAAAATCATATGTGATAGCGAACATTACTGTGAGGATTATCATGTAGATTGCGAACTGGCAGCATGCGCCATCAATGATATTCTAGCTGATGCTCGTGGGAAAAAATGTTAAAATTATATTCTTTTAATTTTAAATAAAATTTCTTAAACGTATATTTTTTCTCCATTTACTTATCCGTCTTCCTCCTCGCCATCTAATTCTAAGATTCAGCGTTTATTTCGTTCTTCACACCGTGAAAATGATATCATCGTATGGAGATGCTCGGGGAGGACTCATATTACACACGATCGCGCGATACATTGCAGTGTTAAGATTGAAAATCATTTTAAAAAATTGGTAGCTATAGAATATGATGCGGTGGTGGTGGTGGGGGGGGGGGAGCAATTGCACCTCTATTTAAACCAGTTCCCGGACGCTATTCAATCAATCGCTCAGTAGCATCAGTGACTTTCGACGGAACAAATAGTGCTCTGAAAAAATGTATACCATTAATGAAATACTCGCTGGGTGTGAGGATTGTTTCGTTCCGATCGTGCGAGATGACGGTGTAGCTCCATGTGGGGAGAATATATATCGTGACCGGTACGGTGTAATTTTCACATCTTCTCAAAATATTGTTGCGAACACCCCTTGGATGGGAATCCAAGGCTCACTGGTGCTCGCGAGCGGGACAAGAGACAGCGAGAAGAAGGCGATCGGGACGATCGCCTGTCAAGCTGTCATTCGATAGTCAACCGCCATTGCCAGCAGACGTCTCAATATCCTATTACGCTTACTGATTGTATTCGTTACCGTTCTTACTTTCCTTGTTATCCCCCCATGTTCATGTTCTGTTATCATTGCTGTTCAGTAAACTTATACTATGCCCAACCAAAATCGTAACAATATTTATGTTTGTTCCTAATACGAGCGAGTACTTTCATAGCTTTGATTGTTCTCTTAGCCCGCGCCAAACATCGCGGATCATGGTCAGAATATACGCATTAACAACGATGGGTACCAAATATTTGGAAATTGGAATCGACGTAGGTCGTACGGCCGATGTAGAAGTTCTTCTCGGCGACAATCATGGAAATCATCTTATATTATCATGGCATACATGGGGTCTACTATTCGACAACCGTGATAACATCGAAGAATGTGCACGATTACCTGAACCGGACTACATGGGGATTGATAATTTATCGTTGGACTTTTTTCGGATCTCTGATTCGCCAATTATAAAGATGACACATGGTGATGATACAGTGTATTTCACACTGGATACAGCAATATTTTTATTTAGTCTTCAGCCATGTATAGAGTATTTGTATCCGCGGCTGTATCAAACTGCAGAAGATGCGAGTGAAAAATTTGAAACTTTTGTTAACGTGCTACGGCAGAGCGATGTTGCCTGCGAAACATTAGATGCTCGTCGTGCTGCTAAAATAATACGTGATAGCAAATACTACGACGAGGAGTATCTTGTAGATTGCGAACTGGTAGCATGCGCCATCAGTGATATTCTAGTTGAAGCTCGTAGGAAGAAAAAATGTTAAATTTTTCCTTTTATTTTTAAATAAATTTCTTAAACACATATTCTGTCTCCATTTTATTTACTCGTCTTCCTCCTCGCCTCCTAATTCTAAGATTTGTAGACACTGCATAAATCTATTTCGTTCTTCGCGCCGCATGTCACATAATGGTTTGGAAAAATATTTGGGGGTGGGCCAAGGTCATTCTCTCGCTCGGAAAAAATTTCCGGTGGTGGATCGGGGTTTAAAAAAGTTCTCGGGGGTCATTCACTCCCTCTTAAAAGTTTTCGGCGGTGGGTCCGGTCTACGCGGCGGCTCGGCCTGGAGTGATCCCCTCCATCATCGCAGCTTCCCCCACTCCGCGGCTCGTGCGCGCGCAACCGGTTTTCCTCTCCCCGCAGGCCCCGCGCCCATGTTTCCCTCCGCCGCGCTCCCCCGCGCGCCCTCACTTCCCCCCGCCCCCGCGCTCCCCTCAGAGGACCAGGGTTGGAAACCGCTTTATCATACTACTGATTAGTAAGAACAACTTGCTGCGAACGGCACGTAATAAATGAACGAAACCAGTCCAGAGCAGTATCATGAACACCAATTCCCTTCAGCATAGCCATAAGCAGATCGTGATTAAGCGTATCAAATGCCTTAGTAAAATCAAGGGAGACAATGCAAGCCAGGCGCCGCGAATCAAAAGCTTGTAAGACGGAGTCGGATAAATGTAACAGCGAGGTTGTCGAACTAAACCCTGAACGAAAGCCTGATTGGTACTTCGGAATTGATGCTGTGGCACGTAGAAACTGTATGAATTGTTTATAGCAGAGTTTTTCAAAAATTTTGGAGAGGAAGGGAGTGACCGAGATGGGACGCAGTGCATTGAATGAGCTAGGGTTCGCGGCCTTCGGTATTGGGTGAACAGAGGGGTGTTTCCAGATAGATGGGAATGCACCGACGGAGAGAGAGGAATTAAGAATATGCACAAGAGGATTCAGAAAGAATGGAAAAATATAGGAAAGCATCTCAGCCATAATATCAAATGGACCGGAAGACGTAGGTTTAGTGGCCCGCAGTACCGCCAAGATATTACTACCAGTGAAAGGTTCAAATTTGAACTGAGAGCCACCAGCAGCAGGAAGTGAGTATTTCGCGATAAGGTCCGAACTTACTGGAGTTGCAGGGATGGCGTCAATGAAGTAGTTGTTAATCGCCGTGGGGTCGGAGAAGCGTGGCGGAAGTGAAAGCGATCCAGAGGAAGAGTGAGCACCCGAGCAGGAAAGGAAATTCCAAAAGGATTTAGATGAGGATCGGGTCGAAATGAGTTGGCAGAAAGCCCACTTTTCAGCCTTAACTGCAATTATCGCATAGTTCCTCAGCTGCTTATAGTAGTTCCAGTGTACCTCTGAACGAGTACGTTTAAATCTGGATAGAGCTTTATTCCGAAGTACCATAAGCCTCTTTATATTCGATGTAAGCCAAGGTGCTCGAGGTTTTGTAACGCGTATTCGCTGTACTGGGGCGTAGGTGTCAAAAACATTAGTTATAATGCTCGTAAAAGCTGAAAGTTTCAAATCGACATTGGGCGAATTGTAGACCTCATCCCAGTTAATTCGGGCTACAGCACGATTGAATTGTACTTCAAGCATCTTTTCCACGCTACGCCGCAATACAATGCGTTGCGCAGACTGAGGCTTACAAGGAACACTAGGTAAGTGTCCCCCTCCGATTTTTTCTAGTTCAAATATGTTGTAGTACTAAAAAAACTAAGCGGCACGTGTTTTTTCATTTCTGCGAATATTCGATTTAAGGGGGTAAAATGCACCGTCAAAGATTTAAAACTTTCCGCGCGGTCGACTTTCAGTACAGCTGCAAAGGTTTAGACCAAACGCACACTCCGCAAACACGGGCGAGATAGTCAATAATTTCGCGATGGTCACCCGTCCCCTTCAGCCTTTGGCTACATACATTCGCATGGAAAATGTTAATGTTGAAATAAATTACCTTATATCGGAAAACATCTGTATAAAATTTTTAATAGTAATTTAATACTATATTTTGACAACATAAACGTGCATAATTTTCTAATGTGTCAAATTGTAGGTTTGAAAATCCCGTGGATTTTGCATTTCAATCTGTAATCAATCGCCGAGGTGACAGGTCGTTTGTTTTGGTTCTAGTTCGGTTACATTAACTGTTAAATCTTGAGCTGTGTTTTGAATTTCTAGTGGTGTGCCGGCCTAAAAACGCTCCAAGCCCTCATCGTTTAATCGTTTTAAGTTAACGATCTTTATTAGTACGCTCCCTGAGGTGTGAGTCCAGAGTTATTGCCAATTGTGGGGCTATTTGATTTTCTGTGTTTCAAGATCGAATCATAATGCCTGGTGCCTCCAAGAAATGCAGGGGCTGTTCCTCCTCAGTTGCAAATCCAGTCACATGCCCGGGTTGTGGTATCACCTGTCATCCCGGAGACTCTCGTCTGGCTCGATCGTGCCATCCATGGTTTGACAAGAGCCTTTTGAACTGTCGTACACAAACCTCTTTGTCTCAAGCCGTGGCCGTTGGGTTGCCGTCACAATCGGTATCAACAATACCTACGGCAACACTCCAGTCGCTCTCTACATTACCCTCGGCCGATACAATCAGGGAGATAGTTAACGACATAATTGACACTAAGCTTTCCGTTCTGCGCGAAGATATTCTGACAGGTATAAGAGCGGACCTGAGTTCTATGAAGTCTGACCTGAGTTCTATGAGGTCCGACATTAACTCACTGTCAGTTCGCGTCCAAGCAATAGAGGACAAGCCTGTCATCGCGTCGGATCCGCAGCCCTCATCGACAGATGACGTCATTGAGGAACTAAACGAAAGGGAGTTTAGGTCCAGGAATTTAATTATTTTTGGTATGCCGGAGCCTCAAGAATCCTCGCCAGAACTGAATAGATCGGCCGATCGGATTGCTGCACGTAAGGTCGTGACCGAGATTTGCCCCTTTAATGGCCAGGCTCTTATCACTTACCGCCTCGGTAAACAGGGTAGGAAACCCTGTAGGCCTCTCTGCGTCCGCCTCGACTCGGCAGCTGAGGTGAAGAAGATACTGCATACTAAACACCGGTACAGGGGCCCGTATAAGATCTCCGATGACAAGACTATGATTCAACGTGGGACCATTATGCAGTTCAGAGAGAAGCTCCGGGTACTTCACGAGCGGGGTGAAACCCATATGACAATAAGCTACATTCGCGGTGCTCCTAAAATCGTGACGGGTAGACAGGACAAGAACTCGTCTCAAAAAAACTCGAACTGAACCCTTTAATTTATCTACAAAATGTTCGTGGTCTCCGTACTAACAAGGGGAGTCCACAGTGAGGTAGTCATCGATTTTGATGAGCCTTGGCACGATGAATCTATATCCAAAATAAGTAAATACGTGTCCGAGCGTTTCTGCCATTGGGCCTTAATAACAGAGATAATTGCATGTAAATTATTAAACATTCCGTAGCGCCAATGAAAACATCAAAGCTATAACCTCAGTTTAAGAATATGCCGTGGAGCGTTCGGTAAGACGTCGGCGTGGTGTTGTTGCGGTCGTGAGTTCGATTCCGCCTGTGTCTGTATATTTTTTTCATACTTTATTTTTTTCACACTTTATTTTTTCCATACTGTATGAATAGTGAGAAAAAAGGTAACGGTCGTAACGTTGATTAATTCTTTTAAATGTATAAATACAATTATTATTATTTTTTTTTAACGTGGGAAAATCTTCAAAAGACACCCCGACACCTCCAGATGGGAATCCCCCGAGGGCGTTACCTTTTTTCTCACTATTCATTCAGTGTGGAAAAAATAAAGTGTGAAAAAAATTAAGTATGAAAAAAATATACAGACACAGGCGGAATTGAAATCTCCACGGCATATTCTTAAACTGAGGTTATGGCTTTTATGTTTTCCATCGGCACTATGGAATGTTTAATAATTTACATGCAATTATCTCTGTTATTAAGGCCCAATGGCAGAAACGCTCGGACACGTATTTACTTATTTTGGATATAGATTCATCGTGCCAAGGCTCATCAAAATCGATGATTACCGCACTGTGGACTCCCCTTGTAAGTTAGACTCCCTCTGAAATTCAGTACTCGCATCTGCAGTGTCGTATGACGGTTTTATCTTTGTCGAGACCTGGCTCACCCCTGCTATATCGTCCGTGGAACTCGGATTACGTAATTATACCGTGTATAGATGTGACAGATCCCAGCGAACTAGTTGTTGCACTAGAGGAGGCGGTGTTGTCATCGCTGTAAAAAATTCGATGTCATCGTGCGTAATTACTGTTAACTGTTCTGAAGTCGAACAATTGTTTGTTAGAGTCCGCCTCCACAGTAATAAATACTTGCTACTGGGCGCAGTTTACTTTCCGCCAGCATCCCAAACTTCACTTTATGCAAATTATGTGGACTCTGTCATGGAATTATGTCATAGGTATAGTGATGATACATTCTGTTTGTACGGTGATTTCAACCTCCCTCACGCGATTTGGTTCAATGACTCGGTTCAAGATTGCTTTAGAAGACCGGGCGTCTCGTCGAATGAATCTGCAGCCATTGACCTCCTCCTTGGTTGTGCTGGGTACTGCAACCTTACCCAGGTAAATAATGTTTTTAATGATTTCGACGTTATGCTCGATCTCGTCTTTGTTAGCCCCACTAATATCACTATGGATCGAGTCATTGACGCCCTTATCGATCCGGACGCCTATCATCCACCCTTGTATATAATGTTTAAGGGTCTTGCCTCCGATCCTGACCCAATAAACGAGAACCCTGTTTACAGGGACTTTAGGCGCGGTGACTACGCGAGTGTGTTGCTTTATCTTAACTCCGTTGATTGGGATAAGGAGACAGGTGACTCTGAGCCTGAAATTGCCCTCGAGCTTTTATATTACCATATTAATAAGGCGATCCAAGCATTTATTCCTGTTAGGCCTGTCGTTAGATCCACGTTCCCGCCGTGGTTCTCCCCCGGCCTAAGATCCCTTAACCGGCAGAAGAAAAGGGCACATAAAGTCTTTAAGCGTACTGGCTCATGGTGCGACTATATAAACTTTTCAAGTCTCCGTTCTAGATGTAAGCGTTCCCTATCGCAAGAGTATCGAGCTTATATTGATCGCGTCGAGAGTGCTGTGTGTGATGATGTGGCATGTTTTTGGAAATTTGTTAATACTAAACGTGGTGTGCATGGAATTCCTGGTAAGGTTCACCTTGACCGTAAGTTTGCCTCGTCGCATGCGGCAGTATTCTTTGGCTCAGTTTATACCCCGCAGGCCGGAGCGGCGCCTGCCCTGAACCTTGGTTCGTCCTCTTACGGTGATTTGAACATTCATTCAATTTCAATTTCCATTGGTCAAATCTACTCGAAGCTTGACTCACTCAATACATCTAATGGGCCAGGATATGATGGGGTCCCAACCCTGTTTCTAAACGAATGTCGATTCATCCTTTCTAGGCCTCTCTGGCATATTTTTAACTCGTCATTAGCCAAGGGAATTTTCCCTGCAGCGTGGAAGATCTCCTCAGTTACCCCGGTATTCAAGGCAGGTGACCGCTCGGATGTTAGAAACAATAGGCCTATCTGTAAATTATCGGTTATACCTAAGATCTTTGAAGAGATAATAACGGAGCACATAACGCCTAGCCTCACTAGTGTTATTTGCGAAGAACAACATGGATTCGTCCCTGGCCGGTCGACGACTACCAACCTGGCGGTATACCACTGCTTCGTATCTACCGCGCTGGACGAGGGTCTTCAGGTTGATACCGTGTATACCGACTTCCGGAAGGCCTTCGACTCTCTTGATCATTGTATCTTACACCAAAAATTAGCCTCAATGGGGATCACTGGTCCGCTCCTCGCTTGGATTGACAGCTACCTTGATGACCCCTTGCAGGTGATCAAGGTGCAGGATCGGTCGTCTGATCCTGTCAAGGTGACATCTGGTGTCCCGCAGGGATCTCACCTCGGTCCTCTCCTGTTCCTTCTCTTTATCAACGATCTTAAGGAAGTTTTTATCCACAGCAAATTTCTAATGTACGCAGATGATCTAAAGATTTTCCGAACCATTAGCGTGCCTCTTGATGTTGATCTGTTGCAAGCCGATCTCTTTGGATTTGAGCAGTGGTGTACCGTTAATAGGATGCGGTTAAATGCGGGTAAATGTGTATTAATAAGGACTCACAGGGCTGTCAATGGCATTCCCTCAACATATAATTTATGTGATACCACATTGTCTGTGGTTGCGGAAGTCCGGGACCTTGCTATCACATTCACGTCAGGTCTAGATTTTCGCAGCCACTATCGGAATATCACTAGTAAAGCTATGAAAATCCTTGGGTTTATAGCCCGTTTTGGTAAACACTTCAAACAAATTAGAACATTGAAGTTGCTATATGTAGCACTAGTGAGGCCACAGGTTGAATATGCGTCGATGATTTGGAGCCCGAGACATAAACAATATACCGGCTTAATCGAACGGGTCCAGCACAAGTTCCTTAGGTTGGCTATGAGGGCCTCAGGAAGCCCTACGCGGTTTAGTGATCACAATTACGGTCCAGCCTTGCAAAAAACGAGGCTCTCAACCCTTAGTGAGCGCCGTGTTTGTACTGACTTACTATTTCTGTATAAGGTCTTCCATGGTCAGATTGACTGCCCTGAGCTTGTCGCGCGGATTTGTTTTAATGCTCCGCAACGATCACTGCGTTCTATACCCCTTTTTGCTGCGTGTGTCCCCGAATATCGCAATTACTGTGCGGACCCCATTAACCGTGCTATGGGAGAATTAAACCGACGCCCTGATATTGATTTGTGCTTAGACTCCCTGGCTGCGTTTAGGGCTCTTGTGCTCAGGAGACCGTCACCTCCTTAATGTCAGTTTATATTTTATATTTTAATTGTAATTTTAATTTTAATTTTAATCTATACGCCATACCTTATGTACTAGGTTAATCCATTTTGTAGTTCTAAAGGGTTCTCCCGTGGATATGATATAATAATAATAATAATAATAATAATAATAATTTTAAAGATCTTCCCGACCATTATGCGATGTTGAGGGATGTTCGGAAGTTGTAGTAGTTACTTGCTCATGGTGCAAGAAATCATTATGTTTTAAGCATTTCTTTGATGAATACCACTATTGTACGGAATACATCGAATAAACAAATAAAAAAATCTTTCAAAGGAATGTCCTATGGTTAAATTAATTTGCTTAACTATCCTTACTGTCAAGTAAATAAATACAGCCAAAGGCTGAAGGGGACGCGTGACCGTCGCGAAAGTATTGACTATCACGCCCGTGTTTGCGGAGCGTGCATTTGTACTAAACCTTTGCAGCTGTACTGAAAGTCGACCGCGCGGAAAGTTTTAAATCTTTGACGGTGCATTTTACCCCTTTAAACCGAATATCCGCAGAAATGAAAAAACACGTGTCGCTTAGTTTTTTTAGTACTACAATATATGTGAACTACAAAAAAATCGGAGGGGGGCACTTACCTAGTGTTCCTTGTTAGAAATTGTCCAGTAGAGCGTAAACTAGGCAGTGGTCGCTAATATCACTGACTCCAAGGCAACCAGAGGAGATGATTTTGAGATTATTACTACTCGTGATTAGGTCCAGTATGGTAGCAGAAGAAAGTGTTATACGAGTTGGCTCGTTAATTAACTGTTTCAAACCAAGGGAGTGTAAAAGGTTGCTTATGTCAGTGAAACCAGTTGAGCATGTGTTACCTAGATCAGTATTAAAGTCTCCCATGCACATAAGAAAGTCGGTTGACAACGTATTATCGCAAAGAAAATACTCTAAAGTAGCTATTGCAGCGGGAGGGCATTTCGGCGGCTTATAAACAGAAAAAATTGAGAAGGATGAGCGCGAGATAGTAACCCTGATACCAACAACATCAAGGGATTTATCGCAATTGTATGACTCAGGAAGCTGTGTACAAATCATTTTAAACCGCAGATTTGATTTTACAAAAATAGCCACCCCACCCCCTCTAACTGAAACATCCATCTTTCTATCCCCTCGGACGAGCGAATAACCAGCTATGTCGAAGCTTGTTGAAGGATCCCGCGGACAGATCCACGTTTCACTTAAAGTTAAAATATCAATATTCGTGCAGGAAATAAGATCAATGAGGCTATTAAGATGACACGCAAGAGAGCGCATGTTCAGATGCGCAATAGAAAGATAAGGACAAGCGTTTGAGTTAGAGGAGATAAGACTATGATTGACATTGACAGTGTTAGAAGTCCCCAAAGTGCTATATAAGCTCCTACGGTAAAGAGACTGAGGCCCTATGTTCACTATGTTCGGCAAAAGTCAATTGGTGGCGTTTGGCAAGCCGTACGGTACAGAAGAGGTCAGCAGGGGCGTCCCAGTGGTTGGTCCAGTTGTGTTGCCCGACTCGGTCCCGGGTTGAGAAGCCTGAGGCAGAAGAAACCGCGTGGCCTTTGCGCTGCTGTCTTTGCGAACGTACGTAACACCTTTTCTCATCCAAACGTATTGGAAGTTGTGAGCCTTCGGAAATTGCTTCGCCTCAGCAAAGATTCGGCGCCCCTCCGCGGATGACCTTTCATTTATATAAATCAGGGTGGCCGGCCAGTTCGGGATGACTTCAGCAGCTTTTAAGTCTTTTTTGCTCTTTTCTTGTTTAGCCAGAAGTCACGAACGAAAGCAGACGCGAATCGCACTATAACTGTTTTGGTTTTGGACTTTTTGCTATTGATGCAGGTAGCTGCGGCTACATGAGCAGCGGCAAAGAGTACATTAATAGCAGCGGCAAGAGAGGAGATGACTTCCATTAAAGAGTCACTGGCGAATTCTGGTAATCCCGTAACGGCCAGTTCTTGGTGCCAGCTAGCTTCTTCAAGCCGCTGTAGACGCCGTGACATAGTAGAGATCAGCCCTACAGATGCAGTATCAGTTGTAGGCGATTTGTGGGTATTATCGATTGCAGCAATGCGCCGTTCGATGTTGTCACATCGCATCGATAGTTGGTACTGGGCTGACGAAAGACCATCCACTCGCCGAGAGACGTCCTGAACTGACAGGTGTAAGTTCTCAACACGATCCATGCATTCGTTCAGCGTAGCAGTAATGTCATCGAGCTTAGATAGGCTTTGCTTTATATCGCTGAGGCAACGAAGTCGGCCCCGTATGTCAGAAAAAGTAGCGCCAAGATTGGATAGATCATTCGAGTTATGCGGCATACGAGCCGAGTAGCTAGTATTTGGCTGGGAGGCAAAGCCAGCTGATGTGGTAGATGTAGTTAAGGACCCAAGATTATTGTTTAATCCACAGCCGGAGCACAGGCCAGATTTAGGCAAGAATTTTGAGCAGTGTTTACAGGAAGGCATGATGAAGCAGCGTCGATAAGGCAGTAATTTATCGTTAAGATTAGCAAAGCGTACAGCAAAATATAGATGGAGCCTGACACCTGTTTGACAAGTGACACCGGCCCAGTGAGTTAGACTGCGTGTGGTGTGTACACAAACGCACGCCGGCTTGGCGATGAGAAAAATTGCCACAAAAACACTTCGACAGCAGGTGATAATGGCTCCCGCCAACGGATTCCTAGAATTGACGAGAAACTTCTCCAAAATATACGGCTGCAGCGGGGAGAACCAGCACCACTGAATTCAAGACACAGCCACTTGCACACAGGAATACGGTGAACGACCGCCGAACTCACGGAAAAGTAAATTGCCTGTGAAATTAAAGTAATAGCAGAGAGCGAATATTGCTTGAGTACACACGTAAAGCGCCACCTTGCGTCAATCTTTAAATTAATAAATGTAGAATCTGCTTGGCTTCTTATTTGGGCGTAGGGATACACCTGCAGCAGTAATGTACATTTGTGTTGGTGCGTAGGTCCATGTGACCTCACGCAGAGGGAATTGTTTGGCTATTGTGGCCTCCAGATGGCACTGTTGGATGTGTCAGGCGGGGAGCAGAATCTACCGCGGATCTGCCGGCAGACCCTGCCACGCTGACTCTGCCGACAGATCCGTAGCTGAATGCAGACGTAGACTGCACCGCAGCTGCCGTCAATCTGCTGGCAGACTGCAGGCAGATTGCTATCAGGGTTTATAATAAATATTGATTTGTTTCAATATTATTACTTATATGACTTATCCAGAAAGTCTTCCCTTGCGCATTTATTATCACGCGGTAATAACAACTGCGCGACCCACCGGTTGGGAATCACTGCTCTAGTAAGGATCCCCACGCCACAGAACATCGAATCATAGATGGGAATGCCGCATTTCGTGCCTCTCTCACTGTGTGAGTGCGATCCGCTCCGAGATTCATTTCATTCATTTTCGCTTGGTGTACTACAAATACTACAATGTACACTAGGCGGCAGAATCGGCTTCCTTTCGGAAATTTGGGCAACGTTTCATGTCGGGTCCCCCTGTGTCGAAGAACCACTGAGTTATTCCTAGTGACAATGGTGACAATTTTACAAAATGTTATTTAGTTTGCTAAAATGAATTTTGCTTGATAAAACATTACACGGAAGAGGATGACGGGCTCAATTCCTCATCTATTTGGCAAAGAAGTAGCATGTATCGTAGGTAGAAAGTTTTTAGACTGCCAGGCCGAAGTCTAGGTAAACGCACGAAATCCCCATATCGGTGTTTCAACACGGGAAGGCAAGGGAAGGCGTTCTGTCCGCCGCGATCCCGAGGTAGCCGCCGTCCGCATAAGACCTTCTCACTTGCACATAAAGCCCTGTCCTTGTTTAGCACCATCCCTGTCTACCGCATGCTCTCCGTCACTGCCGTACAGCGAATTGGCGCTAAGAGGCTAGTTATTTCTTACGAAGGAGCAATATCGATGGTCCTCACTGTCGATAGCTTATTTTCACTATCAATAGTTATCGGTATTGAAAATCGTGTGTTGATATCCGTGCAATTCTGGTCGCTTTGCTTAAGAACTGCTGCTAAAGCTGATAAAGCATTAAATTTAATGCTAAAGTTATGCTTAAATTTAATGATGAAGCATTAAATTTAATGCTAAAGCTATGCTTAAATTTAATGATAAAGCATTAAATTTATTGCTAAAGTTATGCTTAAATTTAATGATAAAGCATTAAATTTAATGCTAAAGTTATGCTTAAATTTAATGATTAAGCATTAAATTTAATGCTTAATTTAAACCATATTGCTCCTTCGCAAGAAATAGCTAGCCTCTTAGCGTCAATTCGCTGTACGGCAGTGAAGGAAAGCATGCGGTAAACAGGGATGGTGCTAAACAAGGACAGGGCTTTATGTGCAAGTGAGACGGTTTTATGCGGACGGCGGCTACAGGAGTGGGCACTTCCCATATATATCTGTTGGCAAAATTTAGTTAGGGGCATATTTCGTCAGAGGCGCTAGGATCAATAAAGTTGAAAGAATTTGGTAACAGATGGCGCTGAAGAGATTATTTTGTGGCGGGAGTAGAACATAATCAGCGCCACCCAGTAGCAGCGTCACTATAGCGGTCAGTATATAACCGTATATCGGACAGCTTAGGAAAGTGCAGAAGAGCATTCTATTGAAAGGTAAGAAATAAACGATTAAGAAAGAAAGTAATTGAATCGTATAGTTATTGAGGACGCATTACATTATTAGTTAAAGGTACAAGATGGGAAGGAATTATCGCTCAAGTGCTGTCCCTGGGTGTTTGGATACGCACTCTACGCGACACCGGTTTCCAAACCCACGCAAAGCAGGAAACGCTACGATATTCAAAATTCAACTTTAAGTATTCTGGATCCCCAGCGGGTATATGCTAATTACCGTGTGTGTCATCAACACTTTACAATCAATGATATTTCATCGAACATGTACTTGGTAAAAACAGCAGTACCTACACCAAAATTACCACCTGCCACAGGTATTGGTTTTGCACAATATGATTAGAATATTAAAATATGATTTCGGCGCACAGTTTCGGTCAATTAAAAGGAATAAAAGCTAATTTGCATATATAAGAAGTATCATCTTCCAACGTTTCGGTCAGTGTTTAGTCCTTTATCAAGGAAAAGAAGTTTGAATAACTAAATACTGCGTATGCTTTTATGTAACATGCTTGATAGAAGCGTGCGATCTATCAAGCATGTTACATAAAAGCATACGCAGTATTTAGTTATTCAAACTTTTCCTTGATAAAGGACTAAACACTGACCGAAACGTTGGAAGATGATACTTCTTATATTTGCAAATTAGCTTTTATTCCTTTTAATTGACCGAAACTGTGCGCCGAAATCATATTTTAATATTTTAAAAATTTTACGGTCGAAATTTTAACTTTATTATTTAAAAAGAATGGCGAAACTCTCACACCTACAACCCAGGAAAGTTTCTTCACGTCAATTGCAAGACAATTTGGACAGGAAACTTCTAAGAATCTCAAGGAATTATCAAATAGCAGATTCAAATTAGTCAAGATAAGTAACAGAAAATTGTTTTTATTAAAATGTAGAACTAATGGTGTCATCCCGGAATTCATATCTAACAATTTAAGTGACACTTCTAATTTTTTCACGTCTTCGTTTTCGGCTTCGTGCAAATTGTTGAATGCACAAAATAGATACTCGAGAAAACTATTGAACATTGCCATTAAAGACACACATAACATTCATAACTCGATTACAAACAGAATATCACAATTGAAGGATGAAATTTTATTCACCCTTCCTTCACATATTTTCAACAAGTTTTATACCTTCGAGAATAAAAAATACACAAAATTATTCAAGATTCATAAAAGTAAATGTATTAGGAAATTCAACAAGTTGCTAGTGGCCAAAAACAACAGTTTTAAAAATGATCTTAATGGTTTTACTTCATTCAGCAACTTAGCCTCTAATTCTGATAACAATAATTGGTTTAAAAATCTCACAGACATAGAAATTCCAGTGAATGTTAAGAAAGTATTGACTTTAGGACCAAAACATGCTTTATGTGTTCCGAGGAATTTTATCACCTCTCCCAAGTTTATTGCCGCTGTTGAATCAGGGTTAATGAAAATTAATGAAGAAAGCACGCAAACCACAACTAGAATTAGAATGGTCAATAAAATTTTGAATTTCACTACCAATCAGTCAAAAATTAACAATCCATTACTTTCAAAATCTGAAATTATAGAAACAAAAAAATTTTTTAAAGAAAATAATAACTTACTTGTTTTAAAATCTGACAAAGGAAATACTACTGTGCTGGTTAATAAAGATTTTTATATCGCGGAGGTATTGAAGATGTTGAATGATGAAACCACATATACAGTTAGCAGATTTGAATACTGTTGGAGCAGGATTATGAGTGTGAACGGGATTAAATGACTGTTAACAATAAAATAAATGTTTGAACATTTAATAAACTTATAGTAAGTAGAAAAGAATACTATAGAACGTATAAAGAAAAATGACTGAGCTCCCAGATAGCCACGTCTGTATTTGCAGATTTTGCTCAACGCCTGAGTACAAATGTTTGTGGCAGAAAGACTACAGATTTGATACAGGATTTGTTATATTCGATGATGAAAGCAGACTGACAGCAGAAAGCCGACAGATTGTGCTGCCTTAACCTGAGAGCAGATTGGCGGCAGGGTCTGCTGATACAATTTAATGGCAGGAATCGAGCAGACCCTGCGCAGTGCGATCTGACGGCAGATAGGCAGCAGAAATCGAGCAGATTCTGTTGACATAGCCTGCGAGCAGTTTGACGGCAGACACTGCGGCGAATCTGCTAATCCAATTTAATGGCAGAAATCGAGCAGACCCTGCGCAGCGCAATCTGACGGCAGATTGGTGTCAGATAGAGAGCAGATTCTGTTGACATAGCCTGCGAGCAGTTTGGCGGCAGACACTGCGGAGAATCTGCTAATCCAATTTAATGGCAGAAATCGAGCAGGCTCTGCGCACCGCGATCTGATGGCAGATAGGCGGCAGAAATAGAGCAGATTCTGATGTCAGGATCTGACAGCAGAATGGCGGCAGAAAGTAAGCAGAGTCTGCTAATCCAATTTAATGGCAGGAATTGAGCAGACTCTGCGCACCGCGATCTGACGGCAGATAGGCAACAGAAATCGAGTAGATTCTGCTGACATAGTTCACGACGCGACCCGCCAGGCCGCGATCGGGCGACCGCTTCTCGCTTACGAAATAGCACCGTGGCGGGAATAAGTGGCCGAGGGCTTGATCATTCAGGGCTCTCGAGTACCACTCGTATTTGCCGGCATTCCACTGCGGAGTATATATTTGTTATACCCGACTGTAAGGGCGGTATTATCAGTCGTTGCTGAAGACGAAGATCGTCTTAAGCATCCGGCATCCTTTACTAATCTACTAGACTAGTAGAGGATGTCGCATGCTAAAAACTAAAAAACGATTGATGATAATACCGCCCTAAGACGACAGAATAAATAGTAGTTATCATTAATTCTTTTATATGTGGAAGAACTGTCTTTAAAAGTTTAAATAATTATTTTGAGCCTCCCTGGCATTCAATTGACTAACAACTAAGTAAAACATTAAAAATGTTATAATACCCGTTTAAATACATGGTTTACCAACTTTTTTTTCTTCCATAAAATATGGTAGAAATCAGATCTTTCAAGTCGGTCTTATAAACGTGTTCTATATATTATTTACGCTACAGACTTTTGCACTGTTTTTAAATCTATACTATTATATAAAATTGCCTACTATGTCCTACATCAGGATCTGCTTGATTTCTGCCACCAATCTGCGGGCGGTTTTTGTCAGCAAGATCTGATCGAAATCTGACATCAATCTGCAGTCAGATCCTGATGTCAGGCTCTGACCGCAGAACCATAGTCAAATGCGGACATAGTAGGCACCGAATCTGACGTCAGAATCTGCTCTGTATCTGACACCAATCTGCCGTCAGATCGCGCTGCGCAGGATCTGCTCGATTTCTGCTCTCAATCTGCGGTCAGCCACGGCAGCAAGATCTGATCGAAATCTGACATCAATCTGCGATCAGATGCTGATGTCAGGCTCTGACCACAAAACCATAGTCAAATGCGGACATAGTAGGACCCGAATCTGACGTCAGAATATACTCGAATCTGACATCAATCTGCCGTCAGACTGCAGTCAGTTTGTTTACTGGGCTTCTTCAGGTACATAGCACGAACATACAATAAACTAGAGGGAAGCCTCACGCCACATGCAGGCCGCCGAAGCTACCCGAGTCGCCCACCGTACACACCCCGGAAAGCGCGATGCCTTTAGAGAGGGCGCAATGAGCAAAAGAAACGCGCTGAACTTAGCTTATCTTAACAAATACACTTGCACCTTTGAGAGGAGATCTAACTCTATTGTTTCTAACTTTGTGAGGAAACAGCAAATAAGCGAACAAAAAGGCAAACTTTTAAAGACCAACAATTCTATTGTACCCAGAGCATATTCCCTTCCGAAAACACATAAAGAAACTCTGTCTTGGAGAATCATCGTCTCTTCTATTGGTGGTCCTACATATAAATTATCGAGTTTTCTTGCCAACATACTTTCGAAAATAGTGGGAAAGTCTCCATATCACACGGTGGATACTTGGCAATTTTGCAAAGAAATTAGGAATATCCAACTGCCTGATGATTCATTGCGTTTGGTATCTCTCGATGTTGTGTCTCTCTTCACTAATGTTCCCATTGATTTGGCAATACAGGTTTTACATCACCGTTGGACAGAAATTGAACAACACACAAATATTGACCGTGATGGATTCCTTCAGGCGGTAAAATTCGTGTTGGAAGCGAACATCTTTTTGTTCAATGGTGTGTTTTACAAGCAGGTTTTTGGAACGGCGATGGGTTCACCAATTTCTCCAGTCATTGCCAATTTAGTGATGGAAAGGTTGGAGACGATCTCTCTCTCAAAGGTACCATTTCAGCCTATTTTTTATAAAATATACGTAGATGACATTATTACCTGCATCAATTTGGAAGATTTGCAAACACTTCTTGACACTTTTAACACTTTTCATAATAGATTGCAATTCACGTATGAGATCGAGGAGGATTCCTGTCTAAGTTTTCTTGACACTGTTGTTATCAGGTCAAACAATAAATTGTTTACCAACTGGTATCATAAACCAAGTTGGTCGGGTAGATACATAAATTTTTTTTCGGCTCATCCTATGCAACACAAAGTCGGTTTGATAAAGGGATTAATAGATCGCGCAGTTTTACTTGCTGACCCCGAATTTCGACCAGCTAATTTGCTTCTTGTTAAGGACACTTTGAAACGTAACGGGTACCCTGGAGAGATGGTTTCGGCAATTATCAGGGAACGTGTTTTTGAAATCTATCATCCGTTAGTAGTTGAAAAGCGTAAAGAAGAAAAAAATAAAAAAACGGGGCCGATCAGTTGGAAAAATACGGTGGTCATACCATTTATTAACAATATTTCAAATGATATTAAAAGAATCTTCAGGAAAGCAGGAATTCACACCATTTTCAAACTACCTCTTTATACTAAAAGTCTATTTCCACCAATCAAAGATAAAATAACATTACTTAAAAACTCGAACATAGTTTATTTAATCCCTTGCATGGGGTGTAATCAAGTGTACATTGGGCAGACATCCAGGCCTTTGGAGAAACGTATTTACGAACATAAGAGGAATATTTTTTCACCTCCCCTGCAACACACTGCATTAACCAAGCACTCGATGGAGTTCGATCATAGATTTGACTATGACAATGTCAAAATAGTGGATAGGGAAACCAAATTAAATCAGAGAATTCTATTAGAAACATTGCATATGATTAAACAACCTAGCGTAAACCTTAGGTATGAAACACCTAAAATACAAAATTATTACGCAACCATATTGAAGGAATAAGGCCGAATGAAGCAATTCTTTCTATTAGAATTTTCTTTCCCGCAGTCTCTATGTTTGAACTGTTTTATACATATTAGCTTTAACGTTATGTAATTGCCTTGAGTGATTGATTATTCATCAACAATTGAGTTTTGGTACACTAGCAGTGGGTTGTGAGGTTTTGTATTCCCCACGTTTGATTTGTTTCATAATATTTAACGGTTCCAACGGCTACATGGTGTCATGCTACGCGATTGGCTTCGCCCTCGGTATGATCTTGCCTTCTGTATTTGGTTTTTCTCAGTCACCGTCCAACCGACTCGCACGTCGCACGCTTCTATCAAGCATGTTACATAAAAGCATACGCAGTATTTAGTTATTCAAACTTTTCCTTGATAAAGGTCTAAACACTGACCGAAACGTTGGAAGATGATACTTCTTATATTTGCAAATTAGCTTTTATTCCTTTTAATTGACCGGAACTGTGCGCCGAAATCATATTTTAATATTTTAAAAATTTTACGGTCGAAATTTTAACTTTATTATACAATATGATTAGATACAGAACTATTTTGACAAGGATATAGAAACAAACAGCTATTTCATTTTTAATTGTTTTGTGCATAGGACCAACAGTGTCAACCTCAACAGCATCAGCGTCAACAGCATCACCGTTGACAGCATTACCGTCGACAGTAATATTACCAGATATGGGAGAGGAGTTGTTCAATCCACAAAAAATGAATTACCTTTGATAATGCAAGGTTGTCAATGTAAGTTAAAGACATTTCAGTTTGCATAATTTCTTAATATAATAAAGAATAAAAATGAAATTTGTATTTCAGTAATTTATTCCCCATCTGTATAAATAAATTTTAAATAAAATTGCCTAACAAGGGAACATATGGAACCTGCACACGTCGATTTTAATGGGGCTTTTGTTTGAAGTAGTTCTCAGAAAAATATTTTGAGGACATCTTACAAAAGCTCCATTAAAATCGGTGTGTGCGGGTTCCACATGTTCTCTTGTAACCAATACCATTATTCCAGGATTCAATTTTACCGCCACAAAATAATCTCATCAGCGCCATCTGTTACCAAATTCTTTCAACTTTATTGATCCTAGCGCCTCTGACGAAATGTGCCCCTAACTAAATTTTGCCAACAGATATATGTAGGAAGAGCCCACTCCTGGCGGCTACCTTGGGGTCGCGCCGGACAGAACGCCTTCCCGTGCTAGAACACCGATATGGGGATTTCGTGCGTTTACCTAGACTTCGGCCTGGCAGTTGTTGCGTTATCCGCTGGTGGAAATCCATATATTATATGAAGTTAGCTATAAGTCATAGAGATATCGAAGTTAGATGTAGAGCGAAATTCAAAACCCTTTTGTATTGAAAGATAGCAATAATGTATATGTATTCGAAGCGAACGGAACATCTGGAAGGTCTTAAGCAAGTTTGAAACGGAAGACAAGGAAGAGTTTATTGCATAGCGCGTTGTGTTTCTCGGGGGTTTTTCCTTTGCTATTTTTGAACGTGCCCTTATAATGTTAGCAGCTGATACCTGAACTCGGAAGACGTACGAAAACCCGGCATTGCATTCAATAGCTTTCAAGTTACCGTTAGACCAGGCGAGGATAGTAAATAGCTTAACTTTCTCTTTTACACATCTGCGTGCCAAATTTCGTCGAGCGAGCGGCTGTACGTGTCATCAAAGTACTTAAAACTCTGTCCTCCCTTTCAAAAATCGTCGAAGTCTTGTTAGGGTAAAAACTCCGCTCGGGGAAGGCTGAACGTCATAAAGCCATAAACTTTCTCCGAGTGACGTCGTCTTGACCCCAAGGGTTGCGCTTACTTACCTGCGAGATATGTATGTACTGTACGTAGCTTATGTACCAATCTATGTAAACGGGAGCGTGCCTCGATCACTAGACGAGAGTGGGAGGAAGCGTGGAGGAAGGGGCCAAGGACGAAGAGGTGGCTGAAGGACAACCCCCTGACGAAGCTTGAGGGATGACACTGTCTTGATTGGACGAAGGGATCCGAGGAGGGAGTCAGAGGAAAACTTCAAAATTGAAGGAGTAGGGCACACGAAGGTGGCAAGCGAGGCGTTATTTTGTAAAAGAGCAGATCAATCTTGTCAGCAGACTTGAAAACAGTTTACTTTGAAAAAATATACAAACAGTTTCAAATTTTACCTTGTGAAATCTCTTGAAATTCCCGCACAAACTCGCGAGCTGAGTGCTTCAGCACTCCACGGGCGCGGACCTACCGTCTTATAGACTTCTCTAGTTTTATCGCGCAACACAGTCTAATAACTTTCTACCTACGATACATGCTACTTCTTTGCCAAATAGATGAGGAATTGAGCCCGTCATCCTCTTACGTGTAATGTTTTATCAAACAAAATTCATTTTAGCAAACTAAATAACAACTTGTAAAATTGTCACCATTGGGTGCGTTCAGCCGACAAAACCGGTGAGTAACCGGCGACTGCAACCGGTGAGTGATTTCCCTAGATTTTACTACAGACCGTGTAGAGACTTTGTCGATGATTTTACTCTGAACGCAACCGATCACTTCACCTACTCAACATGTTTAGTAACCGGTCGCCATTTTTTGTACCGGAAATAAACTATGGTACAAAAAATGGCGACCGGTTACTAAACATGTTGAGTAGGTGAAGTGATCGGTTGCGTTCAGAGTAAAATCATCGACGAAGTCTCTACACGGTCTGTAGTAAAATCTAGGGAAATCACTCACCGGTTGCAGTCGCCGGTTACTCACCGGTTTTGTCGGCTGAACGCACCCATTGTCACTAGGAATAACTCAGTGATTCTTCGACACATGGGGACCCGACATACAACGTTGCCAAATTCCCGATGGGAAGCCGATTCTGCCGCCTAGTGTATGTACTAATTTTCATATGAGATATCAAGAATATTTTACTTATGATCTAAAAATTACATAAGTTTAATGTAGTTTTTGGAATATCCCAATGTATTCTATAACAAAAGCCTCTATTATCTCTAAGCAGGAGCACATTCATACGAATATAACGTTAATGCGAATATTGACATAAATAATACAACAAGGTTATAATGTACGTTGTAATTGTTTCTTAAGTATATTGAACTTAATATCACGATATGGTTATTCAAAGAATTAAGTGATAATATAAAACATAACCACAATTAATATGAAAATAGCAAAGCTGTGAAGATGTATAAATTATTATCTCAAAGATTCATTTATCAAAGTCAAAATGCATTGCCTTTCACATATATGTGTATACAACGATGTCAAACACAAGTGGGAAAAAAGGAAGAGAAAAGCAGAGTATCGAACATCAAGAAATATTGGTTCAACAGATATATAGAATATATTAAAAACTATGAGAACGTATTGGAAAAGAATTTTCCACGAACAATGCATGTGTATCGTGTATTTAGTATTGGCACTAAAGACTTCATCTGGGAAGTAAAAGAATACTTATTAGTAATGAAAAAAATTAGTATTTATGGTTTTGATAGTTTAACAAGGGAAGAGCTGCAGTTAAGTTATACAATGCCCAAAGATTTAGTAAAAATATTTCCTGTTTTACTGATATCTGCCATCCCTTTCACAAACTATGTCGTCTTTCCCGTGGCATATTATTTTCCAAGACTTCTTCTAACTTCTCATTATTGGACGCTACAACAAAGACTTGATTTTATGCTGATAGATCACAAGAAACGATTAAAGCATAACAGGCTATTATTCAGGTGTATGCAGGCAGAACTTCATAATATAAAAAATCAAACACTGAAAACAAAGTGGAACGATATTATCGCATGCATCGGTAGTGGTACACACCCTCATGCAAAAGAGATTATTACCTGTTCTGAATTATTTGCGGACGAACCATATTCGTTGTATAATCTTAAACGGAAACACATAGTATGTTGAACACATTGTAATTTCTATTATGTATTGTTCTATTATTTCTGGAATCTTCTACATTCATAATAATAGGAGTTTGGAAAGAACATAGGCTATTTATTAACATAATTATAAGTTGCATTAGTTTCTGACACAATACATTAAAACTAATAGTCACATAATTCTGGATTACATTTTAGAAAGAATTACTTGCTATACATGGCATGCCTTCTTTGAAACCCTTTAAAAAACTGAAATTGCTAGAGAGAGGTTTGCTAATAAAACGAATGGATCAAGCAGTACAAAGAGAAGGTGGAATTACAAAAATACCTAATGATGCAATACGTTGGGTATGCATATGAGAAACATGACTTACAGATATTTTTTACTTCTTTTAAAAGTAATCACATATTTAAATATATTTATATATTATATTATAATTATTATACTTTTCAATTATACAATGTTTTAGGCACTTTCATTTAGAGGTCTAAATCCTTCAAATATGTCAATAGAAAGTATGCGAAATTGGCTTGAACAGTGGATGATAATATCAAATACTGTTAACGAAGATAATATTTCATTATTGTTACACAGTCCAATATTATTGGCATATAATCATCCTACTAACTGGATTCTTATGTACAGTTAAAACAGTAATATTAAGAACCAGTTGTTTTTGTGTACTACTATGTATAAGCATTATGATAATATAAACTTAATATATTTATACGTATTTGAAATGCTAATACAAGTTGTTTTATGTCGTTAACTTTGTTTTATACCTTTACTATTCATGGAATATACAGGGTCATCGTTTAATCCTGCAAAAAATAACATAAACGGAAGCCGGTACAGGCGTGGCGTTGAGTAGCTAAAACATTCAAACACAAAAATTCTAGAAAAAAATTCAAACACCACTACAATCAAAGACACGTCGCGTTAGTTACCCCTTACGTCTGATCTAGGTATGCACCGCATTAAGGATGAAATCATAAAAAAGAAAACCAGAACAATAGATTCTGAGGTCTGCAGAACTAATACATAATAGAATAAAAATTTAATTTCTCAATTTATGAATGTAATGATACACAAACAACTAGCCTATTGTTGATCAAAACCACGAATTTTAAAAACAGCGTTAAATACATTACCAAATAAAAAGTTTCCAACAGCATTTTAAACAATTATGGTTAAAAAATTGCTAAAAGAAAAATTAAGTAAACGTAAAATATGTTAAATTATCCATCATTAAGAGGGAATAATTTTTCCTCATTTTTCGGCGCAAATTGCATTCCGATATCTTTTACAGTTCAAAAGTTATACGAAAAAGACCCAAAAATTTTCAACCGGGGCCGGGAAATTTTGAATAGTTCTTTGCAACGTTAATTTGAAAGAGACCAGCCTAAAATTCTCGAAGCTCGAGCATCACTGCTGTCCAGCGGTCGCTAGCAGTTCTCCGAACGCCGGGACGGTGCATGGTTGTAGTGGAATGCGTCCGTGAAGCGATGTTGCCATTTTACAAGTTCGCACGCGCGCGGGTTGCAGGATTAAACGATGACCCTGTATATGTATCTAAATACATATGTATTTACAGTCACTCGCAGGGAAAATCGTACACGTCGTATCATAAGAAATATTGACTCGGTGTAATCATGAAATAAGGAATTTCGTTGAAAGAAAATTAGTATTCTATAGCTTAATTATTATTTTTTATTAATGAAAAAAAACAATAACGTCCTAACTTGCCATATTGCCCTCACACTCAAAATCGTACAGCAGGATAGTATCGCGCTTTTGTAAACAAACACCACGCGATGTTTTGCGTTTCATTTGTTTCTGTATTGTTTGGCGTTCAGCCGAATTCCATTGTGCCACTGGAAGACTGTCCTCTAAATAAATAAGTTAAACATGAGACAAAGAACGATGGAGGAACGCAAACTCGTAATTCATCATTTTACTAATAACATATCGTATAGAGACATTGCTAAAATGTAAAACAGAAGTGTTTCTGCTATACAATACATGATAAAACGCTACAAACAAGAAAACCGTTTACGAAATAAAATAAAAATCAACCGGAAGAAGAAATTGAACGAAGCTGATGAGAAGTGGTTATTTCGAAAGGTAAAAAAGATCCAAAATTAAGTGCCCCGCCATTGCAATTGACATTGAACAATATCTTGGAAAATCTGTGAGTGCGGAAAATGTTAGAAGAATTTTAAGAAGAAATAAATATAATGGTTGTAGGGGAGACCGGGGCAAAGTGACACAAAAAAAGTTTGGAGACGAATAAAATTTTTCCCTTTCAATAAACATGTGTGGAAATAGATTTATAATATAATTTGAACATTACTATTGATAAATGACGAATAGCAATACTTAAAATAAACTTAAAGTATATTAAAATTCAATTGGAAAAGAAAATGCCAAAAGTGACCACTTTACCCCATATATGGGGTAAAGTGAACTACTATCTGGGGTAAAGTGAGGTGCAACAAAATAAGAACTTTAATTAAGGATATAGGTAAATATTAACCCCTTGCGCTGGAATGACGTGTGTAGCCCGGCAGCTTCTGGCTTTTTTGCACCGTGGTTGTCAAAAACTGTGGCAGATTTTTCATTTTTTTGAGGTTAGATTCTGTTCCATCACGTCGTGTGGTTTTCTAGCCAGCAGACAGGTTAGGGATATTGCGCACATCACTTGCGCATTGGTTCTTAGCAGCCATTTGCAGCTCAGTTTACCCCGGTCACTTTACCCCGAATGTGTACTCAATGGAAAATTAATTATTTAATAATGTTAGTATTAATGTTTTCTCAAATGCGTGTACATGTATGTTTATAAGTTTGTTATAAACACGCAGAAAAAAATTGGAGTTAAAATAACATATTTAAGACTCATTTATCCAAAAAGCTAAATTGAAAAGAAAACCAATTGGAAGTCTCTAAAACTTCATTTTTAATTTTTTAAATGAATTTCCATTTTTCGATATCTGAATGTGCATAATTATCATTGTGGTATTACACACATTTATTACGTCACCAAAATTTGTAAATATATTCTATTGTTAAAGAATAAATTAAGGAATCTCATCATACCCCGAGATTCACTTTGCCCCGGTCTCCCCTATAGCCCGATCAAAGCCACTTGTAAGTGTCAAGAATAGAAGACAAAGATTGGAGTTCGCTAAAGGTTATATTAATAAAGACTACAGTTTTGTGGAAAAACGTCATCTTTACAGATGAAAGTAAAATTAACTTGTTTGGAAATGACGGTAAAATAAGAATTTGGCGGAAAGCAAATCAAGAGTGGAAAGTACAAAATTTAAATCCGACAATTAAACACGGCAAGGGCAGCGTTATGGTGTGGGGCTGCGTTTCAGCCGTAGGAATTGGAAATTTGGAATTTATTGAAGGTAATATGGATAAGTTTATTTAAATAGTTTGAAAACGCATTTGAAAAATAGTGCTCAAAAGTTGAGATTGTTGGATTCCTTCATGTTTTACGGCGATAATGACCCGAAACATGCATCAAGAATAGCTCAAGAATGGCTGCTGTACAAGTGCCCCAAAGTTATTCACACATGTTGTGAGAAGCCGCGCCATCTGTGGGAGTAGTGGCGGAACCCCGCGAGAGAGGGGGCAAGAAATCCGCATGGCGTCAGGAGCGTCTGTAGACCCCGCATGGCAGACACGCGAAACGATAGTTTTGGTTAAAATAAACGATTTTCCATCCCGAAGTGTTGAGTACATTTTTCCCCAGCCTGGATTTATAACAATTGGCGACCGTGACAGGACTGTGGAAATCTGGTAAAGAAGTGTACAACAAGTGCAAGTGGGTGAATTGGAAAAGACGTTGCTGTCGCGTGGCTGAACGGCGAGGTCGTTACGTGGTTTTTACGTGACCGTTGAACAAGGGCGTAACACGCTGAAAGATGGAAGTGGTCAAAAGGCAAAGGAAGGCGCAGCGAACGGCATTTTCGAAAGCGCACACGGCCTTCCTGACGACAATGACGGACGCCAGTACACACGAGGAGAGGACGGTTGCGTTTCAACTCTTAGAGAACAAGATGGCGGAGTTGGACGAGGCGCACGCGGCGTACAGGCACGAACTTTTTCAGTCCTCCTTAGAGGACGAGGCCATTGACAGAGAACTTGAGACAGACAATACGTACAAGACGTGTTTTTTGACGGCAAGGCTAAGGATGACTGATTCACTGGGCACACCTGAACTCACACCGGGAATCTCGTTCGGGAACGAAAGGAAGCAGATGAAGCTCCCGAAAATTGAACTTCCAAAATTTAACGGCAATATCAAGGAATGGCTTCCATTCTGGAGCCAGTTTAAGAAGATTCACGAGGACCAGGCGATTAGCAAAGAAGTCAAATTCCAGTATCTTCTGCAGGCAGCGGTGTCGGAATCCAGGGCCAGTGAGCTTGTAGCCAGTTTTCCGCCTACAGGGGAAAACTATGATAAGGCAGTTACGGCTCTGAAAACACGTTTTGGGCGAGACGACATTGTGGTAGAATTTTACGTGCGTGAACTCCTTGGTCTTGTGCTTCAGAACGCTGTAAAGGGAAACAAGAGGTCGTCGCTGACGAGTCTGTACGATAAAGTGGAATCCTACATACGCGCGCTCGAGACGCTAGGCGTGACAACAGACAAGTGCGCCGCCATGTTGTATCCGCTAGTGGAGTCCTCTCTACCGGAGGAAGTGCTTCGAGCGTGGCAGCGGAGCGGGCAGCGAGGGGCGGCGGACACCAACGGCCGGGAGGAGACGAAGGATCGACTCACGAGGCTTCTGAAGTTCCTGCAGCTCGAGGTGGAGAATGAACAACGCATCGACATGGCTTTGACCGGGTTTCACTTATCGACGGGGACCGAGGCAGCACAGAAGCAGAAGAGCAAGCCTGAGGTGACGAAGAATGCCGCTAGTGCAAGCGTCCTTCTTGTATCCAAGAACGAGAAAGCGTTGGAGTGTCTTTTTTGTAAGTCGAATCACGAAAGCGATTGTTGCGATACGGCGCGAAAAATGAAATTAGATGAGCGTAAGGGTATCGTGAAGAGAGAAAACGGTTGTTTTAGTTGCCTGAAGCGTGGTCACACTGCGAAGAAATGTCGTGTTAAGGTAAAATGTGATTGGTGCATGAAACACCATGTTCTTTTGATGTGTCCGGGTTTAGGCCGCAATGAAGGTGAGGATCGTCGCGAACGTGAAAAGAAACCTGCCGTTACTACTTCCGGTGCGGACGGAGGAGCGGTTAATGAAAATAATTTAGCGTCGTTCTCCGGGATACCTGCCGTTTATTTACAAACACTACGCGTCAAGCTGTACTCTCCGAAGCGCGAGAAGGTTATACAGGCGGTCATAGATACAGCATCACAACGTTCATACATTCGCGATAGCATCGCGAAGGAATTAGGTTATGTACCGGTCGGTAAACACGAGGTTATACACTCGCTTTTCGGCGGAGTCAAATCTAAATGCGAGAACCATGAAATGTTTTTGATACATATGAAAAAGTTAGATAACACTTACGCCTGTAATTTTCAAGCTATGAATCAACAAACTATCTGCGATACAGTTCCGATTATAAAATCCGACTCGTGGGCACAGGAATTGCGTAAAAATAACATTGTTTTAAGCAATATCGACGGTGGAAGCGATTCTATAGACGTTCTTATAGGCGCTGATGTCGCGGGAAAATTAATGACCGGCAGAAAGTTTACACTGGAGAACGGTTTGACAGCGTTTGAGACCCATTTAGGGTGGACGATAATGGGTAAATTACCGGGCAGCGAGACGGAACGGGGTACCGCGGCTATGATTGCGGCAATGTTCGTGTGTGAGGCCAATCCATCCGACTTGTGGCGTCTAGACGTTATCGGGATTACAGATCCTATCGAAAAATCGCAGAAAGCTGAAAAGGATGAGCGGACGCTTAGTTTTTTATTGGAAACGGCTAGATTCACGGAGGCGGGCCGATACGAAGTTAGACTACTGTGGGTGGAGGATCACGCGCCTCTTTCTATTAATTATGGTGTTGCGCGTTCCAGACTGCTAAAGGGCATTGAAAAGCTTAAGAAACAGAATCTTCATGAAGCTTATGATGGGGTTTTCCGCGAATGGCTGTCAATGGGATTTATTGAAAGGGATCCCAATGTAGAAGGGTACGACTTGGGCCATTACTTGCCGCATCGGCCAGTGATTAAAATGCACAGCACGACGAAGATAAGGCCTGTATTTGATGCTTCAGCGTGTGTGGAGGGGCATCCGTCTCTAAATCAGTGTCTCGAGAAAGGACCGAACTTAATGGAACTTATACCGTCGTCTTTAAGTAAATTTCGAGAAGGGGAAATCGGTGTGGTTTCTGATATAACGAAAGCATTTCTGCAAATATCAGTTAACCGGATCGATCGAGATTATCTGCGTTTTCTTTGGATGGAGGACGGCAGGATAATAGCTCTTAGACATTGTCGCGTGGTTTTCGGACTGGCATGTAGCCCGTTTTTATTAGCAGCTATTATTACGCTGCATCTAAGTACAGCTTCAAGGAGAACGGAACGGAAAAGCCCGTATGGCTGGACCGAATGGACAGTGAATAAATTGAAGAGTTCTTTCTATGTGGATAATTGCGTGACGAGTGTAGATACCATTGACGAATTGGAACGTTTTGTTAATGAATCCACTGCGCTTATGGCCTCGGGCGGCTTCGAGCTGCGCGGATGGGATAGCTCAGGCGATTGTGGAGATAACGAATCAACGCTAGTTTTGGGCCTCTTATGGAATAAACGAACAGATACCATAACGGTTAACCCAACAGTATTAGACGTCAACACGCCCGAAATTGTTACTAAAAGAGTCATACTGTCCGCGACACACCGGGTCTTCGACCCGATTGGTTTTACGTGCCCGGTCTCCCTCCATCCTAAATTATTATTACAAACATTATGGGAGGAAAATATTAGCTGGGATACGGAAATTAGAGACAAACAGAGGGAAGAATTTTTACTTTGGGTAAAAACCTACCGAATCTAAAACATATAGAAATATCGCGAAAACTCGGCAAGGGTGACTTAACGTTGCATGCGTTCGGGGATGCGAGCGGTTCCGCGTACGCGGCGGTAGTTTTTGCGAGGATCGAGGGTGAAAACGGGGTTACGGTTAAGCTTATGAGTGCAAAATCACGAGTAGCTCCTAAAAGGGCAACAATTCCCCGTCTCGAATTGATGGCCGCGGGGATAGCCGCCAGACTTGCAGCAGCGGTGACTCAATCTCTAACCCGAAAAGTTTTAAAGATCACGTACTAGAGTGATTCCACGACGGTTTTAGCGTGGGTGAGGCGTGATATGCAGTGGGGGGGGGGGGGCGTTCGTATAGAACCGAGTTAGAGAGATTAGATCACTTACTACGACAAACGATTGGAGATATATACCGACTGACTTGAATCCCGCCGATCTCCCATCGCGGGGGTGCAATCCCTCACAATTAGTAGAATCTGAGTGGTGGTTAGGACCACAATGGCTCTATAAAGCAGAAGGTCATTGGCCCGTGATAAAACTAGAGTTTAACGAGGACGAAGTGAGAAGCGAGATCAAAAAGACAACCCTTGTACATATGGTTAGTGTAGAGGGATCGGAATTTAAAGCCAGTAATTGTTTCTCATCCTATACGAAACTTCTTCGTTTTTTGGCATGGGTACAAAGATTTTTAAATAACCGCAAAGCGTTGGTAAGGAAAAGGAAGTCAGGAGAGTCATATAGAAAGCATCAAAGCGCGCGGACAGATGCATACCTGCCGGTACAGGAACGACAGAAGCTACAGCTAACCTTGACGGAAATAAGATCAGCCGAGACGAAACTTATGAAACACTTGCAGGAACAGATGTTCGCGGGTTCGTTTAGAGATAAGTTAACGTCTTTTAAGACCTTCGTCGATGAAAACGGTCTATATGTTTTGAAAACAAAGATTTTTAATCGCGCCGATAATTCCAAATTCATGTGCCCTATTGTTTTAGATAACAAGCACGACGTAATACATATGCTTGTCCGGGAAACACATGAGAGATTGGGACACGCGGGAGCCCTCATAATTTTGAGCAACTTACGCGAGCGGTTTTGGATTGTCTCTCTACGAAGAGTAATTCGAACGGTTATATCGGGTTGCATTGTATGCAAAAGACAAAAAGTAAAACGCCTGGAGTGTGAGACTCCGCCTCTTCCTCTTAATCGCGTCCGAGATGCAGCAGTATTTGAAGTGGTTGGCGTGGATTTCGCAGGACCGTTGTTCATTAGGGGAGGGGGGAAGGGATGGATTTGTGTATTCACCTGTGCGGTATACAGGGCAGTTCATTTCGAATTAGCGTCCTCGCTATCCGTGGAAGGATTTCTGGAGTGTCTACGCAGATTTGTGTCTCGGCGAGGGCGTCCGCGTTCGGTGTATAGTGACAATGGCACGAATTTCGTAGGTACAGCTAAGGCGTTAAGTAAATTAGACTGGACTAGAATAGTCAAACATAGTTCAGCGTCGCGAATCGAGTGGTACTTCAACCCCCCTTCAGCTCCATGGTGGGGAGGCTGGTGGGAAAGACTTATTGGCATATTAAAAACAATTCTACGGAAGGTTTTGGGCAAAGCGAGTCTGTCGTATGAAAGCCTGAATACCATACTGTGCGATGCTGAGGCAATTATCAATTCACGGCCTTTGACGTACATTTCCGAGGATTCTAATGATCTCAAGGCCCTTTCGCCCGCGATGTTTCTACAAGAAATTGGAGAGATAGGAGTACCGGATTGTGACATGCTGTACAATACCAAGTTAAATAGGAAATTTAAATATAAACAAAAGGTTTTCAATGATTTGCGAGCAAGATTCCGTACAGAATATTTAGGTCAGCTACTACTAAAAAATAACAAAAAGGAAAGACGGGAAATAAAGCTCGGTGACGTTGTTTTGATTGGAGACGACGTACACAGGCGAATGGATTGGCCGCTCGCTAGAGTACTAGATATGGTTGCGGGTCGTGACGGTAATAAGAGAATGATTGTCCTAAAGACGAAGACGGGCACGCTTAAACGACCAATACAAAGAATATACCCGTTGGAGATCTCATCGGCAGAAGAAGAGGTCACGGAAATATTGCGCGAGAAAGCGGATTCCGAAAGGAACAATAGGAATGTTAAGATAAATGATTGTAAGGTTAATTGTAAGAGCGATCCTGTCGTCAAAACGACAAAAGACGAATCAACCACTGTCACTACCAGAAGAGGACGCGTGGTAAAGGCACCGGATCGGTACACATTGTAATATATGCCGCGGCGTCAGAGTTAGGTTAAGGTTAAACTTTTATGTATTACAATATTATCCACATGTAGTTGTAAGTGCCGTTTAGCTTAAGAAAATTGTCATCTCTCTATTAGCCTCCTTGTAGATATTAGAGGGGGTTTTCACACCAAAAGGGGGGAGGATGTTGTGAGAAGCCGCGCCATCTGTGGGAGTAGTGGCGGAACCCCGCGAGAGAGGGGGCAAGAAATCCGCATGGCGTCAGGAGCGTCTGTAGACCCCGCATGGCAGACACGCGAAACGATAGTTTTGGTTAAAATAAACGATTTTCCATCCCGAAGTGTTGAGTACATTTTTCCCCAGCCTGGATTTATAACAACATACCAGCTCGATCACCCGATCTAAATATAATTGAGCATGTTTGGCGTGAATTGAAACTACAAGTAAATAAGCGTGAAAAATCAAGTAAAGACCAATTAAAAGCTGCAATACGGGCAGCATGGGAAAATATTCAACTAAGTTTCCTGGAAAAGTTAGTTCGATCTATACCACGACGATTGCAGGCAGTTATAGATAATAACGGTTATCCTACTAAGTACTGAAGTAATTTTTTATATTAAATATATATTTTACTGTATAAATATGCTGTATCTTGTTTTGTATGATTTTGAGTGTGAGGGCGATTTGGCGTATAATAACGTTATTGTTTAATTTTCATTAATAAAGAATAATGTTTAATTTCTTCTGTTAAGTGTGAGTAATGGCAACGAATTAAACTATAAATTAGTAATTTCCTTTCAACGAAACTCCTTATTTCATACTTGTACCGAGTAAATTTTTCTTGCGATACGACGTGTACGATTTTCATTGTGAGTGACTGTATATAGGGTAAACGCACCAATAAATGAACACATACCGCTAATGAATGAACACTATTATAAAATTATGTTAAAGCGCAATTGATTCCACGTGCTGCAAAAATTGTTTGGATACGAAGCAAAAAATTAAAAGAATATTATATATAGAATATTATGGTTGCTTATTTTAATAACTTATTTTACTCATGTTAATAAAATATGGTCATTCACTGGTACATGTCCATTTATTGTTACATCCACCCTACAAAGTGTATTATACAGGGTGATTGGCTCGAAACGCCTGATCCGCCTGGCAACCGTGACGAGGTCAACCCAACTCCCCGTGGTGTCTCTCCAAAGGCTTTCGACCCTCGGACGGGTTGGAGTACCTATTAGGAAGTGAGAAATCTTCGAATTCCTCATTTCTCATCAGATCTGTGCGAAAGTGACGCCAATGAATTCCTGGCGTTCCGTCGATTAAAATCATACCAAATATCATGCAAATCGGACTACTTTGACACAAGCTATTTGTATTCCTTATGTAAAAGTTGTCCGATTTACACGACATTTGGCATGATTGTCATCGGAAATCCCCAAGGAATCCATCGGCGACACTTCCATATCCAAAGAATAAAGAATTATTTTATTTCTTAAACAGATACAAGGTAATTCTGGAGCAACGCCCGTCAAGGAGATGCGGTCTGGTACCCCGTGGCGAGGACAGACCTTCGCAGTGCCTCACCCGATTTTTATGGCTTTCGACCCTCGAAGGGGTTCGGGTGCCTATTAAGAAGTGAGAAATCTTCGACTTGCGCATTTCACATCAGATCTTTGCGAAACCGACACCCATCGATTCCTTATGTTTCGCCGATGAAACTGACACCACGAACGACGTAATTCGGACCATAATGAAGGAAATTCCATGGAAAATCGATTTATATCAATTCAAGCTGACTTGACTTGGTTAAAAATAGTTCGATTTACATGAAATTTGGTATGATTTTAATCGATGGAACGCGAGGAATCCATTGGCATCACTTTCCCCTTCGATACGATGAAGAAAAGAAGCAAACATTTGAAATCCTGAACATTTCTCATTACTTAATGATATTCCAAACCCTTCGAGGGTCGAAAGCCATAAAATTCGATGGGCACTGCGGGGTGTTGTCCCTGCCCACGGGGTGACGTGGGCAAATTACCCTGTTTCTATTTCAGAAATAAAATAATTCTTTATTCTTTATCGTATGGATATGGAAGTGTCGCCGATGGATTCCTTGTGGTTTTCCGATGAAAATCATGCCAATGTCGTGTAAATTGAAATACTTTTACATAAGGAATACAAATAGCTTGTGTCAAAGTAGTCCGATTTGCATGATATTTGGTATGATTTTAATCGACGGAACGCCAGGAATTCATTGGCGTCACTTTCGCACAGATCTGATGAGAAATGAGGAATTCGAAGATTTCTCACTTCCTAATAGGTACTCCAACCCGTCCCAGGGTCGACAGCCTTCGGAGAGACACCACGGGGGGTTGGGTTGACTTCGTCACGGTTGCCAGGCGGATCAGGCGTTTCGAGCCAATCACCCTGTACATATACACCCATGTGTATGTAGAATCTCTGCATAAGGGGACTAAGGTCGAAGCCAGATATATTGGCCGGTGAGTGTTGTGAGGGGTATTCTCCCACCACACAGTTTGCCTGCCTCGGTGTTCCTTTTCTCAACGTTTTCTGACTCGCACTGAGCCTTAGAGCATATACTATGGAGGTCTCATTGAAAGCTTAAAACTGTCGCCAACATGGTGCGAGAGAGAAAGACATGTGCGAGCGAGAGAAGTATATGTCCTATTCGACCGTAATGCACAAGCGCCGATATCGTGCGAGAGAGAAAGACGAGCGATTGAGAATCTATACTTCTCTCTCTCGCACCAGTTCACACGACTTTCTTTCTCACACGATATCGGCGCATGCGCATTAAGGTCAAATAGGACATATTTCTCTCCCTCGCACCAGTTCGCACATGTCATTCTCTCTCACGTGATGTTGCCGACAGTTTGGAGGCAGTCACTCTAAGGCAATGATGCCTCCATTTATATATGCTCAAAGCACTGAGCAGCGTTTCAGTTACCCCACCATACCCTTCGGCGGGCCACGCAACTCCAACTCACAAATCCACGAACGTCAGATGGTGGTGGCTGATTTCTCCTCGATCGCTGTTCGCGGAAACGAATTCACCGGCCAATACATATGGCTTCGACCATAGGCAATCGAAAAATCGATTTTTTATTGTACTTTCCGAAAGTACTATCTTTTCTGAATAAAATTCCGCTTGGATTATAGTAAAATTCGCAAAATTGTAGATTTGGCAGCTAAAACCGCCAAGCGGCAACCTATAGCGTCACCTTTGCCCAGAAACTTTAAACCGCGTTTTGCTCGAAATCTTTTTTTCTTTTCATTTTGTCCTGATTGCGAACGAATGGAGGTTCAGATCGACTTGGAAAAAATTACAAGATGTGTAAAACTGTAATTTTTACAAGTCGGTCTGAACCTCCGTTCGTTCGCAATCAGGAAAAAATGAAGAGAAAAAAATATTCGAGAAAAACGCGTTTAAAGTTTCTGGGTAAAGGCGTCGCTATAGGTTGCCGCTTGACGTTTTGAGCTGCCAAATCTACAATTTTGCGAAGTTTACTATAAACCAAGCGGCATTTTATTGAGAAAAGATAGTACTTTCGGAAAATGCAATAAAAAAATCGATTTTTCGATTGCCTAGTTCCTTTAAGGGGGGAGGCCTACCTAAAACGGTCAAAATCTGGCCCGGATTAAGGGGGGCTGCAGCCCCGGGCTCCACTTTCCGGAGGGGCCCCGTTCTAAGCGATTAGTTCACAACCCCCTCCCCCCTCTGTTCAATCACGGGGGGATGACATACAGTAAAGCGACAATTATCCGAACTGCTTGGGACCCATGTGGTTCGGAAATTCGAATTATTCGGATAATCGAACAGTTCGGAGAATGAAGCATGCATGTACTTTACACAGTTTATAACTATAAGAATTACACCTAAAATTACTTATTAAATACAAGAGTACTGCGTTAATTTATAATACGCAAAAGTTAATTAATTAGTCAGCACCGCTACACTGGTTCAGAGAAGTGGTGGGGATAGCGATGATGCAGCACTGGCTCGGATAATGGACGGTTCCGTTACTCGAGGTTCGGATAATTGACGCTGTAGTGTACTGTGGATTAAGCACCCCGCCTCCAAATTTAATATTTTGGACCGATTACCTTAAATTACATACTTAAATAGCAACAAAGATATATACATAATCGGTGCTACGGCTATCTTAATATATAATGCAGAAAGCTTGTATGTTTGTGTGTTTGTCTGTCGTTTAAAAACTTTCGAACGATAAACTCTGGAATCACGAAATGTGCCTCAGCTCATTACACTTGACTAATCCAGATGAATGTGCCTATTTTCACAAAAAAAATTTTTTTTATAAAATCAGAATCTAAAGAACCCCGCACTAATTACATGGGAAATTTAATCCCGGTTAATCTCGTTCATTTTCACATATGTTGTAGCTTATGACCTGGTGAACAAAAAATGTAATAGGCAAAAACGTCTGTGATGGATAATTATTGAGATACAGCTAATCAAACGGCAAATAGAAAAGTTACGGTAGGCTTGCGCTACGCCTCACTTTGACTTTGACCAGCGGTCTCTCTCCGCTTTACCACCTCGCTAGTAGTTCCCCCTCCACCACACCGTCGATCTGTCAGAAGTGGTGAGGGACTACACTGCATGAGGGATCTCGCGTTTAGCTAGCCAGCCGAAAGCTATGAAATCGTTGCCGATGCTGGAGGACCAAATCGACGCTAACACTGTAGTAATACATTCCGCTGTCCGATTGCTTAGCGCAGCACGCGCGCTCTATTTTTAAACTGTTACATTATGGCATATAGAAATCGAACTTGCTGCTATGTTTGCAGTCGTAGTTTTCGTAATCGACAAATGTCGCGAATAAATGGCGAAGAAAATGTTATCAAAAAGGAAATTGCAATTCTTAGACGCCACCGATTAGGTTCTGAACCCATTGATATAGGGGCTGAAAGTCGGCTATGTTTTAATTGTAATTTATCTATTGAGGATGAAATAAAGCAAATAAATCGCGATCCAGCTTCTTTAAGACTGAACATTGTTACTCAAACCCGAAATAGTTCATGTATATTTTGTAATTCCTCTGCAAATGTCCATCGGCTTTCTCTAGAATGCAGGGTAAATGTTTTCGTTATGAAAAATATTTATATCCCTGAATATGTTAATTGCTGTAATCGACATTTAGATAGCAATGGTCATATTTTACAACCATTACTTTCCGCCTTGCGTTACATAAATAGACCATTTGTAATAAAAGGGCAGCAGTTGCAAGCTTTTCTACAGGCACTTCGAGATGTAGCGAACAGTAAAAGTTGCTACGAAAATGAAAACTGTTTTACAGATGATGATTTTAAGACTATAGCACCTATTACAAAAGAACAGTTTCAGGATCTGTATACATACTGCAATCGAGTGCCTCAAGAACACGGTTTCCGAAACATTAAAAATGTAAAAAAGACCTTTTGACTTTTTTATGTAAGTTACGGCAAGGATTGTCTGACGAATTTCTTAAAGTCATTTTTCGATATTCCTCTAGACAGTCGGTAAGTTTAGCTATTACCAAAGTTCGACAGTCTTTATTACAAAGATTTGTCCCGATGAATATTGGTTTTCAAGCAATAACTCGAGATGAATATATAACGAATCATGTTACGTCTTTTGCAAATGACTTATACAATTCTGAACCGAGTATTTCAAAAGTAATTGCTTATATTGATGGGACTTATTCGTATATTAACAAAAGTAGTAACTTTCGTGTTTTACGACAAACGTATTCCGTACATAAAGGTCGACATTTGGTAAAACCAGCGTTAATAGTTGCTCCAGATGGATATATACTGGCTATTCAAGGACCATACTTTTCTGACTCGCGAAATAATGATGCTCGAATGTTAAATAGCGAATTTGAACGCGACGTGAATGATATGAGACAATGGTTCCAAGATGGCGATATTTTCGTATTAGATCGTGGGTATCGAGATGCCCAACCGTTACTACGTGAAATAGGCATTGATTACAGGATGCCAGCCTTACTTGAATGCCATCAGAAACAACTATCTACTGAAGAGGCAAATGAGTCTCGATTGGTGACGAAAACAAGATGGATAGTTGAAACTAGAAATGGGCATATTAAGTCTATTTTTAAGTTTTTTAACCACATAATTAATATGCCTTGTCGGAGAATGAATAAATTTAATTGAAACGTATCATTTATTTCCTTACAATGCTTACACAAGGTTAAGGTAATAGGGTCATTCCACGCGAAGTCGGACACTTTTCGGAGTAACGTTTCGGATTTTGGTGCAACTTGGATATGTTGTAGTCTTTAGGGGTATATAAACATATATCAAAGGATTTTTCGAAATGTCAAAAATTGTGGATGTTACAGCTCTTTGAAATATAGTGTATACTATTTTTCAAAAAATTATAACTCTGGAACTAATAAACTGACAAAAATGACCTTTTGGGTGGTTACAGTGAAGATATAAGGGTACCTAATAAAAATTATTTCACTTAATAAAAACGAATATTTGACCATTTATTTAGCAATTGTTCTTAACAAATGCAATTTTATAGGTGAAGGCAAACTTTTAAAAATTTGAAAAAAATATGAGGATAAAGCCCTGTTTTTCCTCTTTACGGACACGTTTCGAAAATCATGGACGTTTTAAAATTGGCCAAATGAAAATTAATTGAATGTAACGCTGCGTCAAATCACACCGGCTCGACTGGCTGACACGTGCGGTACTCGCAGCGGCCAAGCGGCTATATCCGTTATTCTTATACAGTGTCCTCTAATATGGTAAGTATTTGTAAAAAAACTGAAGAAGGAAAACTTTTACTGTTTTTTATACACAACATAATACGGTATCTTAATTTTTGGTGTTCGCAATATTTTCCTTGAAAAGTGGGTGACCTTCAGTTTTTTAAATGGAATGCTATATATTTGATTACCCAATATGAAAGCGACTGTCAAGACAATCCAACCATATGGTATACTATGACTTCGCGTGGAATGACCCAATAGGTAGTCGATCTTTACAATCTATTACCAATGCTATTACTAATGACGACATGAAGTTGTGTATGATTAAATTGCAAGATTATTTTGGCGCCAATCGAAAACGCAAGCGTCAGACTATTAGTGGGTGCTTGAATGTAGTCTCGGGAGGAAAACAGAGGAGTTTGTTTTAGCAACCGGAAAAGGAATCAATTAAATTAAAAAGGAAATCTTGATCGAGAACGACTGTATTTTCCCTTCCCGAGAATTCATTAGTTTTCGATTTAAATAAAGTTATAGTTTATAGTTTGTTCTAAAAAAGTAAATTTATTTCTTTGAAAGTTCCTTATAATTACGTGGTTCAATTCTCGTTAAATTTAAAAATAAGACGCTCCGCGAGGAGAAGAGTCGGTGGAGATGCTGAATTAAGTTCCGAAATTTCATCTTTTCCCCAAATTCCGACATCAGAAGTGGGGTTACCCCAAATTCAAGAAATGCAGCAGTTGTCAAGCAGAGATTCTCAGCGGCCTTGTGGAGATTCTATTCCCGATGTTCGTCCTGAGCCCGACATGCAGTCATCAAGAGAAGGTTTCATTCGGCAGCTGCTGGAAGTTCAAAATCAAAATATGAAGGATCTGATCGATGCGATTAAATCTCCTATTCGTAGTAAAATATCCTTACCTATATTCAATCCTGATGAACCAAATTCCGACCCGAAAGCGTGGTATGCCACAGCTGACCTATGCTTATCCAACCGGAATCTACGAGGCGGAGATTTAGTGATGGCAATCTCTGGTGGCAATGTGGCAATGTGGCTTGCTCAAGTCACATTCCCTGAAATGACGTGGATGCAATTTAAAGAATTATTCCTAGCTCACTACAATTGCTATGAAACAACTGCGGCAACTTTAATGGACATGCTTAATGGACGACCTAAGGGAGGAGAGTGTTTGGCTGCATACGCGGCGAGACTGATGACGACACTAACTCTACGTTTTCAAGATCTAAATATGGAGCAGATCGCGGTGGCAATGGTTCTGGCGCATACCGCCCAATTCGATGGACGTCTTCAGCGATTGGCGTTCACGACGGAGATTGATTCACGAGACAAGCTGCAACGGGAATTACAGGCTTGTTCGTTTTTAAAGAGAAAGGTCACTGTTGTTTCTTCATCTACGTTCCAGGCTGCAATACCTTCTTCGTCAACTAAGGATGTCCCATGCACCAACAAGCGGTTCGAATCTCTTATCCAGACCAACAAAAGTGTATGCTTCACCTGTGGAAAATCTGGGCATCGAGCCAGGGATTGTTATCACAAAAAGAAATCGTCGTCTACGAATGCTGATTCATCTTCTGGGACATCAAGAGGACCTCATAAGGATGCTGCGGTGAGCTGCTACAGATGTGGTGAAATCGGTCACTACGCTTCCAGATGTCCACGAGGAACCCACAGCAAGGACACCAGCAACACACCGGAAACTTCAATAAGCACTATGCAGCGACGCGTTGACCTTTGTACCATAAGCAATCCTAGCGGACGTTTAATTCATAATGCTGAGTCATTTCTGTATCATTATGACTCTGGTGCCGAATGTTCTCTTATGAAAGAAAGTTTGGCTTCAAAATTTTCTGGAAAACGTTTTCACAACATTGTGATACTCACTGGCATAGGGCAAACATCAATATCCAGCATCATCCAAATTTTAACGGAAGTACAAATTGATGATTCGTGTTTAGAAATACTTTTCCATCTGGTTCCAGATAATTTTCTAAAAAAATACTATTCTGATTGGCCATGAAATTCTTGGTCAGTGTTATAGCGTTACTATGACGTCAGATAAAGAAGTATTATCACGTTGCAAAGACGTTAATGCGTGTCAGATCAAAAAGACAGATAACGATGAGATTATGTTTTATTGGAGAATAAAAAGAGGAATCGGACAAAGCTAGCTGCAAAATTCAAGGGACCTTTTAAAATTATTGAAGTTTTGGAGGGAGATAGATATCTACTTAAAGCATTGAATTCCAATCGTACGTATAAATATCCGCATGACCATTTAAGAAAAGCACCGGATCATCAGTTTCCCGACGATTTGGAAAAGAGTTTCTGAGAAACTAGACGACACATAAAAGGATTCTGATTAAACAAAGACTAGACACGAGACCACTGATAGCTGATCGCACCACACGTTGCAGCGTTGTGGCGGGGATCGTTGTGTAAAAAAAAGACTCACAAATTACTGGCCGCACTACACGTAGAGAAGCGATGTAGTGTGAGGCTGTTCATAACCGAAGGACTGAGTTGTGAAGAAGCATGTGCATCAGAACAGTTACTGTTCACATGGCGTGTACATCAGGGTTACTGTTTACACGTGCAGTCGAAAGACTGCCTGAGTGAGTAAGTGACCGAAGGACTGGTACACTAAACACAAATTAATAGACCGAAGGACTGGTCTGGGCGTCAGTGGTGATGTGTGGTTTTGTTGTAATGCAGAATCGAGTGTCGGGAAAATTTGAGATTGGATTAAGATTGTAAGATTTGCTTTGGGAACTTTTGATCAGTATGTTTCGAATAAAATTGTAAATTACTTCTAAAAAAAAAATTGGACTTATCTGAGCAGCTGGCCTTACTTCTTCCTCTTCTGTAATTTTCTTCTCAGATTGACCGAACGTAAATATCGTACAAATCTGTTGCCTGCCAAGTTCGAATACGTGTTCACATTAGACTACATATCAGTTCTCAACTATGCGTACGCCCGAGGGCGGGCGCTTGTCAAGATAGCCGTGTCGGAGAATGAATAAATTTAATTGAAACGTATCATTTATTTCCTTACAATGCTTACACAAGGTTAAGGTAATAGGTAGTCGATCTTTACAATCTATTACCAATGCTATTACTAATGACGACATGAAGTTGTGTATGATTAAATTGCAAGATTATTTTGGCGCCAATCGAAAACGCAAGCGTCAGACTATTAGTGGGCGCTTGAATGTAGTCTCGGGAGGAAAACAGAGGAGTTTGTTTTAGCAACCGGAAAAGGAATCAATTAAATTAAAAAGGAAATCTTGATCGAGAACGACTCTATTTTCCCTTCCCGAGAATTCATTAGTTTTCGATTTAAATAAAGTTATAGTTTATAGTTTGTTCTAAAAAAGTAAATTTATTTCTTTGAAAGTTCCTTATAATTACGTGGTTCAATTCTCGTTAAATTTAAAAATGAGACGCTCCGCGAGGAGAAGAGTCGGTGGAGATGCTGAATTAAGTTCCGAAATTTCATCTTTTCCCCCAATTCCGACATATTCATCATCTTGGTGAATTTTATAATATTGCAGGGGCTATAATTAACAAATATCACCCGCTAATTTCAATGGAAGGCGCTAATACAGAATTGGCACAAGAACTTCTTCATAAGTCCAAAGAAGTTAATGTTGTGCACGCACGAGTTGAAATTGAAAGGCTGTGCTATAGAAATGCAATGTGGATACATTTAAATGACGAGCATTTACATAATTTTCCGCACCTGACCTTAGAATATTTACGAGATTTGACGATTGGAACATTCCAGATTCGTCTGGCACGATCTTACGTTCAGGATAAAATGCAGCGTGACGACAAAGAAGAGTTTCAATTAGATTCGCTCCTTGACGAACCTGGTCTCATAAGGGTACGAGTGTTTTCACGGTTTAGAAATGCTACAAAACATCAAATATTTATAGTGTAAGCAATATACGGGGGAGGGGCGCGCAGGATGCCGCAAAAGGTTCCGTAAGATTGCCAGAAACAAAGTAAGACGTATTCCGTTAAAAACTGTGAGCTTTATTCTTGACTTTCCCATAGATCGGTCCGTACTCGAGTGACGGTCGTCGACAGGACGTCGTCGACCGTCCCGCCAACGCTTTCCCTTTTTATGACTCTAGTCCTTAAGGTCTTTCCCTTCGAGAGGGGGTGACTCTTGAGGAAATGCACATGGCCTGTTCTAACCGCTCGCCTACATCGAAATTTCTTACATTCGGCCATACTGACGTCATGTCTGTCCTCAGACTTTACAGGTGTTATGGTTTAATAATTAAAATTACAAGTGTCATCATAGCACAATACCGTTGTATTGTTTACAATCAGCTATGGATTCCGTTGTACCCCTTTTGGGTTGGAGTACTCTTTGTACTCCTCGTTGGACGTCATCCTGCCTGAGACACCGTTGTGTCCGCCTGGTTCGACGCCATATAGATACCGTTGTATCCCTTAAATTGAGAGTATACTTTATACTCTTCGTGAGACATCACCCTGCCTGAGACACCGTTGTGTCCGTCTGGTACGACGCCATATAGATACCGTGGTATCCCTTAAATTGAGAGTATACTTTATACTCTTCGTGAGACATCACCCTGCCTGAGACACCGTTGTGTCCGTCTGGTTCGACGCCATATAGATACCGTTGTATCCCTTAAATTGAGAGTATACTTTATACTCTTCGTGAGACATCACCCTGCCTGGGACACCGTTGTATCCGTCTGGTTCGATGTCTGATAGATACCGTTGTATCCGTCTGGTTCGATGTCTGATAGATACCGTTGTATCTGGGCTTAACCTTGTTGACACCGTCGTGTCGTATCGCACCTTGCGTCTTTTGTTGCGTCAAGACCCAATCTTCCCAAAGACTCCCAAAGTCTTCCGTCGTTATCAGGTAAGGGCCGTTGCCCCTTTCGTAGGAGCCGTTGCTCCGATCGGTGGTGGTCGAATTGTACGTGCCACCTGTACTTTCTGCACTTTGCCTGGCGTTCGAGATATACGTACAATCTCTTACGCCCTCTTATTGGGTTTATTTTTCTGTAACAAAATCGAATGAATAAGTGATAAAGCTTATTTACTAAGACATTGCTTCGTACTTCTAAAAAAAAGAATATAAATTAAAATGGGAGAATCGTGAACATTTATGTAGGGGATTATACTTAGTGATCGTCCCCTTGAATGGAAATCCAGGGTTTTAATTTATCAGCTGCAACGACTGTTCGTAGGCGTTTCACCCCTTCACGTAGATCCTCTACGTCGTAACGATCGTTTGGTAATACGGCTCGGATGCGAAAGGGACCCTTATATTTGGGCAACAGCTTCTTGCTGCTTCCCGTAGACGGATCACTGGTTATCCGTACTAGTACCAGCTCATCTTCGTTGTATTTTCGAGCTTCCTTCCTTGTCCGGTCATATCGCTCCTTCTGTGTTTTCTGCTCCTGAGTGATGTGTTTTTTTATATCTGCTCTTAGAGCAGTTAAATCTACTTTATCCATTTCTTCGCGTATGGCGCTCAATACCGGGCCGTCTGCTATTGTTTTGGTATTACATCCAATTAGTGCCTTCATCGGTGTAGTGTTTATGCCTTTATTGTGCATCGAATTGATAGCACTCTGCACTTTTTTGACTTGAGTATCCCAGTTACGGGGATCTTGACCTGCTGCAGTCGTAGCAAGTGCATCAACAATTGTTTTGTTATAGCGCTCGCATTCCCGAAAACCAATAGTTTCGTTGCATCCTTTCTAATGTTTTATCCGTGCTAAGATGTCCAGCGTCATCATGGCACAGTCTACATATTTGTAACCTTGCGTTCTTTGGAACAACCCAAGCTGTTGTTTGGTCTGATAAGCGACGACATAATTTATCTTTCTGCATGCAGTATTCCTGAAAATAATGTTTCGTTTCTGTAGATTTATCATTTGTGATTAAGATTGTCCTAATTCTTGATAACTGTTCATCCTGCATCTGTGCGGCAATGGTCCAGTCAGCTTCAGTGATATCTATATAGGAAACTTCGAGCGTAGTCGGTTGAGGGTTTCGGCTAAGTGCGTCCACATGCGCCATTTTCGTGCCCGGTCTCCTGTGTACAATCCTCCCTGTTGTGTCCCAATCTTTTACACAGGGTACACTCGAGTTTCGGCCTCCTACACTCTCTCGCGCGATGTCCCATTTTGCCGCAGTTGAGGCAGGTAATTGTTGTCGCCGTTGCTTTCGCCCTTTCCTGTTCCTGCGATCGTTGGAACGGTTGCCGACTGACCGCCCGCTCGGGTTTTCCCCTCTTGTCCTCTTTACCTGGCATCGCACCCATTGCACTCATGGCCGCGTACAAATCGTTCGGATCCATGTGTCTTGCCGATCGATATTTTCGTCCGTAATTCCAAAAATCACCATATCCACGATTTTTTCGTCAGTTAAACTGATATCCAGCCGTCTAATCAGGTTAATTTTCTGGAAGCAATAATCACCTAACAACTGGCCTGGCTTTGTCTCATATAAATCAGCTTCCCTTAATGATCTGGAGAACGGCATCCTTCTTCGAAATTGAGCCACTAAATGCACCTTTGTTGCTGCCCACGTACAAGTACCCACCCGCATCTGTGTCTCGTACCATTGGCGAGCATGTCCACGCAGCCTTGTTGCAATTAAGCGCATCATGCTCCGGTCGTCCCATTCAAAACGATGCGCTAAATCGTCTACGTGCCTCACCCAATTTTCTATGGATAGATCCTCCTTCGCTGGATCGTAAATTGGAAGTAAATTCTCATCTCCGGGTCGTGCGTGCGTCGACACTTTCGCACTTGCCGTGGATTCCCGTAATGATTGTTCCCGTTCGTGCTGATTACTATTGGATACACTCCGTGGTTGTGACTCTAATCGTACGGGGCTTCGCGACTTAGTTTCGCGCCTTCGCGGACTACGTGATTTTGAGCGAACACTGCGTGAACGACGCTCGATACTTCGCGAACGCGACCGTGTCTTCCGCCGTCGGGACGCGTACGTTGGAGGTTGCGACACCGATTGCGTCCGTTGGAGAAATTCTGTCATTAAACTCTCCAGTTTACCGAGACGCGTCTCCAAATCGCCATTGTTCACACCACCGTCGGCACCTTCCCGCTCACGGTCGCGTGACTCATATTAAGAGTTTCTTAAATACCGTAATTACTAATAAAATTTACTATAATACACTTAACGGAACACTTAACGCAATAATTAGTATATACACAGTTGTTTCTTTTTTTATGTCTAATATGTGTCTATGCACTTCACTGTCTTTTGTCCAATACTTTCACAGAACTATCACACGACAAACTTTGGTATATCCCACTTCTGATATGTAAGCAATATACGGGGGAGGGGCGCGCAGGATGCCGCAAAAGGTTCCGTAAGATTGCCAGAAACAAAGTAAGACGTATTCCGTTAAAAACTGTGAGCTTTATTCTTGACTTTCCCATAGATCGGTCCGTACTCGAGTGACGGTCGTCGACAGGACGTCGTCGACCGTCCCGCCAACGCTTTCCCTTTTTATGACTCTAGTCCTTAAGGTCTTTCCCTTCGAGAGGGGGTGACTCTTGAGGAAATGCACATGGCCTGTTCTAACCGCTCGCCTACATCGAAATTTCTTACAATAGCATACAACATTCTTGAATCAGATGATGTAGACGATGATACCGAGCCAATTTTAGGTTATTATTGTACCTGTAAATCTGGTGCAAGGACCCTTGGTACATGTTCACATGTGGCAAGTGTGCTGTGGTACCTAGGGTATGCAAGGTATCAAGACAATGTTCGTTATCCGTCTTCGTTATTGTTAGAAACAATATTAGATGCTGCTCACAGACCACCGCAACAACATCCAAACGAGACCTTCAATATTGCTAATTTTGACTGAGTTGTCCTTAGTAAAGTTCGAGGAAAGCAGCTTTCTCAACGAAAAATATGTTTTAATGTTAGGTGAATCTGTAGAAGGACCACTCCCTGATAGTTTTGGATAGAATGTTTTTTAATACCTCTGTATATAAAAAACTATATATAATATCAATATAAAAATATAATATAAAACTGTAGATATATAAAAACAGGAACAATGGCAAAAAAGCAGTTGCTTGCGAAAATACTGTATAACGTTATGTCAACGTTCTGTACGATTCGTAACGATTGTACTGCACTAGTATGTAATTTTACCCAGGAGAGAATCCTTTTCAATGTATGTATACAGATGAGGCGGTAGCTTTTCTAGAATTGCACCCTATCTTTGCTTACCCGCTTCTAGAAAAAACAAGGAATAAGTAGAGTTGCGTCCTGCCGATGCGAGACAGCGCGAGCCTACCGTAACTTTTCTTTTTGCCGTTTGATTAGCTGTATTTCAGTAACTATCCATCACAGACGTTTTTGCCTATTACATTTTTTGTTCACCAGGTCATAAGCTACAACATATGTGAAAATGAACGAGATTAACCGGGATTAAATTTCCCATGTAATTAGTGCGGGGTTCTTTTGGGCTTAGTGGAGTAGTAAAACTAGTAGCAATATAAGGCTCGTAAATTCATTCAGGTGTCAAAATAAACAGATTTGAGCATTAGGACAAGTCGCTTGTGATAAATGTAAGGTGATAAGGACTCGGGTATCGGTCAGGGGCATTTCTTATCAACTCAACTTAAAGGTGAAGTAAATGTAAATAGAATCGCATGAACACAACAAGGCCATATTGGCTGTGGGATATTCACAGAATAACAATTTGCGCAAAATATTAGTAATATACCATTTTATATACGCGTTCCTAATAGGAGAAAGTGTATAGGGTGTAAAGAATTTTATATACGCGTTCCTAATAGGAGATAGTGTTTACGGTGTAAAGAAATTATGTATCGTGCCTTTTAGGGGTGAGTAGATCGGTAGACATTTGTTAAAATAAATCCGCCCGCAAAATTTTTTATGACGCTGAAAATTAATGTTAAAGTTTTTTCTACATCAACGTATTCTACGCGTTGAAAAGAGAGCAGGTTTAAAAGAAACAATGTCGCAAATCGTTAACGGACGTTACTTATTTAGTTAGGTTAATGCATCTTGCTGGGTTTGTTTAGGGGTAGGTATGCATACCACTGCCCGGTTCGCGTTGAAGATGAGGTCGTGTTGGGGCCGACGTACACGAGTATATTGTATGTGAATACAATACACTCTTGGCGTGTCTCAGTGGGCCAAAGAGAATTGTTCACGCGACGATCATGCAACATGACTATTTACATGTACTGTATCTTGAAGTTGAATAATACTTTTCGTTTGCCAAATGTATATTCTTTATTTACATCATATACATTATAAAATATAATTCTTATCTTTTGTATATATTTTGACACAATATAATACAAGTTTTAATTTCTGTAATAATAGCAAATGTAAATTTTATCACTACTCCAAACATAAATTGCCTTATAAAATTATAAGTGTGATATGTTAATAAAAATAAATAGGACGCGAAAAACTTTAGAAAAATATCAGGAGAGCTTTGCAGAGTTATTTTTTAGACTAATCAATAGGTATATAAGCTGGTAGAGAACCAATCGGAGGTCGTTTTAATATTTTAAGATCACAAGGGACTTGCGATTCACAATTATCGTCAACTGATTCTAAATGCGAATTATCATTTGATATTTCAATTAGGGTATCAGAATAAGCCGCGGTTTCCAATCTTTTCATGAGCTTTACTTTTCTCAAGATGTTTTCTTTCTTCTTATCAAAACTTTTGCTTAAACTATCTGGTTGTTCGTAATATCTAATTCTGTTGTCATTGTTAGGAGAAGGAATATCTTTTAATACAGACTGTGTTATTTGATTTTTGTCTACATTGTGCTTTCTTTTTAAATAGCTTTGCTTGTTGGAAGATATCTGTGGCTTGTGAGGATAGGGGCAATGTTTACCTTTACTGCATTTTCCCGTCTTCGCAAACTCAGGGCACAGATTTTCGTGACGCTGCTTACACTGCAAAAAGAGAAACTTCCAGTTTTGAAACTTTGCTTCTTACACGTGATTCATATATTTATGGAGCAAGAACAGCATGTGACAAAATATGTAAACTCTATTAATATTGGATTGCTACAATATATTAATAAGTCAATAATTTTAGATTGCCTCGCCTTTTCCTAACTATCCAACATTTTGTAATATTCCATAGTAAAATCAAATACGTAAATACAACAAAGACTGTAAAACCTAAATACCTTTAAAGAAATGTTACATTTCGCAGATTATGGCCATATATTAATTAAATAGCAATACATAAAATATCGTGGAAGAAAATATTAAGTTTTCTTCACTCATTGAATCCACAATCAATTCTAAATAAATAAAATGTTATACTAACACGAGTCTGATTTTTAATGTGTTCGCGAAAGAGATCGCGATGAGCGTGAGCTGCCGGTTAAGTTGAGTAAAGAACGCACAGTTTAGATGAGCAATATACAATTATTTTATTTCACACTCGCCGAGTGAGTCACAACGTTAAATGGTGAGCGGGTGAGTCTGAGCAGATGCACGTTGTGCGGAAAATGTACAGTTATTGTATCGTTGAGCTAAAACGCAAACGACGCACACGTGGCCGCGTAACAAGCCGCGATCCACAATCAATAAACGACTAGTCTGAGCACTGTATTGAGTTGAGATGTGAGAAATTAAGAGATTGAGCCCTACAGTGAGCAATTTTGTGAGAATTCACGAGTTACAATGTAATCTAAACGTTCAGAGAACCGACGCGTCCGTACTTGTACTCTGCGTGAACAAGAATAAGAGCAATATGGCCGATCGATTTCCGTTAGTCGTCTTCTCCAAAAGTCTGGAGGATCGAGCGACGTGGGGAAATGCGATTGGCTGAGCGTTCTGTCGCTGACACATGATTGGTCGATCGATTGTGGATCGGGCTTGTCGATCCGCTGTCCAGGAGGTGCTGCGATGAGTTGGGTGTGGCGGAGATCGGAACTACCGAATCTCAAACATGTTCCCGGCCTCAACAGCTGGAAGAAGATGTTGATGATGAGTCTGTAACATTCAAAACAGCCAATTTTGCGATTGGCCTGGTTAAGATGGTAGTGGCGGTCTTGAGCGTCACCACCCTGGTCAGTCCATCCTTCCCTGAGTGAAGGGTGAGAACCCGGGCAAGTGGCCACTTGCTAGGGGGAAACCGCTCATCGGTGATGAGCACCAGAGAGCCGACCTTGATGGCGTTGGATGGATGATGCCACTTCGAGATTGAGAGCTGACGTTGCAGATAATGAGATGACCATTGAGTCCAGAATTGTTGAGTCTTCTGTTGGATGAGTTGCCACCGCGCTGATGGTGAGATGGATGTGTGCTCCACAGAGGGTTCCGGTAGAGCTGAGAGCGGGTGGCCAATGAGGAAGTGAGCAGGAGTGAGCGTTGCGACGTCATCAGGATCGTCGCTGAGGGGCTCGAGAGGTCGTGAATTCAACAGGGCCTCAATCTGCGTGAGAAGTGTGCTGAACTCTTCGTAGGTGAGTGCTGTTTCACTCACTGTTCGCCGAAGATGATGCTTCGTCGACTTCACCACAGCCTCCCATTTGCCTTCCATGTGTGGTGCGGCTGGAGGGTTGAAACACCAGCGAGTGTTGTCGTTGACCAACAGCTGAGCGAGAGTTTGGTGATCTTGAGAGCCCTGAGTGAACATCCTCTTGAGCGTGGCATCTGCTCCTATGAAGTTGGTGCCACAATCTGAGTAGAGGGAGTGAGGAATTCCTCTCCGTGAGATGAAACGCCTGTACGTGGCTATGAAACCATCTGTGGAGTAGTCGGTGACTAGCTCGAGATGAACAGCTGAGGTGGTGAGACAGACGAACACACAGATCCATCCCTTGTGAGTCTTGGCGCCTCGCCCTTTCCACGTCCTTAAGGTGACAGGACCAGCATAGTCCAGTCCAGTGTTGGTGAATGGGCGTGTGGGTGTGACTCGTGAAAGAGGTAGTTGGCCCATCAGTTGATGGGCACGGATCCCCCTTTGCCGAGCACACACAACACATCGTAGAATGTGAGATTTCACTGGAGCTCGACCACCGATGATCCAGTAGGTCTGTCTGATTTGAGCGAGCGTGAGCTGAGTCCCTCCATGGAGAGTTTCTCGGTGAGCTTGATCTATAATCAGATCGGACAGACGTGAGTGACGAGGCAAAATTGCAGGATGCTTACTTCCATATGCAATGTGAGCGTTGTTGAGTCGGCCCCCGACTCGGATCACTCCTTCTTGGTCGATAAAGGCCGTGAGCCTATTGAAGATGTGAGAAGATGGCAGCGTCGCGCCAGAGTTGAGCGTCCTCATTTCGTGTGCGAAGTAAAGGGACTGCGTCGCTTTAATCCAGAAGATCCTGGCCCTCTCCAGATCCTCGGGCGACTGAACGATGAGTGGTAAGGAAATCGTTGACCTCCTTAAATGTGACAGAATTCTGAAACAAACTGAAGTGATACGAAAGAGTTTGTTGAGAGATGAGTATTTGTAAATGAGGTCCCAGTGATATTCGAGTTTTCGAATGTTGAGCAAATTTGAGATTCCAGGACGAGCTTCCTGCATACTTGGACTGTCCTTCAATGTAGGTTGAGAGGGCCATGAGTCACTGGGTTGAGTGAGCCAAGATGGTCCCGTCCACCAAAGCTCGTGGTGTTCAAGCTGATGTGTTGTTAGGCCTCGAGAGGCACAGTCAGCTGGATTCGCCGTTCCAGGAACGTGTCTCCAATGTGCGTGTGGATTGAGCTCTTGAATTTGGGAGACACGATTCCGTACGTAATCCTTCCAGCGTGAAGCATGTGATTTGATCCATGAGAGTGAGATTTGAGAGTCCGTCCACAGATGAGTTGTAGAGATGTTGAGTTGAAGAGTAGCTTGAACATACTTCGTGAGCTTTGCCAGCATTAAAGCTGCAGTGAGTTCGAGCCTTGGGATTGTGAGTTTCTTGAGTGGTGCTACCTTGGTTTTGGAGCACACTAGTGTCGACACTTTGTGAGCTGTGGACGGTGTGGACACGATAATGTAAATTACCGCTGCCATGGCGAGCTGAGAGGCATCAGAGAATCCATGTAATTCCACTGTCGAGTAGGAGAAGGTGTTGAACCACCTTGGAATTGAGAGCCTGGCCAGGCTTGTGAGATCTTCTCTGATGGTGAGCCAGTGAGCAGTGACTTGGGAAGGCAGTGGGTCGTCCCAGTTCAGTTTGTGCAGCCACAACTCCTGCAAAAGTGCTTTTGCCCGAATGATGACTGGAGCTAAGAAGCCGAGTGGATCAAATATCTTTGCTACTTCAGAGAGAATGAGACGTTTAGTGAGCCTTGAGTCGTTGAGAGGTTTTGTCGAGAATGAGAAGTTGTCAGTGAGAGCGTTCCACTGTAATCCGAGGATTTTGGTATTGCAGTCGTCAAGTGCGATGTACGAATTGCTAGCTCGCACGTCATGAGAAATTGATTCAAGCAATGGAGGGTAGGTTGATTGCCACTTGGCAAGTGGAAAACCTCCCGCCTTGCACAGGTCATTTAATTGTTGAGCAATTGTAATGAGCGTCTCACCTGTATCGGCGCCGCCGAATATGTCGTCGACGTATCTAGCATGAGTGATTGACGGTACTGCCAGGGGAAAACGATGTCCTTCGTCTTCGACCAACTGCAGTAGTACTCTGACAGCGAGAAACGGCGCAGCCTTGGTTCCATAAGTGACCGTAGTGAGTTTGTAGGGCACCTCCTTTGAATCCTCGTCAATCCACAGTATCCTCTGGAGGTCCTGGTCGTCTTCGCAAACCTTGATTTGTCTGTACATTTTTGTCACGTCTGTGGCGAAAATGTACTTGTGCTGGCGAATCCACAGCAGCACATCCGAGATGTTGAGTAGAAGGTTCGCACCAGTATGCATGAGATCGTTGATCGAGTGCCCCGTTGTGGTTGGGCTTGAGCCATTGAAGACGACCCTCAACTTCGTGGTCTGACTGTCGAGCTTGAGCACTCCATGATGTGGAAGATAAAAAACAGAGTGAGTATTAGGTGAGAGTGAGGGAGCTCTTACCATATGATGGAGTGCCTCATATTCCTTCAAGAACCCTTGGTAGAGATTGCGATATTCAGAATCTTTGTTGAGCTTGTTGAGTGTTCGCTTCAGACAGGCATGGGCTGTCTGGTAGGAATTGCCCAACAGACTTCGAGATGACTTGAGAGGGATACGTACGATGTACCTGCCTGTAGAATCACGAGTGTGTGTCGCCCGAAAGTGATCCTCACATTCTTGTTCTTCAGGGGTGAGCTTTGAGGGCGTATCTGTTGGGAGCTCTTCTTGAATCCAGAATTTAGCCAATAGATCTTGTATTGTTTTGTCGCTGTGCTGCATGACTGCAGCTGTGTGCGACGAGCTGAATTGAGACTGAGGTGTGTTAATTGGCCCAAGAACGAGCCACCCAAAGATTGAGCACTGGGCAATTGGCATTGAAGGGTCACCCTTTATGAGGTTAGGTTTTATAATTTTCCCATATGAGTCTGCACCAATAATTATGTCAATAGGCCTAGGTTTTAGAAAATCTGGATCAGCTAACCTTAACCTGGTGAGATGTGGCCAATCTTGACGTGGTGCTTCAACGGATGGTAGACTGGATGTGAGAGTTCGCAGAACATGAGCTTGAGTGGAGACCGTGGAGGAGTCGTAGCTTGATCGTAGAGTGATTGACGCGACGCCTCGAGTGTGAGTAGTTTTGTTGCCTCCAATGCCAATAATTGAGATGGATGAGTGGGTTCTTTGAAGGTTAAGTTGAGTGATGAGCTCCTCCTTGATGAAGGTGAGCTCTGAGCCTGAGTCGATGAGTAGCCTGACTGGCAGCGAGGCCACAGGTGTGATGAGCTGTGCGTTAGCTGTTGCTAATAGGGTGAGCGTGAGCGAGGTTGCGTGGCAACCAGTGGCTGGGTGAGACGGAGCCGTATGAGTTGGACCTGTTGAGCTTGAGCTTGGTGAGTTGAGTGATAGTGAGGTGACGACTGCACCAACGCTTCAGTAGTCGGGTTCAGCCTCTGACTTCTTCCGTTCGGTATGAGGGGCTTGATGAGCAGGGCTGGGCTCGGTCGTTGACCTGGGCTGAGGTTGAGCTGAGCCTTGAGTAGTCGATGGCTGAGGAGGATGCAGCATTGAGTGGTGCTTTGCCCCACAGGTCTTGCACCGATGAGCCGATTTGCACACATCTGTGCTGTGTCGACCACAGCAATTTTTGCACAGTGATCGAGCGACTATGAAGCTACGACGCTCGGTCACTGGCGTTTCCCTAAATTTAGGGCACATGACGACGAAGTGGTCAGCGTGGCACCAGTCGCAAGGGTACCTCGTCGACTGGGCCTTGGACGACGTCGATGGTTGAGCTTTTGCCTGCGTCGCAGGGTGAGCAGTGGTCCTCCTCAAAGATGAGCGAGCAGTGGAGGTTGAAAGGGCCGCTGGCTTCTTTAATGTGGCCTCCATCTGCTCCAAAGCGCCACCTTTTGTTTCCACAAAGGCTAGCAGAGCCTTGTAGCTGGGGCACTCCGTTGAGCTGGCAAGAGAGGTTTCCCAGGCCTCTCGCGTTACCTTGTCAAGGCTATTAGTGAGCACATGCACTAGGAGGCAATTATGCATCTCCTTGTCCGCACCCAGCGCGATGAGTGTCTCGTTCACCTCGTTGATGGTGGCAGCCAGGTCGTGGAGAGCAGGTGCCGATCGTGTTGAGATCGGCGAGATGGAGAGCAGCTTGTCAAGCTGCTCCTTGATGAGCAGCCGCTTGTTGGAGAAGCGCTTTTCCAGGTAGTCCCAAGCAGCCTGGAAGGATGAGCCTCGAAGAGGGAAGGCGTTGACCCGTCGGGATGGTTCGCCTGTCAGACTTGCCCTCAAATAGCAGAGGCGGTCTATCTCTGCAAGCCTCGAGTCTTTGAGAATGAGCGAGGTGAACAGCTCGCTGAAGGCAGGCCATTCCACAAACTTTCCCCCAAATTTGGGAATGGCCAGCTCTGGGATTTTGGCAGCTCTGCTGGCCCTCACGTCAGAGGTTGAGTCGTTGTGAGCGGATGAGCTGAAATGTCCTGAGTTTGAGCATTGAGATGTCATGCGTTTGAGTGCCCTTTTTAGCTGAGCCACGAGTGTCATCTCACGACCCAGGAGGTCTGAGGCGAAGTACCCATGCGAGAGGCACTTCACCGGCCAGAATTCTTCCATGTGTGCGTGCTCGTTGAGGAACGCTTTGTGCAGCTCGGTGATGCTGTCCAGCAGCGACTGCACCTCGTCGAGGGACGTCGACTCGGGATCTTTGGGGATCTCATCTCGCAACGCTTGTAAGGCCTCGAACCGACTGACCTGCGATTTCGCCTTTATGATGAGCGGAGCCGGTACCGTTGATGGGGAAGAGGATCTCGTCCTGCCAGCACGGTGAGTCGTTGGCTCGGTGGGGACCTGGAGACTGACCTCGGCGACCTGCCCTTCTTGAGGGTTAGGTGACGGCGACCGGGACCGGGTCTCTGAGCTGGTCTTGGTGGTGTTGTTCTCTCCGTCGGACATGATGAGATGAGATGAGCACTGATTGATGAGATTGAACTGTTCTGGGTGAGCACTGCACAGAACTTCACACAATACTCCGGCTCGAAGGACCAAAAATGTTCGCGAAAGAGATCGCGATGAGCGTGAGCTGCCGGTTAAGTTGAGTAAAGAACGCACAGTTTAGATGAGCAATATACAATTATTTTATTTCACACTCGCCGAGTGAGTCACAACGTTAAATGGTGAGCGGGTGAGTCTGAGCAGATGCACGTTGTGCGGAAAATGTACAGTTATTGTATCGTTGAGCTAAAACGCAAACGACGCACACGTGGCCGCGTAACAAGCCGCGATCCACAATCAATAAACGACTAGTCTGAGCACTGTATTGAGTTGAGATGTGAGAAATTAAGAGATTGAGCCCTACAGTGAGCAATTTTGTGAGAATTCACGAGTTACAATGTAATCTAAACGTTCAGAGAACCGACGCGTCCGTACTTGTACTCTGCGTGAACAAGAATAAGAGCAATATGGCCGATCGATTTCCGTTAGTCGTCTTCTCCAAAAGTCTGGAGGATCGAGCGACGTGGGGAAATGCGATTGGCTGAGCGTTCTGTCGCTGACACATGATTGGTCGATCGATTGTGGATCGGGCTTGTCGATCCGCTGTCCAGGAGGTGCTGCGATGAGTTGGGTGTGGCGGAGATCGGAACTACCGAATCTCAAACATAATGATATTAAAATTATGAAACTTCATATATGTAAGCCTATGGAATATACGGCTTCAGGTATTTCTAATAACTTTTTATTTATATGTTGAATGAAAAGCTATGTGCAAAATTGATATCATTTCAAAGGAGGCATATGTTATGCAAATTAATTCATTTTCCGAAAATAAGATTTCAAGATCAATTTTAACTTTTAAATGGAATCTATATCGTTTTAACCCAAGCAATGGAATATAATAGAATAAGTACCAGGAGGTAATATAAGTAATACATAGCATGATTTTAAAAATACATATGCCTCATTTTATATGTTGTATCTGAATGTTTTTGAACCGAAGAAGCCTACAAACTTAAAGCGTGGAGATTGAAATGTAATATATTACAAAATGATCTTTGATACACTACGTACACTTTTCTATTGAACAGTAATATTCTACAGCTAAGTATTGTCTTTTGTACAAAACTGTAAGGCCTCATATACAGCGGCGTTCAACACAGAGTTTGCTCCGCTCTGACACGCTCGCGAAACGGTCAGACCCTCTCGCACGCACGGCTAACCCAACAACCGCTCGGAGGCAAAGTTATAATGCGCGACTTGTTACGCGTCGCGTGTAAAACTCCCGTGTATCTGAAAAGGGGACCTTTTCAAAAAAATTGATACTTAGTGTACGTGAAGGTCTTCCCTCGGACATTAATTTCCCAAAGCAGTAAGACGCGCCTTTGAGTCAAATTCGAGAAAATCGACTTTGAAAAATTCTGAGTTCCCTTGAGCTTGAAGGGCACGCGTCTACAATGCACGCGTGCGTATTTGAGTGACATTCAAAGTCAATTCTTTCGAAAACGAAGCCTTTACCGCAATTTCGTCACTTTCGATTTTCGTCTTATTTTTGCCTGTATAATCACCCCGTAGAGTATTGACTATAGTTAAAGGAACACCCTGTATATAAGGGAACACAGAATTTTTCAAAGTAGAGTTTCTCGAATTTGGCTGGAAAGCCCGCCTTATTGCTTTGGAAAATTAATGTCCGAGTGAAGGACCTACACTACAGGGGGACCATCTTCTGAAAATTTTTAAATTAAAAAAGTATATATCAAAAGATATATTATCGTTAAAAATTTATACCAGATCACATGTTGAGACATTTGAGTATTCTGTAAGAACTACTATTGATGTGATTACTAGCGAATCTACGGAGTAAAGTATTAATATTTCCTTCTGAGACATTTTATATTAATGAATATGGCCATAGGAAGTATAAGAATTTCTATATAATATATTAACATTTATAGTAACATTAATATTATACGTATAGAAACTTTTTGAATATATTATTATAATGTACAAAATTGATATAAATAATAAAATTGAAAAAATTACACTATTACCTTATGACCTTTCGCGCAGTATCCCTGTAAAAACTGAATGCAAATTGGGGTGCTGGAAGAAACTTTAATGTGACGGTAAGGACAGCCATCACGCGTACAGCAACCTTCCAAAAAGTATTTGCAAGTTGGCATTTTCTCAGGACCTACATCATGCGATAACGGGCACTTGTCTAGCAAACAATTTCCTTGAAGAAACCTAAAAATATTTAACAATTCAATGTGAATTTTTCAGCCTGATATATAAGAAGAAAATAAATTTACTTTTTGCAAAGTGAAATTTGGTTTTTATCATGACGCTTTAAGCAAATTCCTTTCTCATGGTTTGAACAATATCCAAATCGTTGAAATATTAAACAAGGTTGATTGTTCTTCTGCATTTTGTTACGTAGTATTTGAATACTTTTTTGTTTCACCTTGTTGCTGGAATTAAAGAAAAATGATTAATGTCATTCATATAAGAGCCTGTAGCACTTATAGAATCATTTGGAAAGATTATGAATATAGGAGAATGAAAAAATGATAGGAAAAAAATTGGAATGACTAGAGTATGCAAGGCATAAACATCAAGCAACAAAAAGGATACCTGTGATGGTGATAAAAAGTATAAAATATTAAAAGAGTCTGAAAGAAATGCTATGAAAATTATAATAACTCAATGCTAAATCGTGGAATTAAAAATAGAGGAAGATAATAAAATGCATGAATAACATAACGAAGTAATAAGACAATAACGATGGAAGGAGTATAAATAAATAAAACATGTGTAGTTGCTTCATTATCTAAGAAAATAAAAGCAGGAAAATAATAGGTAGAAAGGCCTTGCTACTTGTTAAGGAAATTTCAAGGTACTAGCACCTCAATAACTATAGTTACACAACGTCAATTAAAGACACTTGTTGATGAAAATACTGTAGTAGGCATACTGGCATTTAGGCAACGGCCTAGTGTGTGTGCTACCCCCTTAGTTTGTTTAGTAGCAGCACCTAGGTGGCGTCCATTTATGAGGAGTTCGGGGGACTAAGGAACCGGGGGAGTCGGCGGTAGCCGAGGTGGCTAAGGCGGCTGGCCAGCGCGCTACGGATCTAGAGATCGCGGGTTCGAGTCCCGTTGAGGCGACTTTCCCTTTTTTCCGACTCCTATAATACATAGTTGTATCGTTCCAGTTGCGTTTATTTAACAACTTTGATGTTCTTTGTTTAATTATTTGTTTTACGACTGTACCATTTAATTAAATACTTTTAAATATATACTTTCTGACGTGGATGCAACATAGCATTGCCACGCCATATTGTGGGTTTCAAAACCCCAATGTATAAAATCTTTCTTAACAAGTGGCAAGTGGATAGTTTTGTAACATGGTACCTTAATCATCTAATAAAAAATGGCATAAGAGACATCGTAATTGTATTAAGTTATTCCTAAAATACTGACGACATTATCTCCTCACCATTGACTTGTAAGATTAATACTATGAATACCTCAAATAATATTACACAAATAACACCACAATATTAGGAATGAATGCTACTGGAACAATACCATTTTTTTTATATTTTAGCAGCTTAATTGACTGTGGGTACTTATACTTATTGAACTCATCTTAATACGGGCTAAATTCTAACAGTTGATACAATGGTAACGATATTAAATTTTTAAGCATAAGGAGGTACTCTAGTGTAACTGTCCGTTTTTCAACGCTATCTTCGGGAATTTATTTGACAAAAACTATAAGTTTATACTGTATGGCGTTCTGCCTGCATATTAAGGTATGTTTGAAGTAATCCTCAGATTTTTTTAGCTTTTTCGATCGCATATATACATAGATATATCCGGTGGCGCAAGCGTCTTCAAAAAAATTATTTTCCGTCAAGCGATGATGTGGGGACTGTTATAGTCATCTAAAATGGAAAAACTAAGGATTATTTTCTTTATTATGGTTATCACTATGGTTTGAACCACGGAGGCCTACTAAAAATAATAATTTGCAGAATGAAAACCTCTACATTATGAAAGAAAGGTGTTTCGATATTTACTAAAAATTTATCTGTTTTCGTTCCGTAAAATTAATTTTTTGTGAGACAGAAACTCGTCCCCGGTTCCAACCATAGCCAGTTATGTTGTGAACATGTAAGCAAACGACCTACTGGATCCGGCCCATTAGTTTCCGAGATATGCAATCGCTCAACTTAAAAAACCTTGTTTCCAGAAAAACGTGTTTAGAGTTTTTACAGACAATAGTGCTGTGCGGGAGGCACTACCTTTGTACCTCTACATCTCTGCTAATATTTCGAATTTCAAAAAGTCGCTTTGCAGAAATATTTTTCACACCAAAAACTACGAGATAATGCAAAAAAATAATTTTTTCGACACTCCACACTAGAGTACGCCTTTAAGAAATGAAAAAGACAGACAATTGTAATTACGAAAAAGATTAAAAAAATACAGATAATATAAATTAGGAATTAATTTCAGTTTTGAAAGGAAAGCATGAAAATTCTATTAATTCTACATAATAATATATAAAATTTTGTATACCTAATGTTATTTTTATAATTTACTTTCTGCGATATGTTAGTTAACAATTTTGTTCCACTAATTGTTTTCATAGTGAAGTTTCCTGACGCTTCTTTCATGGACTTCACTCTGCATAATTTTTTTCCATTAGTGGCTACAATAAATTTATCAGTTTTGGTATTTGTTGTCCATTTTCCTGCACGTAACATGTAAATTTATATTGCACAGTTATGTGATTTTATATTGCAGTAAAAAAGCTTTAAAATGTTATGACTTACTCATTCCTCCGTAGCTTTTACGGACTAACTGATTCTTAGAAGACTTGTAAACAATCCCTCCAATTGTAATAAGTTCCATTTTGATATTTCTATAAAATATATTTAAATTTTATTAATTTACAAATGATCGCTATTTAATTTATTTAATACTTATGTAACTTGCAATACATACACATTCTTTTTCCGTTCAAGGCCTGTATGTTTTTTAGTACTTGTTATTCTTGGTGTAGTTCTGTCTATTCTGTATTTATTTATTTTAGGCTTTATAACTGATTTTACAAAATTAGAATCCTTGTCAATTGATTGTTGCAAAGCATTTATTATTTTTGTTTTTATAGTCCTTTGAGATGCAGGTTTGCCACTTTTTAACATTGAATTTGGTGATTTCTTAATTTTATGAAGATCTCTCAGAGAAGCACTGGACGATCTTCTGGATCCTCGTCTAACACGCACAAGTTTTCTCCGCGATAAAATTACAATGTTAGAATTATTTGTTATCTTTTGACTATGAATCATTTTTGAAGAATTTGTACTTCTAACAAATTTTAATCTTGAACAAACTGGATGAGGAATATTCGGCATTGGTATTTCTTTCTTTTCCGTTGGTTTAGACTGCGTCGGGGAAGACAATTTTTTCATTAATTTTGGATTAACATATACTGACATTTTTACGTTCTCTTCTTGTACAGGATTCTGTTTAACATTTGTAGTTACATTTACGGGACTAATTTGTACGCTTTCATTAGAATTAATAACCCAATTCATTATTTTCGGATTAATGTGCACTAAAGATTTCATACGCAATTTTGGATTGATATGTATAGCAGAAGTTTGTGGTTTAAAATTTGGATTAATGTATACATTGGTACTCGGTAATTCGTTACATGTGGTACAACTAGAAGTTTTAGACATTTTATTAAATCTTGTAAGGCCCAAATACTGATTCAAAAGAGGTGTTTCCATATAGCACGATTGCTCCGATGAGTTCTTTTTATTATGTTCTATCAGATCTGAAATGGATGAAATTAGTATTACACCTAGACATAATTAATTTTCTAAAATTCGATACAAGAATTATTTGTTTCCGTAAAATGGATTCCATTTATATACTACATATACAGGGTCATCCGTTAAGACTGCAACCTACGCGCGCGCGAACCCTTAAATTTGGCAACACCGCTTCACGGACGCATTCCACTACAACCACACGCCGATACTTCCGCCATCTATGAGCCAATGATAGAAGTATGTATAGTGTCTTTTAGATGCCAGTAGACGGTGCTTTTGGCTTTCGCCAGAGAATATTAAATTTGACGTAACAGACGGGTAAGAGAACGATAACCATTTTAAGAGTGCGACCGCGCCGAACCCGTTATCTACGTATGCAATGGTCCAGCAGCGGTATTAGACCACGCTGACGCGTTAGTGGCCCGGGTTGATAAATTTGGGTCATTTTTCGCATAACTTTTGAATTATAAAAGATATCGGAATACAATTTGCGCCATAAAATGGGGACAAATTATCCCCTTCTAATGATCGAAACTTTACCAAATTTTATGTTTACTTCATTTTTCTTTTTTCAATTATTTAACCATAATTGTTGCGAAAAGCTTTTACAAACTGGTTATTTAAATACTTTTATAATGCTCTTTTAAAATTCATGGCACCTATAAACAATAGGCTAGTTGTCTCTGTATCATTACTTTTACAAATTGAGGAATTAAATTTTTATTCAATTATGTATTAGTTCCGCAGCCTCAGAATGTAATGCTTTGGTTTCCTTTTTTGCGATTTTATCCTCAATGTAGTGCATGCGCAGATCGGAACTAGGGAGTAACTAATGGGATGTGTCGCTGTTTCTCTAGCATTCTTTGAATTTTTTCTACAATTTTTCTGTCTGAATGTTTTAACCCTTTAGCTATCATACGCGACGCCTGTAGTGGCTTCCGTTCACGTCATCTTTTGGAATGATACATGAAAATGTGCAGGCTGGATGCGCGTGATTATTGTGAGGTCCTCTCCTCGAAGTGACAGAAAACATAACCTTTATGCTATACCTGTTTTCATAAAGATACTGTTGCGACGTAATAATAATACTTTGGAAGAATATTAAGTCATACATAGTTGACAAATGTAGCGTAGAAGAACGACATAGCCATTAAACATTTATTGTCATGTAGCATGTAGGTTATGTTTTCTGTCACTTCGAGGAGAGGATTTTCTGTCCTCGAAGTGACAGAAAACATAACCTATAAGCTATACCTGATTTCCTAAAGATAATGGTGCGGCGTAATAATAATATTTTGGATGGATGTTAAATCATACATAGTTGACAAATGTAGCGTAGAAGAACGAAATAGTCAATAAACATTTATTGTCATGTAGCATGTAGGTTATGTTTTCTGTCACTTCGAAGAGGGGACTACATAATAATCCCGCGCATCCAGCCCGCGCCTTTTCACTAGACCAGGCGGCCGCATGGAAGGATACCTTCCCCATCCTACATTAGTGATAGTTGGAACCAGAGATGGGCAAAAAATTATTTTACAAAAAAATTGGTTTCGAATAAAAGGCAGAAATTTTATTCGAGCCTCGAGCGCCTTTGATCGAAGCCGTCGGTTCCTCTAGTCGAGCGACATTGTATCGTTCACCCGTCAAATCTGCAGCGCGAGGTTGCTCGGCGATGTGTCATCGATTATGCACAAAAGGAATTTCTTTATTTTTCACCGCATCAATATGAAAGTGGCAGCAAGGGATTGCTTGCATTCTCCCGATTAAATTGACAAAAAAAAATTAAATCCGACTACTTTTAACGACACGGGCTTTCAATCCGGCAAACTAATTTTATGCGTAATATCGTTAATTGAGACAGCGAGAGCAAACAACGGACTAACCCACATTCTTTTCGAAATTGAGGCAGTAGCAATAACGTATTCCAACTTGGAACCATATTCTTGAGCCCGGTGTACCCCACTATGGGGTGACTTACGTTAATATCATCTTTTGGAACGATACGCCATTATCGTGGCTTTCACACGCAGGTGGCGAAAAATCAAGCCAACCCTGTAGTAGCTAAAATTATTGAAATTGAGACGGGTACGAGACCAGTCGAGACATTGTTTTGAAACCTCGTTACAGTAATCTGGGGTGCGAGAGGTAAACCGGTCATAAAAGCGGAGCGCGCGGCTCGCTTACCTGAGCCGGGAAATTCCCAATACCTAGCTCTTTGCGACGTTACTGTGAAAGGGACCATCTTAAAATTCTCGAAGCTCGGGCATCACCGCTGATCAGCGGTCGCTGGCAGCTCAGAACGCCGGGCCGGTGCGAGAAATGGCTTCGAGAAGTGTGCCTCCGTTTGAAAGTCGAACTTCGGTCACACTCGGGCTTCGTGGCGGGCAGACACCCGTTGCCCGGTTCGTTCGCGCTCGGTGTTCGGCCACGTTCGGAACCGGCGCGTCACCGATCGTGGGGGGTCGTTCCAGCGCGAACGTCTTCAAATAATAGTAACATGAATAGAGGATCGAGGTGGGAACTGATTCTTGCATAATTGTTTTGGGGAAAAATTTGAACATGTGAGGTGCCACACGATTTGCCACATAGCCACCGTTTTTGTTCAAATGCTTTGTTCATGTCCTTGATATATTTTTTATAATTTTATACTTAACGTAAATATGCGTAGATCGGACGTAGGGAGTAACTGAGGGAATGTGCCTTCGTTTGTAGCGGTCTTTGAATTTTTTTCTCCAATTTTTGTGTCTGAATGTTTTAATCTTTTAGCTACGTAACGCCACGCCCACGCCGGCTTCTTTTTGATGTAATTTTTTGGAACGATACGCCATTATTGTGGCTTTTACATTCAGGTCGCGAAAAATCTCTCCGTACAGGGGTATAACGCCGCGGTCAACCCTGTCGTGGGTAAAATTATTGAAATTGAGACGGGTATAGGACCAGTCGACACATTGTTTGCAACCATCGTTACAGTAATCTGGAGTGCGAGTGGTAAACCGCCATAAAAGCGGAGCGCCCAGCTCGCTTACCTGAGGCGGAGGCATTCGCTTCACCACCTAATAACTGTTTGCGACTTTAATTTGGAAGGGACCATTCTAGAAATGAGCTGATTTTGTAGGTAGCACATCAAGGAACTGTTTCTGGTTATGTATAAAAACGGCAGAATACTAACATCCTCCATCAAACAGCTACAGCGGTTTTCGGTAACGAACGTTTCGAATCGCTTCGTGTGTTATTCGAACGAGGAAGTTCTGGGTTATTATTTTAATACCACCGTCTATTTTACACAGAGACATAGAAAATAATTTTACTCGGCAATTATTATTTTTGTTTTAAACGTACTTGCAAGTTTTACAATATTCAAGGGATGTCTAAGACTTCCCAGAACATCTTAATTCGAATAAAGATCGAAGCGAATTCCAAACTTTTGTCCGGAATTTGAAGAGAATCTCGAGGCATCGAGATCTCGCCCGAATTTTGCCAGCCTGTCCCGAAGCTCCGGTTTCCAAGTCCCCGGTGACTGAGTGCCACGAACCGCGCGATAGCCCAACTCCCGGTCTCGTTGTCGGTCGCGCGTTCCTGGAGTTCTTAACTCAAATGTGTCATTGAGAGTTTCTGGGACCAAAATTATTGTATTGCAATATCCTTCCAAAATGCTAATATTAATTAATTAAAACGAGGCATAAATTCTTTGGTAACTATAGTTAACAAAATGCGAGTTCGCAACAGATTTAGCATTTAAACTTTGACCGTTTTTTCATCGATGTTTTCAACGATGCATCTTTTAATTGAAAATATATGTGGTGCTTGTTCCTGATTTAACTACGTTTCCCGACGGCGTACTAGTTTTAAAAAAATCTCAAATTGAACGATTAATGGTGACCATGTGGGGAATTGTGAGCGATTTGTGTGGCAATGGCTGATACGTTTATGGAATCAGTTATGTTGGTTGAGCTATGTTTGTTTATCCTCGTTAAAGTTTTTGGTGGCCCTGAAAAGGGCCGTTGGTTGCTGCTGGCCCTCAAACAGGGCCGATGATTAATAATTTATAAATGTTGGAAGTGGCCGCCGTTATGCCTTAGGCAGACGCGTGTCCTCTTCACCTTGTTCGCGAAGACTTGATCCAGCGTTTGCGGGGTAATCTTGGCGATCGAAGCGGTGATATTGTCCCGCAACTGTTCGATGGTGACCGGATTAGAGGTGTACACCTCGCCCTTCAGCTTACCCCACAAAAAAAATCCGGGGGCGTCAGATCTGGCGATCGCGGCGGCCACAAACCCCGAGCAATTACTCTTTCGCCAAAATATTCCTGTATCATCTCCATCGTTGATCGCGCTGTGTGTGCTGGCGCCCCGTCCTGTTGGAACCAGCATCCCCTTTCCTCGGGTTCTAAATGGGAAATAAACTGAAACACAATTTCCTGATACCTGCTTGGCGTGATGGTGGTGTCGAAGAAGAATGGCCCTACGATTCGCTTACGCGATATCACACACCAGACACCAATCTTTGCGGAATGAAGGGGCTTCTCCCGGATTTCCCTCGGATTCTCTGTGCACCAGCTCCTGCTGTTTTGCCTGTTAACCTGGCCGTCTAGGTGGAACCAGGCTTCGTCCGTGAAAAATAATCTGTCTGGAACAGAAACATCCTCTGCCTGCAGGAAATTAAGGAACCATTTGCAATACTTACGTCTTGCCGCATAATCCGGCTCCTTGAGCTCCTGAACCGTCTGCTGCCGATAAGGGTGCAAATGCAGCTGTTGTGTTGCACGATGAGCGCTTCCATACGACAAAGCGCACTGTTGTCGCAGTTTCGCTAATGACGTATGAGGCGCTTCCTCGAAAACTTGCTGCACCTCAGCCAGCTTCTGGTTCGTCAACACAGTTGACTTCCGGTTGTGCTTCTTATTTTGCACGCCTCCACTCTCGCGCAATTTCCGTGATAAACGGCTAATGGTGCTCTTGTGCGGGATTGGAGAGTCCGGGTATTTATTCCGAAACGCCAATTGGGCTGCTACGTATGATCCCGTGCGCCAATAATTGTGCACGAGAAACGTTCGCTGCTCTACGGAATAGTACATTGCTACTTAATAGGTATGCAATGCTTTTTGGTAGTACTGAAAAGTACTGATTGTAGTGTTTTCTGTACAGTGTAACACTGAAGAATACTGATGGTCTGCGTTGATGCGTCGCTCCACGATGTGCTCTGCTTCTGTGCTGAATCAGTACTCGTTTTCATTTCGTAAAGTCCACCCTTTTATAGGAGTTTGTGTTTCCAAGCCCGAAGCCAATCACAACGCTAGCTAATTATCGAGACCCCTTGTTTCAGTTTATTTCCCTGTTGAGACCCGCGAAAAGGGGGTGCTGGTTCCAGCAAGACAGGGCACCAGCGCACAAAACGGTCAACGAAGCCGATGCTAGAATAGTCCAGTGAAATTAGGATCTGTCTTCGGAATAAATCCCAGCAAGCTACATTGTGTTTTAAACACATGTTTTAAACAATATGTCAAGAATCCCCATCGATCCGACCGCCGCTAAAAATTTTACAGAGGGTTTGAAAAAAACATCGGTTTTTTGCGAATATCTCGTTATCTAGCAGATTTGCGACAAAAATAGTTATTATTAATTTGAATTTATTAATTTTCAGGGGTCAATTTCATCCTCTTTCAATGAACTTGGGCAACAAATAAAAAATTGCGTAATATATACGTATATTAACCTCTGCATATCTCCAAAGTTTTAAAAATATTTGAATTATTGAGGGTGTGGGTCTTCGCTTGCGAGAAATAATACCCCTGAAAATTCGTTAATTTTTCGATTTTGTGTTATAACTCGAGAACCGTGAGAACTGTAAGACCTATAACTTACCAACTGATAGTCCTAATTAAGGGGGTAGACACGGGTAATGCAGCGCGCTGTATACCGACACAATCTGGCCCAAAACATGGGTTTAGTAGGATACGTTGTTTGTCATTATATGAGCGAATTTTGGGCTGGGCGAGGTCTTATTCGAAAGAGGAAGGTTCAGTACAACACGCTCTGGCCATGGTTCGACGAGATTTTGTTGATATGTAATAATATGAGTGACCAAAGTAGAGAAAAAATGGAGAAAATACACTCGCAGATTTCAAGTATTTTTAGGTCACTATAAGAGTTTTGTGACTCAAACGATGTCCAGAGCGTGTTGCATTGAACCTTCCTCTTTCGAATGAGACCTCGCCCAGCCCAAAATTCGCTCATATAATGACAAACAACGTATCCTCGTGACTGCATTCCCAAATCAGAGTTACGCCATATTGACGATAATACAGAGCAAGTCACGTGACAAATTTAGTTGAGCTAGTGCACACGAGATGGCGCCTACACGGGAGGACTGCCAACGTGGAATCATAGCAAATTGAAGTGTTAGCTGGATACACGAGCCACAGTAAAAGCGTGATGCTGTCAATGCATGCATTTTCGAACGATTCTAGGTTACGTTATATGCATTTTAGGCATACATTGACTAGAAACTGCTGGGAACGAATACATTTACTAAAGCTTTTACCGTAACACATACCTCACATGAAATCGCTGTCGTACTTATTTAATAATTGAGACAGTTAGGGCAAAACGGAATAACCTGCAAATAAATTTTTCCTATTGTACATTGATGGCTTAGCGCACACATTGTATGTCCAGTTTTAACGTTTTTGAGAAAAAAGGTTCAAACATTCAATGGTACTTTATAATTAAATATAAATACTTGTTGCATTATATATATAATGTGTAATTAGTAGTATAAGTTAGAATCTGCAAAATTACAATAATAATTTGATAATAATACTTGGAAGATGGACATGCTACATGTAACCAAGTACAGAGGAGGACATACTAGGATAAAGCCACCAGTAGTCGACCATGTATCAGTAGTCGACCACTTTCAGAAAACATGAAAAATGAGGTTTTTAGAAGTGACGATCTTTTGAACAAAGTGCAGTTTTCGAACTGCACTATAACTGCACTCTGTTCAAAAGATTGTCACTTTTAAAAACCTTATTTTTCATGTTTTTCTGAAAATGGTCGACTACTGGTGGCTTTACCCTATACTGAATGATATTATATAAAAATGAATGAAAGGAATAATACTGGAAATAATCTTACTTCAATATGATATTTAGGGACATACAATAAACAAAAATATTATTTTTGATAAATTTATAAAAAAGATAAAAATGTGATTTTATACAGCAGAAAGACACAGTCAAGCACTATTTGTTGCATATAAAACCTCAAATTTTATAAAAAGTGGACCTACAATATGTGTGCAGTAAGCCATCGATATAATTAGTAGAGCCTATTGGAATACGTTATTGCTGCTAACTCAATTTCGTAAATAATGTGGGTTAGTTGGTTGTTGCGCTCACTGCTTCAATTATATGGCAAAATATCAGAGATGAGCATTACTTAAATAACCCCTGACAATTTGTATTTAAAGCGTTATCATTGAATTAATTAATCATGGGGAATTCAATTGTCGGCCACGAATAATTTTCTCGTGTTTATTCGTACTTTCTCGACTAAATATATGACTCTTGACTAGGGTTGCCACTCGTACATTAAAACAAAGTATCTTACGTTATTATAGGTAAATGTACTCTATACTTTTGAATAACAATAAAGTACCTACGCGAAAGTAACGCAATATTATTATCTTCTATCTGTTCCTGCCACTTTAGCATTTATTCAGAGAGTTTTCTCTGTCATGAATGTGAAGTGGCGGGATGAAAGAAACAAGGCCTCTCTCAATCTAATAAAAATCAAATTATTTATCTATTTTAATATGAATATTGAGTGCTATGATGCCATTGAGATATTTCAAAATAATAAAAATTTACTCTGTAATTCTAAAAGCAATGGAAAATATGTTTGGAAGAAATAAAAACTAATAAGATTCAAATGTACTTTTAATTTGTTGAGCGTACTTTTTTGTATACCCCACGAAAGCAAATGTACGTTATTTTTCTGCAAAAAAGGTGGCAACCCTACTCTCGACTAGAGTAGGAATAAATACGAGAAAATTATTCATTGCCGACGGATGAAAGACCTTGGAATATAGAAATTATTACATTTTTTTATTAAAAAAATTTATATATTTTAGTACATTCTTAAAAATAGAAATAATTGTTTACTCCTCTTCCTCCTCTTCCTCCTCTTCTTCCTCTTCCTCCTCTTCCTCCTCTTCCTCCTCTTCTTCCTCTTCCTCCTCTTCCTGCTCTTCCTCCTCTTCCTCCTCTGCCTCCTCTTTCCTGCTCATACTCCAGCCTTCTCATTTGTCTCCTCATCTCAGTGTACTGTAATATGAAAAATAAACATAAATCTTATGTCAATTACTGCAATAATGTCTAGACATTTTCATACTTTCATGAGAATGTAAGAAATGTTTGCGTGAGATCGCCTACGTATCTACATACTTGTCTTCTATACTGGATGGCCATTTCCATCCAGTTGATTTCTTCTCTTCGCGGACTCCGTCGTCGAGACGAACTCCGTCGCGAGGAAGACCGCGGCGTGGGCGCTCTCCGTGAGGACGGAGTCCTCTCTCTTCGCGGACTCCGTCGCGAGGACGGCCGCGGCGTGGGCGCTCTCCGTGAGGACGGAGTCCTCTCTCTTCGCGGACTCCGTCGTTGAGACGGACTCCGTCCCCGCGACGGAGTTCGTTCTCTTTCTCCCTCCAGATTCTGCGACCCTGCATTGCTTGCCATCTAAAAGCGAATCGAAGAAACAGTGAAATTATTGAAATAGATTTGAAAGTGCAGTAGAAGAGTAAACGTTTATCAATTCGGTACATTCGGGTGCAATATAGGCTTTCTTTAGCCAAGATTTAGCGCAGGAGAGAAATCTTCATGTTTTTAAATGCTTGAATTTCCAATTTTGAATGCGTTGAAATTCAAACATTTCCAAAATTTGTAATTATGAGGTTATCAAGGTTCAAAATATCTGTAATTGAAGGCTCGGATACAATCCGGGGACTAGCGCTCGAAAATGCGAAAAAGTATTGTCCTAACGTTAGAAAAATTTGGAAAATTAAATTTTGTTAAACCGGATTTTAAAAAATATGGTGTTGTAAAGCTCGTCACGGCACACATTTTTTCTTTTTACAGTTTCTTCATCGAAGTATTGGATATTCATCATTAGTATTGGAGATAAAAATTATAAACCAAACAAATTTCTTCGACCAAAGTCAATATCTTTTTAATATAAATTGCGATAACTTGAGTAAATATTAACGAATCGTTATGAGACTTGAAACATAAAACTCGGAAAATTCTAGCAAAGCCGTAAAATATATGCACAAAACTCTTATATTAAGAAATGTAATAATATTTCATTAAAAATTAATACTGGATATAACCCATGTTTTTCATCGTTCGTCGTTAAAAAGTATCGAGGAAATTTTTACGTGCATGTAACTTGCAGCGCCAAAGTTTTTCCTTGATATACAAAGAAGATTTTCACAAATTTTCACACTGAATAATAAATAATTGTAGAATATATGGCACTGTATATAAATCCCGCGCGGCACCAACAGTCAACGCGAGTGCTAAAACTGCTAAGTATAGAGCATTATACGCGGCTGCTGACTGTTGGTGGCCCGCGAGATTTGTATATATCGTCATATTTTCTACGATTATTTATTAATTAGTGTGAGAATTGGTGAAAATCTTCTTTATACATTAAGAAACACTTTGTCGCTGCAAGTTACATGTACCTCAAAATTGCCTTCATACTTTTTAACGGCGAACGTTGGAAAACATGGGGTATGTCCAGTATTCATTTCTAATGAAATATTATTACTTTTTTTTAACATAAGGATTTTGTGCATACATTTTATAGCTTCGCTACAGTTTTCCGAGATTTATGTTTCAAGTCTCATAACGATCCGTTAATATTTATTCGAGTTATCGCAATTTATGTTTAAAAAATATTGACTTTGGTGGAAGAAATTTGTTGGTTTATAATTTTCATCTCGAATACTAAGTAATGATTCGATAAAGAAACTGTAAAAAGAAAAATGTGTGTCGTAACGAGCTCTACAACACTATATTTTTTAAAATTCAGGTTAATAACATTTAATTTTCCAATCTTTCTTAGCGTTTGGACAATACTCTTTCGCATTTTCGAGCGCTAGTCTCCTTATTGCATCCGAGCCTTCAATTTTAAAATTTCCGATTTTTCCACTTCTGATGTTTAGAAACAGTCTAATTTTCATCACTTGTTTTCAGTTTCAACTAAAGGAAACCTAAATTCCACCCGAATGTATATACCTTTTCTAGACATTTCGCGGGTAAATTATAACATAACTTTGTTATTCTACGCGATAATGAATACACGAATCTCTGAGCGTGAAGCTGCGTATCGACATTGCGACGATGCCGCGCGAGGCACGGTTCGCGGAATGGAGAGTCTGGAGTCTACCTCGATCATGATCACTTTGCGAGGCAGGCTATTTCGACAGTCTCGCGCTCCATCCAGCATGATATTTGCGTCGCCCGAGCTAGCGATTTTTGATCTGGAGGCCGCGAGGCACCTGTGAGCACGTCAAAAAATCGACGGCTGATGCCTCGTAAAATGATCATGGTCGAGGTAGTCTCCAGACTCTCCACTCCGCGAATGATGTGCCATGCGAGGCAGTCCCGCAATGGCGATACGCAGCTTGAGAAACACGCGGACACTCAAACAATCACACTTCACACGATAGATTTTGCACAAAAAGTTACAACAATACTATGACGGTAATCGGAAACTTTACCCGGAATATGTCTAAATACAGTATTGGGTTGGAAGTAAAATGTAGATGTCAGTTATTATGAAAGTGGCGTCGTGCCAAATTTAAAAAAAAAAGAAATTGAACTTTACGTTTAGCATGTATCACGTTGATATAATACGTAAAAAAATAAGTGAAATGTAACAAACGAAAATTTTGGACTTGGACCACTTTCATAATAACCGGCACATATAGTGAAAAAGACAGGGATAGTAAGCGCGAAAGTACTTACGGTCTTTACTGCTCGACAGTCGCTTTTTTTCTGACGATCGAGCCTTTGCTACCCTCGAGGGTGGGTCAGGGCCCAAACTGCCTTTCTCACTCCCTCAAGATTTTGTATTTCACTCGCACCAAGGCCGGAGCGGGGCGTCATCGGCCCGCGTAAAAGTTCGAATGCGCAAAGGTTTGAAAATGTGGCGCGTGTCCGCGCATACTTGCGGGGTGTTCCTTCATCACCGTCAGGCAAATGGGAAAGGATAATGGTAGAACGAAATATGAATCCTTCGCTAATGAAATCAGTGATACGTCAACAGTATATGCACAGGATAATAAAAAATTCTTTCCTGTGCACATTTCTGTGCACCAAACAGTATTCCCGGAAGTACATATTCTACGTAAATGTATGAGCATACCACCAAACCTAATGAGAAAGAGAGGAACAGGACGCGTATATTCGTCCCTTTCCCACTATCTTCTGTTTAGCCTCTCAGCATCTGTAAACAATGCAGCGACGACGCTAGCTGATCAGTTTCTTGTCGTTTGCACTACAGTGAAGACGCAGAAAGCAATCGGGCTTTTATTTGATGCGCGGATATCGATATATGGAATATTCATAATTTGTGAATTGTTCCATTTCCGCGTGGTTCGTTACTGTAGTGTTGATAAGTGTGTGTGACCATTCACGTTCATCATTGCCATGGAATCAAAGAAGGAAGCCGCAGATGCAAAAAATAAACGCTATTTGGGGGATGGTACAAAACGGAAGCAGCCTAAGTTATTTGCAAAGCGTTTGTCGAAAAATAGAAAGCGTCGAGAAATGTAAGTTACGTGTTATGGTACAGATTTGTATGAAGTCACAGTTTGAGATGTAGTAGTAGCACGGTATTTTATTGTGTATAATACAGTATTATTCATATTCTTCAAATATGTATATCAACAGCTATCTTTGACGCTTTACGTACACATATTCTATGCTATGCGCATCGCAACGCATGTCATTACTTTACCCCTCTTGCCCCACTCATTCTATTCCAATTTGTATGTTCATCAGTATTTAATTAATTAATAACCCGATTTATACCGTGTTTGGACTCATTTTCATGTGAAAAACATCAGCAGCGCGTTCCTGCAACTTTCATGCCGATGAGACGAAACGTAGAAATTTTAAACTTCGTTATATGTGTTATACAAATTATGCACGTTTTATTAGCATAAAACTTTCAAACTATACGCGTTTCGTTAGATATGCTTCCTTTATAATACAGTTGCGACTATTTCAATAGTTGTACGTAGTTTCGAATGGATAAAATATACACATTAGATTTTATTTATGTGATGTAGAAGATAATGTTTAAAATTAGCAAACAGTCATCGATGATTCGCGATTCGATGTTCAGCATAATGCATATGTAGTTACTTGTTGAATACGAAATACACAGTACTTTTTCTTCTGTCGAATTTTGTCCGCAATATATACGTCCATGTGTACCTTCAACGAAATTTTTTCATTGAAAAGCGCAGTCTTCGAAACATTCTCCAGGCCTCACTGGCAACCTTTGTCCCAGCCCGGGCCATGTTTACGACATCTCAAGTACCCTGCAGTTGTGGATACTACTACGCGAAAAGAGAATTCTATTCCGTAGAAAGATATTTTCACACAGTACATTTTCTCGTGCACGTTACACGATGTAATATCTGTTTCGACCAAAAATTGTCGACATTGTATCATGTTTGGTCTCATCACAATCAGGAAAATGTTATGAATATTTGAAAGAAATGTTTATGCAGAAAAAATTAAAATTAAAAAAGTTGAGCCATTATTGGTATTGAAAAATTGTGGTAATGGTATAGATAGAGGGCAACCTCACGGATTTTGAGGACCTTGAAATATGTTGTCAAGGACGTCATTCTGAACAACTTTTTCTTCTAAACTTTTTGGTAATTATTTAGAAGTTTTCCATCCTCACCGATTTCAATGATTTTTGGATATGTTATCAAGATCAAGATTTTGAACAACTTTTTCCTATACATGTTACCGTCGCACGGCAGTAGTTTCCGAGATATTCGCACAGAACATCGCCGAACGCTGTGCTGCTACGAACGCGTACGTATAGGTAGAATACAATGTCGACCTTTCGGTTGATTTATTCCGACGCAACGGACACAGCGATCAACTTGAGGTGGTTGGTCATCTGGGGGATGTGTTTATCCCTGTCTCCATACACCTCGGGGCGCAAAGCGCCCCGAGGTAGATAGGCTCATGGTAATGTGATTGAAAAAATTACATTCTTTTTGAAAAAAATTACTTTCTTTTTTAATCACATTCCCACGTGCTATCCACCTCGCGAAGCGCCCCGAGGTGTCTAGAGACAAATATAAACACATCCCCCCCGATGACCAACCACCTCAAGTTGATCGCTGTGTCCGTTGCGTCGGAATAAATGAATAGAAGTTTGTCCCAAATATCTCGGAAACCAAGGTCGACCGCCAAAAAGTTTAGAGGAAAAAGTTGTTCAGAATGACGTCCTTGACAACATATTTCAAGGTCCTCAAAATCCGTGAGGTTGCCCTCTATCTATACCATTACCACAATTTTTCAATATCAAAATTGTTGCGTATCTGCAGGGTTGCCAGCAACATTATGCAGAACCGATTATTTAGCGGAGAGGAACACCTACAGGAGTGGTGGTAACGCGTACGTGATGACGATCGCTGACGCACACATTACTACCACTCCTGTAAGTGTACCCCCTCCGCTAAATAACGTTGTGGCTCTGTATTAGCAGATCGAGGCGCTGACTTTATTTCTCGGCTGCTACGACCCCCGCTCTGTCCTTCTCTTTTACGACCCATTGACAGCGACAAAGTAACCGCGAGCATCGGAGAATTCTGTTCGCTGAATACCTATACCTATATCGTACAAATTCAATTTCGAACCGAGGGTCGCCTTTTATTACTTACCAACTACTCCAATAAGTGAAAATTGTTTAATATACATATTCCTGTTTGGTATCAGTTCCATCGAACATAATAGTACAAATTTTTTTTATGAATGAGGTATTGGAAGCGATGTCAAGGTCATGTTAGTTTTTTGCAATAGAACGGTATATTTTTTTTATTGAGGTGTCACGGTATGGTATTTCGATTTCTCGCTATGGATCTATTTGAGGATTTCGCCCGTGGTAATATGTAATCGGTATCCCCACCGATGTGAAGGGTTGGCTTTATCTGAAATAAAAAAACGTAACCGAGATGTTGATCACATTGAATGATCAATGAAGAACAACGTCGACGTCCCCGTAGAACTTTCGGTCCCGTTTCCTGGCAATATCGATCCTGAAATTTTCCATGCATTTCTGAGTACCGCAAACATCTATCCGGACGTAAGAAAACAATTATATTTTTTCTGACTCAAGCCAAAATCCAACTGACCCCAAGGGCCTTACAGGCAAAAATTTCGCCCATCTGAGCTATAGGCAGGCAGCCCTTGCCGAAAAACCGAAACCAACGCTTCGCGCCCCCATCGATTCGCCTTGTGTGAGGGTAACGAAAGTCGAGGTCAGTCCCACGCTTTCGAAAAGTTGTCTAAAGAGACGGGGTGATGCGCTGGAAAGCGTGCTCGTTGACAAGAACCAGACGGATCTCCAACACCGGCGCGGTGAAGTAGGGTTTGCTTCGCGAAAGGCAAACGACACGTGTTTCTCGGACCCTTCGTTTCGCCGTTATTTTACAACGTTCCATAAAACGAAATACCACCCTGCAGCCCCTCGTTGAATTGTTGTAGGAGGTACAACGTTAAAAATAGCCTATCCTTTCTGCGTCGTATTGTCTGAGCATGCAAAAGGCAAAATGTTTGTTTGGAAATATTTTTATTCCTTCAGGTTATAATTTATTAGAAATATGGTCCTATGTGTCTTACACAATGTTGTATCATTTCAATTATATTATTACCAACTCTCTCTCTCTCTCTGTCTCTCTCTCTCTCTCTCCCTCTCTCTCTCTCTCTCTCTCCAGTATTATAGACTTTCAAGGAGGGACATTCCACGCGAATTACAAAATTGTCTAGATCGTGGAAATTGACTTTTTTTCATTAAATTATAATTGTTGAAGAAAGAGACAGGTAAGAATGAGCTTCTGAGTGCTTACGCTGGGGAAGTAAGAGTACCTAATAAAAATGTCACTTAAAAAAAAAGTTTTAGAACATTTATTCTGCGATTGTTTTAAACAAATGCAATATTATACCAGCAGGGCGCTATTTCAAAATTTGAAAAAAATTGAGGATACAGCCCTACTTGTGCTCTTTGCAGACACGTTTTCAGAAACGCGGATACTTTAAAATTGGTCGCATAAAAATTAATTGAAGGTGCCGCTGCGCCGCCCAGCACCGGCTCGACAGACTGAGCCGTCCGTGCTACAATATACAACTATCTATTTGTTTCTTTCCTAACCTTGCGTGGCATTGAAAGTCATAGTACACCATATTTTTGAATTTGGCTTGAGATTTATACACTCATATCGGGTAATGAAATATGTAGCATTCCATTTAAAAAACTGAAGATCACCTTCGGTTCACGGAAAATATCGCGAACACCAAAAGATGACATACCGTATTATGTTGGATATAAAAAATATGTTTTCCTCTTTTAGTTTTTGTCAAATACTTACCATTCGTGAGAACCCTATATAACAATATCAGATATAGCCACTTGGCCGCTGCTAGTACCGCGCGGTTTACAGCTAATCCAGCCGGTATCGGGCGATGCAGCGTCACATTCAATTAATTTTCATGCGACCAATTTTAAAGCATCCGCGTTTCTGAAAACGTGTCTGCAAAGAGCACAAGTAGGGCTGTTTTCTCAATTTTTTTCAAATTTTGGAATAGCGCCTTGCTGGTATAAAATTGCATTTGTTTAAAACAATCACAGAATAAATGGTCTAAAATTTTTTTTTTAAGTGACATCATTTTGATTAGGTACTCTTACTTCCCCAGTGTAAGCATCCAAAAGCTCATTCTTACCTTTTTCTTAGTTCAACAGTTATAATTTAATGAAAAAAAGTCAATTTCCACGATATTGACAATTTTGAAAAATCCTTTGAAATACGTTTATGTATCACTAAAGACCACAATATATGCAAGTTTCACAAACATTCCAAATGGTACTCCGAAAAGTGTCCGATTTCGCGTCGAATGACCCAGGATTGAAATGCGAAAAGTATTCTTTTCACACGCGGTCAAGTGCACGCGTGCCTGCATACACACACAGCCGCGTATTGCAGCGCAGACATGTCTGCTTGTGGCTGCCTTCGCTTGCGAGTAGCGGAGACGGTTGTGCAGATGTGTGCGTGTGAAAAGAAAACGGGCCAAAAGTGCATGTCCTTGGGTTTGCGTAGCGAGGGAATCGCGTTGTCTAAGAGGAACATTTGTATCACGCTACGTCCCTCTTCGTATCGCGAAGATAAATTAGAATGATATTCACAGAAATGCAATAATAATATTTTCATAAATAAAGCATCGTAACATTTGTGATATTTCCCTAATGATAAATGACACCAAACACGATATAATTTGGATAATTCATATTTAGTGGTAATGCGCGTCGGCCACAGAGAAGGACAGCGAATGAAAAAGATAGGGACAATCGGCAGCCCTTTCTTCCATTCACTCTCTTTTCCTACGTTCCGAGGTTTTCGCTTACATCGAGACATTACTGTACTATATCTTCTTTTACTATGCCTGCTTTTCTTTTCTATTGTATGTTTTTCTTATTTATATGTATGTGTCACGTGTTACTGATTATTGACTCTTTACGTGCAGGCAACGATTAAAAAGAGCAGCGTGCCTCGCGGTAGGTCGGGGCACCGTGGCGGAAGCAGGTACTCGTGCAGGTACCTCGTACGAAACACTTCCAAGCACATCTGCTGCGGATGATTGTCCTACGGGCAGAATGCACGAAGAAGACGTAGGAAATTTTGAAGATTTTTCAATTATGGAAGGAATTGTAGAAGAAGTACATTTCGATACCGACGTAGAAGATATTGAAGAAGAAATACATTTCAATGCGGACGAAGAGGAAATTGTAGAAGAAGTGCATTTCGAGTCGAACGAAGAAGAAATTGCACAAGAAATAGATTTCCACATAGACAGGGATGAGATACATTCCGTAAGAGACATCAACGAAGAAACGGATGAAGATATTGGAATTGATGCCGATTACTGGGTGGTGGAGAATGCGCAACCAGAGCAGCCGGAAAATCCAATTTCAGAAGGAAGAGACTTCGTTGATTTTCCGTATGTTTTCGAACAAATAAAAAATCTTCGAAAACATTCGACTATTGGCTGTGGCATCGAACATTTTGAAATAATTAGATGTCAACGGAATGGACTAGAAAATGTGTATTATGTAGAGTGCAAAATGTGCAAATACACAAAGTGCATATCCTGTCTTCGGAAGAGTGATTCCAAAATGGATATCAACAGCGCCGCTGTTTCCGCAACAATGATGACGGGCGGCGGGTATAATCAACTGGAGGACATACTGACTGCCGTGAACGTGTCCTGTATGACGAAAAGGATCTACGAGAAATGTCAGATTGAGCTAATCGATGCCCTCGAAGTGGCCGCACAACGCGAAATGGAAGATGCTGGAAATGAGGAAAAAGCATTAGCTATCGAAAGAGGCGACGTACATGCAGAATCCAATCTACCGTTGATCCCAGTTGTCGCGGATGGCAGCTGGATGAAAAGATCCTACCGCGGAGGAGATTACAATTCTCTTTCTGGCGTAGGAGCCATCGTGGGATACCACACGAAGAAAGTGCTGTACATCAGCGTGAAGAATAAATTCTGCATGACTTGCCAAATAGCAGGTACGAGGAAGGAAGAACTGCGCGAGCATCGTTGCTTCAAGAACTGGGGTCGTTATCAGAGTTCAACTGGCATGGAGAGTGTTGCTATTGTCGAAGGATTCAATTGCAGCATAGATATGCACGGCCTAATATACCATATATTAGTTGCCGATGGCGATAGCAGTGTGTACAAGAAGATATTGGACAGTAATCCATATGGAAAGTATATGGTGCAGGTACAAAAAATCGAATGCACCAATCACCTGTTACGCAATTTCAGTAAAAGAATAAACGAAATCGGAACAAAAGGCCGCAATAAAGATCTAAGAGCTGTCGTACAGAATAATGCTCTCCGCCTGCGTACTGGTATAAAAAAAGCTGCGGAATACCGGTTGCGAGAAGAAGTACCACTCGAGGAACGAATTCAAAATTTGAAGCAAGACTTGAAAAATGTACCGAGTCACGTTTTCGGTCAACACAAGGAATGTCAGAAGTTAGCATACTTCTGTAAGAAATACTCTGATCCCAACAGAGTAGACTACGTTCCACAACTAAGAGAAGCTGGTATTTATGAAAGTATCGAAGAAGCGATGCAGCAACTTTTCGTTAAAGCTGACAGTTTGCTGCGCGGTCTAAATAACAATGCTGTTGAAGGTTTTAATAACATAATTGCTAAATTCATCGGAGGCAAAAGGATAAACTTTGGACGAGGAGGCTCGTATCAGGGTAGAGTCTCCGCTGCAGTCGTCCAATATAACACAAAAGAGGCGTTCAGCAGATTGAGTACGGCAATGAATAAAGAGCCGCCAACCATGATAAGAAAGCTGGAAGGACGTCGGAAGCGCGCAGCAGAAAAAGCAAGGGAGTATAAAAAAGAAGCGAAAGCATCCTCCTTTCGAAATAACAAACAATCGTGCGACCACGATTACGGCCCCAACGCGGCAAAACCAGATATGGAAGAGACAGTATACTCTTCCGAGTGTAAAAGGCACGCGGATATACTCCTTCACTGGCAAACGAGGCGAGACGAGATCCAAGTGGAAACTCGCGATCAGACGAATAGCGAAAAATGGATTGGTTATAGGAAGAAATTATTAACTGCATCCAATTTCGGCAAGGTATGCCGATTACGAAAGACTACACCACGGGCAAATACTGTGAAGAGTATAATGTACCCGCAACTCCACAATTTACATTCTCTCCAATACGGAAGGGAAAATGAGGCAAACGCCTTGAAACAAATGCAAGAAGAATTAGGAATGCATATTCTACCGTGTGGCCTCTTCATCGATGACACTGTGCCTCACTTAGGTGCAACTCCTGACGGCCTCGTGGACCATGATAAAATCGTCGAAGTAAAGTGTCCTGAATCGGCCAAGGATTTATCACCTGCTGAAGCAATAAAGAAACTTGATAATATTAGGCGTATTTACAAGGGTAATGAAATGAATAAGAATCATCATTACTATTATCAAGTGCAAGGACAATTGCACATAACGAAAAGGCAACGGGCCTATTTTTGTTTATGGACGCCAAAAGGAATGAAAATTACAACAGTTTCGAGAGATGATCGATTCTGGGCAACAGAGATGGAGGAAAAACTGAAGAAGTTCTATGAGGACTGCATGTTGCCAGAAATTATAGATAGTCGATACAATCGACAACAGCCGATTAGAGAACCTCCGTACATAAAACCAGGAGGAGCAGGTACGAGTACACAAAAAAGTACACAAATCGATGGATGAAAACATCGCAATAGTACCGGCGAGTGCATCCAGCGCATATGAAGAGCTGACGAATAAGCAATTGCAATCAAAAGTCACTATTGCACCGGCGAGTGCATCCAGCGCATATGAAAAGCTGTCGAATAAACAAATCCAATTCAAAGTGACAATTGCACCGGCGAGTGCATCCAGCGCATATGAAGAGCTGTCGAATAAGCAAATCCAATTCAAAGTGACAATTGCACCGGCGAGTGCATCCAGTGCATATGAAGAGCTGTCGAATGAACAATTGCAATCAAAAGTCACTATTGCACCGGCGAGTGCATCCAGCGCATATGAAAAGCTGTCGAATAAAAAAATCCAAATCAAAGTGACAATTGCACCGGCGAGTGCATCCAGCGCATATGAAGAGCTGTCGAATAAGCAAATCCAATTCAAAGTGACAATTGCACCGGCGAGTGCATCCAGTGCATATGAAGAGCTGTCGAATGAACAATTGCAATCAAAAGTCACTATTGCACCGGCGAGTGCATCCAGCGCATATGAAAAGCTGTCGAATAAAAAAATCCAAATCAAAGTGACAATTGCACCGGCGAGTGCATCCAGCGCATATGAAGAGCTGTCGAATAAGCAAATCCAATTCAAAGTGACAATTGCACCGGCGAGTGCATCCAGTGCATATGAAGAGCTGTCGAA
>OY979767.1:63430255-63567755 GCA_963855975.1 Andrena chrysosceles | reverse complement strand
ATCATGATTGATCATGATGCCTTTGTTCTTTTAAAGGCGAGAAAAAAAGGATATGAGCGTGAGTGAGAGGAAACGATAACTATACATTCTAATTTTTGTGTTAAACCTTGACAACTTTTTGTGCCTTAACGATGCATTTGCGACATATGGTTTTTTAAACTTCTTTTCATTTCATTGAACAGAGTGCGTTGACGTGAAAAAACTTTAACATTAATTTTCAATGTATAGAAATAATTTTGTGGTTAGTTTTTTCTATAAATATCCTCCGATCCAGAGGTGTAGATTCACCCCTAAAACACTAACCATTACATTTTATACACCATGTACAAGTTATTTATACAAATAAGTACAAATTATTTATACAAAAAAAGTACAAATTATTTATACGAATAAGTACAAATTATATTACAAACTAAAATTATCATGTAATTTCACGAGCAAATACTGTTTTAAACATTATTGACAAGTAAACTGAATTACTTTATTAATAAAATTATTCCCTCATTTTACCAATTCCTTCCCTTATACTTAATTAAATGCATCTATGAGGTACAATTAAGCATTGACTATTTCGTATGTGAGCGTGGTAAATAAGCGATAAGGTAGTACAATTACAATCTAATTCTAATTTTTATGAATGATTAACAATACTGTAAGTCACGCGATAGTTTACTGATCTGAGTTTAGAATTGTATTGACATTTAAACGTAGCAGATATGAAACTTCCGTTGAGATATTTTGAAATGATTGATATTATGAATATTTTCGATTTTAACATGATTCCAATTTTAAACAACGCCAATTTACAAATTTTTGGATAGGGACTTTACTTGGATAGGGAATTTTTTACATTCACATATTGTTCATATTTTTATATACCTTATATTTTTCGTTTCAATTGTCGATTTATTTATCGAATTTATCCTACGAGAAAAATTTGGAAACTTTTATAATTCAGAAAATGTTTCATTTCGAATTTTGTTTTCTTCAAATTTTCACATTTCCTATTTTCGAATGCTGCAACTTTTCAAACTTTTATAATACACAAATTGTTTTATTTTAAAAGGTCCCATTTTGTAACATTTTAAATAAAACTCAACCTTTAGGACATTCCTTTCCTTCCTTTTCGAAAACCTGTGTCACTAGGTCACTGTAGAGATTTATGGTAGGGTAGCGCCTAGTGCTCAGCTGATCGCAGGTATTCGCAGGATACCCCCCGAAGGTAAGAGTCGCAACGTCAATTGTGTCCGGGTTGATGTATCGAATATTCACTTCACTGTACGACTACTAACACTGATCACTTAATTCATTTTTCATGGAACGCGTTGTTCCTACGATATAAAAATTGGTGGAAAAGAATTTTTATATCGTAGGAACAACGCATTCCATGAAAAATGAATTAGTGATTAGCGTTAGTAGCCGTGCAGTGAAGTGAATATTCGATACATTAACTCGGACCTCTTTCGAATAAAAAAAAGATCATCAACATCGGTCCATATGCTGAGGAGTTATGCGGGGACAAGCAAAAAATAACAAATGAAAAAGACGTAACATACGAAATCGAATTTTTTATCATCTTTTGGTTGTCGTTTGAAGTAAATAATTAATAAAGGATACCTATATCGAGAAAAATCGTGTCAAACGTAAAAAGACGAATACAGTTTTTTTTACAGCAGAGTCGAAAGCAGAAACGAATTAAAAGAACGCCGACGCGACGGTCGGACTCTCTCGCACCCACGGTAAACTCACGGCCTACTCAGTGGCCACTCGGAGGCAAAGTTATATCGCGGGATCTGTACCCATACTGTAAAAATTTTTCGATGCCAGACAGATCCAAAGATGGCCAGTTTCTACCATTGTCGTTTCTAACAGCTACAACATTCTCGAGCTTCATAGTTTTTACACCGTTGATTTATACATATGCCCTGATAACCACATCTGGGGCGCAGAGCCTGACGTCAGATCCGTAGTCATCTATGTCCACATTAGGATATATTCTGAGGTACAGAGCCTGACATCAGGACCCTGACGTCAGATGGGCAGCAGATTCGCATCAGATCCTGCCGTTCGCCTGACACGTATAACAGCGCCATCTGAAGGCCAGAATTACCAAACTATTCCCTACGCGTGACGCCACACGGCTGTCCCTACCCTTACATAACCATCAAGCAAATTCTACAGTTTATTAAATAATTAATGCTACTTATTTCAAAAAGTATTTATTCTTTTTTTTATTAATATACATGATCGGTGATTACAATTGTTACAAAATAATATAAGTAGCGCATATAAATTCAAAGAGGGACTTTCAACATTTAAATTTACAAATCCACGTCCCGTAACCACTGGTACCTAGTAGGGGCGATATCAGAAAATTTCATTCAATATTTTCGACTTCTTTTTTGTGTAAAAGCATCATGTTTCCTGTTGTGTTAGCGCTGAAAACAAACACAATATTAGTATAAAATTAAACGTAACGTATGAATAAACAGGATACATGCGATACTTACTTCAGCTTCATCTCCGCACAGTACACACCCTAGGCGATCATGCATGCTCCTGCGAACATTAACATTTATAAGAAAACATATGTTAAATTATTATCTACTAAACAAGACGCCAAACATTCGCATGTCGCGCGTAACCCTACTTTTCTATCTTGCAGATAATAATGTAAATCTCGATTTCCGCGACGTAGATAATTGGAAATTATTCAATTCCATAATGACGTTTACCTTATGGATACATCGAGATGATATGTCTGGATATTGTTGTTCAGAATCGCGTGGACGTTTTACGGGACGTGGATTTGTAAATTTAAATGTTGAAAGTCCCTCTTTGAATTTATATGCGCTACTTATATTATTTTGTAACAATTGTAATCACCGATCATGTATATTAATAAAAAAAGAATAAATACTTTTTGAAATAAGTAGCATTAATTATTTAATAAACTGTAGAATATGCTTGATGGTTATGTAAGGGTAGGGACAGCCGTGTGGTGTCACGCGTAGGGAATAGTTTGGTAATTCTGGCCTTCAGATGGCGCTGTTATACGTGTCAGGCGAACGGCAGGATCTGATGCGAATCTGCTGCCCATCTGACGTCAGGGTCCTGATGTCAGGCTTTGTACCTCAGAACGTATCCTAATGCGGACATAGATGACTACGGATCTGACGTCAGGCTCTGCGCTCTCACGGCAGACCCTGCTGCCAATCTGACGTCAGATCGCATACATTTGGTTATCAGGGTGTATTACGATCTGGCAACGTCGGATCACAATGTCCAGTTATTCGAAGCCAACGAATAAAAATTGCGAATAGAGATAACATGTGATTTTATCCTTTCAGAGTATCTCGTTACGAATAAAAGCGTCGAATAAATTATCTTGCTACATCGAGCTTCGAATAATGTATAAGGGTTACGAAGGAACTCCGTAGCGAAATCCTGACGGATACAACTGTAAGATACATGATGGCGCTGCCTTCGACTGTCGAATAATGGTTAAAGATAAGCTGAAACCTCTCGGCTTCACTGTTGCGGATAATGCCTCTCGAATAACGTCTCACCGCTATAGGGGCGTCGAATACAGATACGTATTACATCGAGCATCGAATAAATTATACCGGACGAATGTATATCCTGCTATAAAATCTCACAGATAAACTGGGTTGAATATATTCTTCACAAAAACAAGTACAAATAAAGGATAAGCTGAAGGTTATCTTTCCTTAAAACTTTTAGATAATTTTTTGCCCATCTCTGCAACATGATACATAATAAATGTAAATTCAATTTCTTTTTTTTGAAATTTCGCACGACGCCACTTTCATAATAACTGACATACTTCTACATTTTACTTCCAACCCAAGACTGTATTTAGACATATTCCGGGTAAAGTTTCATTACCGTCATAGTATTGTTGTAATTTTTTGTGCAAAATCTATCGTGTGAACTGTGATTGTTTGAGTGTCCGCATGTTTCTCAAGCTGCGTATCGCCATTGCGGGGCGCCTCGTGTAGCACACCTCGCGGAGTGGAGAGTCTGGAGACTACCTCGACCATTATTACTTTACGAGGCATCAGCCGTCGATTTTTTGACGTGCTCAAAGGTGCAAGATCAAAAATCGCATAGCTCGGGCGACGCAAATATCATGCTGGAGGTAGCGCGAGATTGTCGCACGAGCCTGCCTCGTAAAGTGACCATGATCGAGGTAGTCTTCACACTCTCTATTCCGCGAGGCGTGCCTCGCGTGGCAGCCTCGCAATGTCGATACGCAACTGCACGCTCAGAGATTCGTGTATTCATGCTCACGTAGAATAAGAAAATTATGTTATAATTTACTCGCGATCTGTCTATACTCGAGCTCATTTTAGAAGGAACTTATTCGCGCATGTAGAATGAGTTCATTGGCTCCGAGGAAGCGTTTGTTTGGGGTATAGCCAATAGCAATTTGTTTCGGCACCAATGAACGCCAACCATTCGTCGGTCGGCAAGTTCCTTCTAAAATGAGCTCGAGAATAGAAAAGGTATATACATTCGAGTGGAATTTAGGCTTCCTTTAGTTGAAACTGAAAACAAGTGATGAAAATTAGACTGTTTCTAAACATCAGAAGTGGAAAAATTGGAAATTTTAAAATTGTAGGCTCGGATGCAATAAGGAGACTAGCGCTCCAAAATGCGAAAAAGTATTGTTCAAACGCTAAGAAAGATTGGAAAATTAAAAGTTATTAAACTGAATTTTAAAATATATAGTGTTGTAAAGCTCGTCACGGCACACATTTGTTCTTTTTACAGTTTCTTTATCAAATCATTAATATTCGAGATAAAAATTATAAACCAAACAAATTTATTCGACCAAAGTCAATACCTTTTTAAACATACATTGCGATAACTTGAGTAAATATTAACGGATTGTTATGAGACTTGAAACATAAAACTCGGAAAACTCTAGTGAAGCCGTGAAATGTATGCACAAAACCCTTATGTTCAAAATGTAATAATATTTAATTAAAAAGTAATACTGGACATAACCCATGTTTTTCAACGTTCGTCGTTGAAAAGTATCGAGGCAATTTTTACATACATATAACTTGCAGCGACAAAGTTTTTCCTTAATATATGAAGAAGATTTTCACCATTTCTCACACTAATTAATAAATAATTGTAGAAGATATGACGATATATATAAATCTCGCGGGCCACCAACAGTCAGCAGCCGCGTACAATGCTCTACTTAGCAGTTTTAGCACTCGCGTTGACTGTTGGTGCCGCGCGAGATTTATATATATCGTCATATCTTGTACAATTATTTATTATTCAGTGTGAAAATTGGTGAAAATCTTCTTTATATATTAAGGAAAACTTAATAATCTCATAACAATCCGTTAATATTTACTCAAGTTATCGGAATTTATATTTAAAAAAAAATTGACGTTGGTCGAAGAAATTTGTTTGGTTTATAATTTTTATCTCGAATATTAATGATTCGATAAAGAAACTGTAAAAAGAACAAATGTGTGCCGTGACGAGCTTTACAACACTATATTTTTTAAAATCCAGTTTAACAAAATTTAATTTTCCAATTTTTCTTAGCGTTTGGACAATACTTTTTCGCATTTTTGAGCGCTAGTCCCCATGTTGCATCCGAGCCTTCTCACAGATATTGTGAAACTTGATAACCTCATAATTACAAATTTTGGAAATGTTTAAATTTCAACGCTTTCGAACTTGGAAATTTCAGCATTTAGAAATCTGAAGATTCTCCTCCTGCGCTAAATTTTGGCTAAAGGAAGCCTATATTGTACCCAAATGTACCAACTTGATAAACGTGTGCTCCCCTCTGAGTTGGGCAAAATGTAATTTAATTATAAATTATAAATTACGATTCAAATGTAATTGTGTAATTGATTACACATTATTTTCTGTAATGGTTAATTTAGGTAGTTGACCACAATTTTATCAACTATCTAAATTAACCATTGCAGAAAATAATGTGTAATCAATTGGTAATTAGATTACATTTTGCCCAACTTTAACTCTTCTACTGCACTTTCAAACCCATTTTTATTACATTCAATAGGTTCACTGTTTCTTTGACTCGTTTTTTAGATGACTGACAAAGGCCAAACTGTGGAAACGAACACAGAGAAGGATGTGCCTCCGCCGGAAGAACAGAATCCGCCTGCTGCGGGTGGCAGCAGGACCAGCAAGCGGACTCCCTCCTCAGAACGGAGTCCACGCAGCAGGCGGGCTCCCTCCTCGCAACGGAGTCCCCGCATCAGGCAGACTCCGTTCTCGTGACTGAGTGCGCGACGAAGTCCGCGGCGGAGCCCGCGGACTGACATGAACAGGATGGAGATGGCTCTCCAGTATCAAAAAAAGGGTATGTAGATACGTAGGCAATCTCACACAATCATTTCTTACATTCTCATGAAAGTTTGAAAACGTCTAGACATTTTTGCAGTAATTAACATAAGATTGATATTTATTTTTCATATTACAGTACACAGAGCGTAGGAAAGAGCTACGGAAAAAAGAGTATGCCAGAGGAAGAGGAGGTAGAGAATGTAGACGAGGAAGAGGAGGAAGGGGGCAGAGGAGGAAGAGTAGGAAGGGGAAGCAGAGGAGGAAGAGGAGGCATGAACAATTATTTTATTTCCAAATAGTTTGTATATAAACTAATGGAGACACATTGTTTGAGATGGTAAAGGGGTGAGAGTGAGAGGAATCTAAGACAGGTTATGGTAAACGAAAATCACTGTTGTTCGGTGAAGCACGTCGTCAATGTTTATTTCTTGAGCGCACAATAATTTTACAAAGTTTAGTGATGAGACGCGTGGATAATATTTATCACAGCACAGCAGTGAGAAAACGAATTATGGAACCACGCGGTCACGCCACGTTGCGTCTACACAATTATATTAATTGGTCGACTAAGACTTTGAAATGAGCAGAGATTTTAACACAATGAAATACGAGATGAGACACTGGTTAGTTATTCGGTGAGATGAGCGTGAGAAAAATGCCAAAAAGGTTGATTATTCGCGATGCGATGCTGCAAGACGCTGCTTGTTACAGAACACACAAGAGAGCGAGAATAATGGCTGACTTCCGTTCGCGCGTCTTCTCGCTTCTCCTAGAGCAGCGGTGCTGCTCTGTGATTTGTCGATCGATCTGCGCTGATTGGTCGATCGATCAGTACTGATTGGCGACTTGCTCATCGATCAGCGTCGCTGAATCGTGGCCCGCGAGGTGCTGCGGTGACTGTGAGTGTGACGGAAATTGGAACTATTGCATTCCCAAACACACATATAGTCGAGAATCATATATTTAGTCAATCATTTTTTTATTCGAAGGCCTTTCATCCGTCGGCCATGAATAATGTTATCGTATTTATTCGTACTTTAGTCGAGAATCATATATTTAATCGCGAAAGTACGAATAAATAAAAGAAAATGATGGCCAACAATTGAATTTACCATGATGAAATTAATTCAATCATAGCGCTTCAAATAAAAATTGGCTCGGGTTATTTAACCCTTTCGCGTCCAGTGTGACGTATGCGTCACATCAGTTTCAGACGTATCTTTAAATTGATTATTATACTAAAAGAATATTACTTATAAAGTTTGATTTGATCAAATATTTAGTTCGTAATTGCATGTTGAAATTCATGTGACGTATACGTCAGAGGGGGCGTGTACGGATTAAAAAAACGAAATTTTTTCATTCGTATAATGGTTTCTATTACGTGGACGTCCGCTGGTACATGCTCCACCACTAAAAAATCACGGCAAGCATCGACTTCTAATTCTGAACCCTCGGATCTATAGCGTTTCGACAATGTCGACCTTTCAATCGTGTTCAGCGATGACAGACAGCGCTGTAAACTTTGCCTTTGTTCGTTGTAAAATTGTTTGAGTTTTGATTCTAGCGTAGTTAATCTTAAGTAGTTCTAAGTATAGGATAAGTAGGTTTAATTATTAGCGAGTAGAATTCTAGTTTTTAGCAGCACGAGTATCGTCACTCTATTTCTTTTATTCACAGATTTTAATGAATAAACTAGCACTAAGAAACGCGTGTAAGAAGCGAGAATTTCTTCTACTTCGCGAACAGTTGTTCTCTCCGGTTCTCTTTCGAGCGAGTTGAGTAGCAAAGCGCAAGTAGCAAAGTCGCGGTGGTACAAGATAGATTCCAGGTAATCGACTGCCAGAATTAGTCGCGATCGCGGAGACGGAGCTCTCTGAGAAGAGTGGGGAGAGAGCAGCTGTTTCGCCGGTAATCGGAGAGATGGTGACACCGTAATCACCCGTGGTCGCAGATCACGACAGTCATAGCGGACTGTCACATGTCGATGGACGAGAAAAGTTCCTTAAAACTAATAAAACGAGCTATGTAATTTAAGTTTACTATATACAATATATACATAACTAAACAGCCTTTCTGGCCACATTCAATCAAAGTTCAATCTATTGCAATGTTCACTTATGCTCGAGCGCAAAAAGAAATTGTTTTGTAAATTACCATAGTAAAAATTAAGATTTTGTACTTCGTTTATACATTCTATAACAAAAATATGTATTCTTCTTTTCATTTGTAAGAGATGTTATTATAAGTATAAATGAATAAAACACGATTATATCGTTTAGAAATGTTTACAAAAGATATACTTGTGTTTTATTCATTTATACTTTAGTATAGATATAATAGGCCGATTCTGGACCAACGCGTGGCGAGGGGCGGGGGGAACCGCACCGAGGGCGAGGGGAAGGCGCGTGGGGGGGACCGCGACCCTGGAGCAGGTGGGATGAGCCGGTGGAGGGGAAAGGGGTCCAGGGAGCAGGTAGAGGGGGTGCCGCCGATGACTCTTTACGAGTCGTAGGAAGCGATCCGTAAGCCCTTTATCGCCCCATGGTTAGATCACGCCCGCGAACAAGGAGTGTGAGAGAGAGGTACGATATGAATCTATCTTTCTCTCTCTAGGGGCATAGTGAAAACATACGGATGGACTGTGGTACAGTATCGCGAATAATGCGCAGCAGCGGTGCGCGCTATCTCCGAACCGCGAAATTCAAAGCGAAGTGGCTAGATCGCGCCCGCGATAGCGACGGCAGCGGCGTTCGAACAAGGAGCGCGAGAGAGAGGTACGATATTTTCGTAGATCTCGCTGTTCCTCTCTCGGACGGAGAAGGTGAGAAAAATCATACGGCGGTACGACGCGTAGAAGATGTAAGGTGAAACCTACATTTGCTATGGCGCGATAAATCATGTAAAAAAAAACAAAAAACATATCACTGTAACGATGGAAGATTGACTCCCGAGAATATTACGCAGCAGCAGCATCGGTGCGCGTCTGTTCGCGATAATGAGTCCAGGTAAACTTTCGAGAAGAATACGTATATGCTTAAAAGCGATCGCGTAGCGCAGAATATGATGTGTACCAGAAGAAGGCGATGTAATCGAATACTGTTGTCGGCAGTCCATTGGGCTAGAGATGATTAAACATACGGCGGAAAAAATGCAAGTCGAATATTGCGCAGCAGCGATGCGCGCTATCTCGGAGCCGCGAAAATTCAAAGCGTCGTTTGAACAAGGAGCGCGAGAGAGAGGTACGATATTTTCGTATGTTTCTGTCGCTATTCCTCTCTTGATCGGAGGTCAGAAAAAACATACGGCGGTACGACGCGAAGAAGATTTCTAGGAATACCCCTGTATGCAAATGTAAGGGGTAGGGAGATTTTTAGGGAGGGATGTTCGTATATTTAAGGCAGCTCGCATCTTCGAGATGACAAATTCGCGAATGGTAACGCGTCGGAAGAGTTTTTGTGGTATAAGTGTTGCTAATATCGTGTGTTTTCTGAGGAACGTTTCTAGTGAGGTGTTACATGCACTTACCATAAGAATAATGAAATAGTTTTTACATACGTTAACCATAAGAATAATGGAAACGATTGAACAGTCTGTTATAGTGTTAGCCGAGACGATACTGTTTTTACATACATACGAACAATGCTACGAGTGGATTGAGCATTGCGACTCGATTGTACAACTCGCCGGTGAGTTTCGTAAAAGCGTAGTGCGGAGACATAGTAAAGAGTGGTTACGTCTACTGATATTGCGTTTGAGGCTAATGCGTGTACCGGTATATTACAAAATGTTGGAACGCGCAGAAAAAGATGAGCGGGAGCCGTGAGGTGTAGCGTATACACACACACACACGCACGCACGCACGCACGCACACACACACACACACACACACATTAAGTGAAAAAAAACATTTAAAAATGCAAGTATTCATTGAAACTTTTAAATCATTATCAACAAGGTGCGCGGACTTGCACACGATCCTGGAATATCAAGACTGGATAGATAGGTGCAACGAATGTATACGAGCCATCGTACAGTTTCGACGAAAAAACCTGTAACTAGGAAAGAGCAAACGTCGTAGGTTACGAGTGATTATCCTACGTTTCAAGCTACTACGGATTGATGTACGACAGAAAGTGCTAGATCTAGATATCTCTAGACCGATTAATATTCTCGTTATCGGACGAGGAGATTTGTGAAATTGATGGGGATACTTCAACGTCAACTACGGATTGCGAGTTGGATGCGGACACACATGTGCTAGAAACGCTTAAGATTCGCGATACCATGGGCATTCAGTCATTGTGCGAGGCCGCGTGGACCAGTATTTTTCACCGTGGAATTGAATGTTTTACACGCAATCAGCGTGATGTGATGAAACATATCGCGCGTTATAGTAGTGTTCGCGAGTGTACGGTATTGTGCATTGTGGGGGACAAGAATATTTCGAGGTGTAAAGAGGTATACATTACCGCGATTACATGTACCCCACTAATGCTTTTACAAGATATTGAGAACAACTCGACGGAAGTGTACTAGGGATTGTATCTTACGGTGATAATGCCCGCAGATGCGTTTTTGCATAACGAATTTTTGCATAACGTAACGGCGTTACGTTCGCGAGTGTCCGAGTCTAGTTTACATGTCAATCTTCTACGGACCGAAATTGTTGCCGATATGTATCCGGTATCCTGACGCGAATTTGAATACGTGGCGCAAACGTCTTATGGAACCTCATACAATCGTTTTTATTGCGTGAGTGCGTACGCGTAAGTAAGAAGAAGAAGAAGAACATGGATACGTTCAAGAACGCGTTTCTGATACTGTCTCGGATGTCGGAATTTTTGAAGACCACCGCGGAATTTCGCGATTGGATGGTGTAAGAGAAATCGGCAACTTAACGCCATCTCTCGGTTGTGCGTATAAAGTTTAACCGACATACGTCTGGCAAGCCTACTCACTCATGCGGAACGTCGATCCCGACCCCCTCCATCGACCCGGGTCGATGGAAGGGAGAGATAAAGCTTCCCGGAAATCGCGAGAAGATTCTTCGATCACTCCCTCTGAGATCCGACTTCGATCAGGTTTGCTTCAGTTTGTAATCGGTTCGCTATTTTTGCTTTCGGCTAGTGCTTGGTGGATTGTTCGCTTGCTAGAATTAATCGCTAAACGCTAACTGCTTCCTTGTGTAATTGCTTCAGATTAAATTGCTCTGTGCGTTTAGAGCTCTCTAAATCGCTGTGCCTGCTAAAGGTAAAAGAAACGAACTTTTACGCCATATTGTAACATCCAATTTAATAGACATATAAACTTAGAATAATTGAGAAGTGTTAAACGAATAAAGTAATCTAGAGTAGGGGAGACCGGGGCAGATTTTAACAAAAAAAGTTTCCACGGTTTTTTCTCGAAAGTGTTTTCCTCAATCAGGAAATAATTTGCGTGATTTACTACTTACATATGTGGTAAACTAATTGCGTGAAAATACGTGACAAAATCTTGGACACTTAGACATCTAGCTTCATCTTAAACAAATCTGAACCTTTGTTACAATGTGCCCCAGTCCGGGGTAAAAAGTAACAGCATGTGGGGTAAATTGTAACGAATCTGTTTTATTTATTTAAACACAAACGTAAACGCACATTGTGGTGTTCTGCGGGTTATATACTAAGTGTAGTCCATTAATAATTAATTGATATATATATATTTTACTAAAAACCAACAAGTGATATCAGCGCATAGGTTCGGTCATATAACTATATGCGCTGATATCACTTGTTGGTTTTTAATATTCTAAAAATACGGTCGAAATTATAAATTCTTTATATATATTTTACTGTCGTACAAACGTCTACTGCTCATGCCGGTTCCTGAACTACTGCTCCCCACTCTCTTAGTTACCTTCGCGTCGCTAATGGATACATAGTTCCCTAATTTGCCGTTCATACATCACAACTTCCTCCCTTTTTAATTAACTCTTATCCTACCGTTTTCTTTAATCGCTCGGAACGACGTAAGTTTTTAGGCGTTCCGTTCGCAATTATCTCGCTATCCCTCGCCTTGCTATGGTTTTCCGTAGCCAACTGAATCAGCTGATCGACATGCCGTTTCCAGATTCTTCCCGGTGCAATTTCTATTCCAAATGTAACTGGTGACATTTTCTTGACTATCGTGCCTTGTCTTCGCTTGCTATTACGTACGCTAAAATCGTCTACCATCACCGTGTCGCCAATCTGGAAATTAACATTTCGACTGCCTTTTTTTCCGGCTACTTGTGCCGTCTGCTTGGCTATCACATTGTCATTCACATCTGGTATTAATAAGTCAAACCTCGTTCGTAATTCCCGCTTATAAACCATATACGCCGGTGTCCTACCTGTTGTACAATGTTCTGTTGACCGATAGTCAAATAAGAAGATATTTATCGCATCATCGAGTGATTTACCGCTTTTGACAATTTTATCGACTTTGTTCTTAAATATTCCTACAAAATTCTCAGCTGCACCATTCGTCGCAGGATGGTGCGGTGCTGTGTAACTTTGCTTAATACCGTTATGTTTACAAAAGCTTTGAAATTCTACACTTGTATATTGAGTTCCATTATCAGTGACTAAATGTCTTGGTAAGCCAAATCGCGCTAACATTTTCTTAAACGCTTCCAGAACTTTCGGTACCTGGGTGCACTTGTGCATATTAACAATTTCCGGCCACTTTGAATACGCGTCAATAACTAACATAAACATCTGGCCATGGAATGGACCTAAAAAGTCAGAATGAATTCTACTCCACGCTTTATCCGGATACGGCCACGGTGTTAACGGAACACTCGGAGGCTTCTTACTCTCTTGTGCACATATTTTACATGATGCCGCCACTTTTTCGATGTCGCTGTCTATGTTTGGCCACCACACATATGATCTGGCCATCATTTTCATTTTTACTATGCCAAAATGCGATGCATGTAATTCTTGCAGCACTTTTACTTTCACTGATTCTGGGACTACCACCCTGTATCCCCACAATAAACATTCTTTTTCAATAACTAACTCGTCTCGTTTCGCATAAAATTTTTGTTCATCGTTACATAGTTCATTCGCTCTCCGCCACGTGCCTTTTACATACCGCACAATTTTGCTTAGTACCATATCACGTTTTGTTTCTTTTGCAATCTCCGCCGCGTTTAATGTGTCCAACGTTTCCATAATATAATTTATTGCTGTGAATTCTTGGTGAAATATCGAAGTTGAATCGTCAATTGGAAGTCGTGAGAGTGCATCACAGTTACCATTCTGCTCCGAGCGGATATATTGTATTTTATACGAAAATCTAGAAAGGAAATATGCCCATCTTTGCAATCGACTCGTTACTGTCAATGGAATTTCTTGCTTATGGCCAAAGATAAAAACTAATGGTTTGTGATCGGTTCTTAGTGTTATTTCTTTCCCATAAATGTAATTATAAAATTTTTTGAAACCGAATACGATCGCGCTGGCTTCCTTATCAATAATTGCTCGATTCAATTCTTTCTCCGGTATTACTTTAGATGCATAAGCTATTGGTTTCTCTGTCTTGTCTTTATATCGATGAGACAGTATCGCTGCTAATCCATACGCCGATGCGTCGCATGATAAAATAATTTCTTCATTCGGGTCGAAATGCGCCAGCACGCGCGGCGATATTAATTCTGCCTTACCCCACTCGAATGCGTTTGTACACTCTTTTGTCCATCTAAAGTTATCTGTTTTCGTACACTCGTAAAGTGGTTTTAATTTTCCAGCCCTATCTGGTAAAAATCTCGCATAATATGTAATTAAGCCTAGAAATGAATCTAATTGTTTTTTATTTGTCGGCGTCGGCGCCTCCAGCATTGCTTTAACTTTCGTCTTGGATTTGTGTAATCCGTCTTTGTCAATTACAAACCCGAGAATGTCTAAGCGCTCTTTGAAGAATTCACACTTCTTAATATTTACCTTAAACCCGCTATCTTCGAGGCGCTCAAATACCGCATAGAGTGTTTTTAAATGATCTTCATCATTTCTAGCTGTACAATATATATTGTCTAAATATGGGATCACGCCATCAATTCCTGCTAGGCATTGCTCGATTTTCCGCTGGAAATCTCCCGGCCCCGACGCGATACCCTCCGTCATTTTTGTGTACCTATAAAGACCCTTATGCGTTATTATTGTTAAATACTTCCGACTGCTTTCCTCTACTGGGATCTGCATGTATGCATGTTCTAAATCGATTTGCGAGAAACTTTTGCCGTTACGCAGCGCCATAAAAATTTCATCGATTAACGGTATCGGGTGTCGATCTCTTACTAACCACGGATTTATCGTTAATTTAAAATTACCGCAGATTCTAACTCTCATGTCGGATTTTATCACAGGTACTATCGGCGTAACCCATTCGCTCACTTCGACTTTCTCAAGATGCCCCAACTTGACCAGTCTATCAATTTCCTCCTCAACCTTACTCTTTAACGCAAATGGCAAATGTCTTGCCTTAAGGGCCACTGGCTGTGCATCTTCTTTTAGTACTAGTTTGAGCATTCCCTTGTTATATAAACCCGGCCCGTCGCCAAACAATTTCGGAAATTTCTTCGGAAATATTTTCGATGCGCTTTCTAAATCAATTTTGTTACAATAGCTGAATTGGTCATTTAACTTCAATGGCAATGGCCATAGTCCAAAGACTTTCAGCCATTGTCTACCTATTAACATCGGACCTTTGTTTTTCATAACTACTATCCGTAGTGTAGCCTCCCGAGCTCCTAACTTTACGTTTAAATTCTCTAGGACCCCTTCATGTTCTAATGGAACTTTGCCGTACGCTTTTAATGGATTTATCATTGGTTTCATTTCGATCACTGGAAAGAATTTATTTTTATCATCTTTTGAAATTATTGTCAAGTACGTCCCTGTGTCTACTTCCATTTCTAAATTCTTACCATTTACTAACACATTTAAATACATTGGATCCGCTTCTAAGTTTTCGTTTACAGTTTCTATGCTACTGACCATAGCTTTCCGTGATCCTTTGTCACCGTCCACCATGAAGAAATCGTACGTTGCCTCTTCTTCCTGATGATCTTCTGCCTCGGTCCCTTTCTGCCCAAAATGTTGGACTGCTTCTTTCTGCGAATGGCATACCGCTTCCAGGTGTCCTTTTCGTTTACACACGTTGCATGTATTGAAACGATGTAGGTAGCAATCTCTCGCCCAGTGGTTCGCCTTTCCGCAACAATAACACGATGAACTTCTTGTATTCTGTGCTCTTACGCCGTTGCTCGTCGTTCGGCTTCCTCTGTTTATGGGACGCGTATTGTTGTATCGTTGTCCTCGTCTATTGTCATACCCCGTACCTTTTCCCCTTGTGCTTGAATTCCCTTGCCAGTTACCTGATTTTGATTTTCCTTGTATCATATTTATATTGGCTTGTTCCGTTGGTTCGCCGCTTAATTTGTTAGTCAGTACCGCATTTTTCTCAGCTGCTTCCATCGCGGTTGCGATTTTGTAGGCTGTATCGCATGTTAGCTTATCTTCTCGAAACAGCGCAGTTTTTATGTCATGATTTTTGAGTCCACACACTAATTGGTCACGTAATGCTATTGATGCGTCGCTAAAATTACAATTTATTGACAGGCTTTTTAGTCTTGCAGTAAATTCTGCTACTTATTCTGTTTCCGCTTGTTGAGCTTGATAAAACTTGCATCTTTCCATCGTCTCTGATGGCTTGGGACTCAAATGATCTTGTAATAATTTTACGATGTCAGCGAATGATTTTGTACTCGGTTTATGCGGTGCACACAAATCGCGAACTAATTTATAGGTTTCGGGGCTTATTTTCGTCAACAATACTGCAGTTTGTTTCTCTTCCTTAATATCGTGTGCTATAAAATATAATTCTAGTCTCTCCGTATATGTTTCCCAGTCATCTTTTCCCAGGTAAAATTCTAATTTTGTACTGGTGCTTTCGACCATTGTGTGCGTTACCTTTAACACCTCGTTTCTGTTTTCCAAATTGTCCTCCTTTTGTCCTCCTGCTTTGTTTACTTCGGCAATATGCGCACGAAGAATTTTAGGTAGCTCGTCTATGCTACGATTTTCGTTGAAGCTTACTTGTACTCGCGTTAGGATTTTTATTATTTGTGTTTTTTTTTAAATTATAAATCCACGCCGTTGTCGTATAATCAATGGGTTCCTCGTTACTGTCCGACATTCGTATTTAACACTTCTGGCACTTTCCTGTTCTTCACTATTCTGTTGCACCATTCACGCGTTACGTATTCGCAGCACACCTTTTCGTTTACATATAACTTTATTTCCGTATACTATATCAACTGTGTTACTAGTGAGTCCAAAATGACCTCGTCGCCAGAATTGTGGTGTTCTGCGGGTTATATACTAAGTGTAGTCCATTAATAATTAATTGATATATATATATTTTACTGTCGTACAAACGTCTACTGCTCATGCCGGTTCCTGAACTACTGCTCCCCACTCTCTTAGTTACCTTCGCGTCGCTAATGGATACATAGTTCCCTAATTTGCCGTTCATACATCACACACATAAACATTTCTAACATATATAAATGAAAAGAGATATCATTAATAAACGTTTCATATACATGAGTTACACAATTAGTGCTTATTCACTATCCGAATTGCAATTGTGGCAGATATAAGGAATATTTCTCACAGTGCAGCTTTCGTGTGACCACATTTTACATTGATTGCACATAATCCAACGTTCGTTAGGTTTACTGTTGCTATATGCTTCAGTGCAAACCAAGCAGAAATATTTATCTTCTGAGGAATTATCAGATTCTATCAAAATCTTCCTCTTCGCTTTTTTTACTTTTGCCTTCTCATTTTTTTTCTGCTTCTTCGATGCTCGATGGTTCTGTTGCTCTTGTAGAGCATCTTTTTCTGGTGTGTCAGTAAGAATAGCACACTTTCGTTTTCATCTCGTTGTCGTCTTCCCTTGTTGCGCTTTAGGGAGTGGTCGAACTAATTCTGGAGAAAATACAGCCTTATTTTGGGAAGTAGGATGAAAATTAGATGTGGATGCATCAGAACATTGCGGGATTAGTATATAACTTGATGTTGTGGCAATAGGTTCTTCTACTTCAACTATATGGGAAGACGGAGGTGGTGGTGGTTGATCAGTCACGCTGGCCGGTAAGAAATCAGCGTCGTCAAAAATTTCGCGGTTAAAAGGCTCTATGCCGGAAACTTTAAAACCTTTAATTATGTTGGTGGGCGTGGTTGCTAGTGGTAGTGCATCTCGAACCAAAGACGGAACATCGTAAATTGTCATTGATTTTCCAGGATTATTTATATAAATACTTTTTGAACGGACCATAAACACTTCTGTCTAGTGGCTGTAGACGGTGAGAACAATGGGGAGGAAAAGACAACATCAGTATCCCATTTTCTTTTGCATAATTAATTGTTTTAAATGCTAAATGAGACTCGTGATTGTCCAATAATAAAAGGACTGGGCTGTTTTGGGATGGCTTTACATGCGCAACAAAATGTTGCATAAATGTGTAAAATTCTTCGGCCATCATCCAGCCAGAACCATTGGCTGCACCAATCGACCCTGGAGGAGCATCTCTAATAAAATGGTCATGAAATTTTTTCTTGGAAACAGAAATATGGGCGGTATAGAATTTCCAATTGCATTTACAGCAACACATACAGTGACAAGTACCCCTCTTTCACTTGAAGTAATACCACCGACCTGCTTCGTTCCTTTCGTGGCGACAACTTTACTGACTTTTTGTACAGTTGTTACCCCTGTCTCATCCAGATTCCAAATCTGAGCGGCAGCAAAACCGTGTTTGTCTCTGACATTAGCTAGTTTATCAAAAAAGAGAAAAACATTGGCTTTATTAAAATTCGTTGCTCTTTGTAAGCTTGTAGCTTCTGGGGTTCGAATAGACAACTCCGTATGTTTTTTAAGAAAAGTTGTCAGCCAATCTTCTCCAGCACACTTATTTCGTTTTCAGGAATCAGGAACTTGTATATCATAGTGCAATGCACACTCATAACCTAATTTACGGAGTCCCTTGGGAGTCAAACCAAAATAAATTTTGGACGCATTCCTCACATATTCAGCTAAGCTGGCTGATTGCTGATCATTAAAACCCGGATTTCGATTGTAGCCTACTTTGTCCAATTTGATACAAGCCTCAGAAACATCGATTTTCTTCACGTACCTGGAGAGAGTCACATGACATATATTTAAAGCTTTTGCTACTGAGCGTATTGATTCCTTATTTTGAACAACTCTGTTTAATGCCTCTTCCGTGTCTTCCTTGGAAGTAGAACCCCTTTCTGTCTTTTTCTTGTATGTTCTCATCCTAAAAGTAACTAATATTTCAGCAAATATCATGTTTGCCTTATCACCATTTAGAGCGGGGTAAGTTGTAACATGTTACATTTTGCCCCAAGCAGTTTGTTACAATTCACCCCGAGGTCGAACTTTTGCCTTTTATCTCAGCAAACGAGAAACTAAACATCAAATTACTGAAATGCGTACAGATTATGATAAACCAATGTCTACTGCTTCGTTTGCGACAAAGAAGCAAAAATTCAAGCGGTTTCTAATAACGGTTAATTGAAATCAAAGTGCTAGGACAAAATTTACTTACGTGCTCTACGTACTAAAATTCTAGGCTATAACCACAAAATGGATAAACAACGCTCATTTGTTTTACTCAAACTGACGGTGCTAATATCGTCAAGCAGCTCTCGGATGCTGTGGGTTGTCAGATTTGTCGTTCAGAAGATTTTACTTATGTTACAATTTACCCCGTGTTACAATCTGCCCCGGTCTCCCCTAGTAGTATGGCAAGGGGGATTCTAACAAAGGTTCTCTGAGGGGAGCGCGGGGCGGGGGGAAGTGAGGGCGCGCGGCGAAGGGAAACATGGACGCGGGGCCTGCGGGGAGAGGAAGACCGGTTGCGCGCGCATGAGCCGCGGAGTGAGGGAAGCCATAATCGTGGAGGGGATCAGTCCAGGCCGAGCCGCCGCGGAGACCTCTCCAGACCTGACCCACCCCCGAAAACTTTTTAGACCTAACCGGAGGGAGGGAATGACCCCAGAAAACTTTTTAGACTTAACCGGTGGGAGTGAATGACCCCCCGAAAACTTTTCCAAACCAATATGCGACATACAGACATTTCCAACGCAGAGAAATAATAATTTATTTGTATTGGGAATTGTTTCGGACGATCTCGGGAAAGATCGACGTTTTACAAACCACGTATTCGGAGGGTGGGAAAGCGAGAAAGCATTACTTTTAAAGCTAAATTCGAGGGAGGGAGGGAAAGAGACAACAATACAGGGTGGTACAATCGCATGCATTCTAAAGCTAACGAGTTTTCCATAATGTTTTTTCAATCTTAGCGTCGCGACCTAGCGTGTAACCTCCGGAACAGTCGCGCGTGATGATATCATTTTCACGGCGCGAAGACCGCGTGAACGAAATATACATATGCGGTGTCAGCAGAAATGTCAAATCTTAGAATTAAATGGCGAGGAAAGCAGGAGGAAGACGGGCAAATAAAATATAGAAATAATATATATAATCCTTTATTATTGTTCCCCTCGGGGTTACAATCTCCTATCCCCTTTCTCCCTCCTCTTCACAAACAGAAAACCCCCTTATACTACCTTATCCTACCTTATCCTAACTTAGCTTAACTTAAACTTACTTAACCTATCTTACATCTAACTTACTTATCTACTGTACAGCCTATATACACGAATACAAAAAACACATCTCCGCTCGCTCGCTCCCCCCTCCTCCCCGAAGCCTACATCCGCACGCACACCCGCCTCCCGGACCTCCGCTTCCGCACGACTCTTCAGCCGCTCCAATCCCTCTCTCACACCACCATACCCCCACACACCTGCCTCCACTCATCTAACCTCCTAAGCCACTCCTCCCCCTCCCCCCCATCACCCAGTACTTCTCCCGCCATCTCCTGCCACCCTCTTCCTACCCCCCACCCCGTGCACTCCTCCCACACATGTTCCCACGTCTCCCCCTCTCTTTCACACACCCTGCACCTCCTTTTATCTCCCTCCTCCCAATATCTACCCCCCCTCATCTCGTTTCCCAGTCTATACCTAGCCATTCTTCGCCACCTGCTCTCCCCCCATCCCTTCTTCAAATACCCCGGCAGCCCACCCCCTTCACCCTTCCATACCACCTGTTGTATTCTGACTCCCCTATCCTTTCCCACCTCTCCTCCTCCTGGCCTTTCCTTTCCCTATTCATCAGCTCCTCTCCTCTTATTCCCCCACCTTCCCTCGCCTCTTCCATCTCCTCCAGCGTCCATCCCCTTTTCTCGAAAAAATCCTTCCTATCCTCTTCCCACCCCTCCAACCACTTTCCCCTCCTTATCCTCCCCTTCACCTCCTCCCAACACTTCCTCGCCAGCTCCCCCCCTGCCCCTCCTCCAGCTTTCTCTCATACCCCCACGCCCTCATCCCTGCCCTTCCCTTCAACAATCCCCTTTGCATCTCCTCCCTCACCATGTACCCCGGCGTGCATCTATCTACCCCCAAAACCCACTTCATAAACCTCTCCTGTAGCCTTTCCATCTTCTCTCTTTCCCTCCATCCCCACACCTCCGCCCCGTACCCGACCACTGGCCAAACCAACTTATCGAACAGCCACATTCTTCTTTCCCAATCCTTTCCAAATAACCTTTTCCCTATCCCCCAGACCTTTCCCATCACCGCTGCTCCTTTCCTCACTCTCTCCACCACATGCCCCTCCTGCCCCCCATTCCCCATCACCGTGTAGCCCAGATATTTGAAACTCCTGACTTCCTCCAGCACCTTACCCTTCCACCTCCACGTCACACTTTTCCATCTCCCACCACCCTTTCTACATCTCATGACCTTTGTCTTTCCTATGTTTACCTCCAGCCCCTTCCCATCCACGTATCTCTCCAATTTCGTCATTAGCCCCTTCATCCCCTCCTCATCCTCCGCCAGTATCGCCACGTCATCCGCGTACGCCAACGCGTACAGCTTTTTACCCCCCAGCGTCACCCCCCCCCATCCTCCCTTTTCTAATTCCTCGTCCAAATCCGCAATTAGGAGGGTGAAGAGGCTCGGACTCAGCGGGCACCCCTGCCTCACCCCTCTCGCCGTCCAGAACCTCTCCCCCTCCTCCTTTCCCACCCTCACCCTCCCTATAGTTTCCTGTAGCACCTCCTCGCACCTCACCACCAGCTGCTCCCTTACCCCCCTCCCTCTCATTGCCCTTATTAACACTTCCCTGTCCACCGAGTCAAACGCAGCCTTCATATCTACAAACAAAATTACCATCTTCTTCCCCTTTCTCCCCACCTGTCTATTTATTAAGTAGTTCAACACATATACGTTATCAATACACCCCACCCCCCTCCTAAACCCCGTTTGACTCGGTGGCAGCAGTCTTTTTTCCTCCACCTCCAGCCTCAGTCGCTCCGCCAGCACAGACGCGTACACCTTGTACGCCGTCTGTGTCAGCGTTATCCCCCTGTAGTCGTCCACCTTTTCCCCCCTACCCTTCTTCATCACCGGAACCACCACCCCTTCCCTCCACCCTTCCGGCCACCCCTCCCCCCTCCATACTCTGTTACAAATCCCCCAAAGCCATTCCTCCACTTCTAAGCCCCCATATTTCCACACCTCGTTTGTGATTCCATCCCCCCTCCCGCCTTTCCAACCTTTAAGTTTTTTATCACCTTACCTATCTCTTCCCTCCCTATCTCTGCCTCACCGTCCTCACCCCTTTCCGTCTCTCCCCCCTTTCTCACTCTCCCTTCCACTCCCCCCAATAGCCCTCTGAAATACTCGTCCCATTCTTCCATCGCTATTCCTTCATTAACCCTCCCCTTCCTTCTCCTTCCTCTATTTACTACCTTCCACACTTGCCCCTCCGTTCTTACCCCTTCCACTTCCTTCACCCACCTCTCTACCTCCTTCTTTCTTTTTTCCTCACACAATTTCCCGTATTCCCTCTTCATCTCCTTGTACTTCCCCCCCTCTCCCCCTTCCTTCCTCCATTTTCTTAACTCCCTCCTTACCTTACTCTTCTCCTCCTTACACTCCCGGTCCCACCATCCTCCCTTCTTTACTCTCTCCCCCCCTTCCCCGCAGTACCTATCGCACCCCTTATTCTTTCCCGCAGTTCACACCATTCCCCGTCAACTCCCCTCTCCTCCCCACCCCTTTTTCCGAACCTTGTCATAAACTCTAGTCTGCCTTCTTCCGACCAATTTCCTCTGCCCCCTCCCCTTTTCTCTCCTTTCTTACCCCCACCCCCTTCGTCACGTCCCTCCCCTCTCAGCCAAACCACCACCGGGTGGTGATCCGATTCTATTCTTTCTCCTACCACCAGCCTTTCCACTTTCTCCCTTGTATCCTCGTTACCTAGCACATAATCTATGACAGAATTCCCCCGACCCCCTGTGAACGTCCACTCCCCCTCCTCGTCCCCCTCTATATTCCCGTTCATTATTCCCCATCCCCTTTCCTCTAGACACCCACACAACCTCTTCCCTTCCCCATTCACCTCCTTGTCCTTGGACCTCCTACTCCCACTCTCCCCCACCCTCCCTTCCTCCTCCTCGCCTTCCCACACTTCTCCCCCTTCCTCCCCTGTTCTCGCGTTGAAATCACCACCTATCAATACTCTTACTCCTCCCTCCCTCTCTTCCATCCACTCCCCTAACTCCTCTAGCTTATCTTTCAAGTCCCTATTAACGTACACCCCCACTATCTTCCACCACCCCCCCCCAATCTTCACTTTCTTCGCCATCAACCCCTCCCTCTCTCCCCCTCCTCCTCCCTTGCCCACTTCCAGCCCCTTTCTTACCCCCATTAACATTCCCCCTATCGCCCTTCCCTTCTGCTTTTCCCTCCTCGCCCATTGCTTCTCCCACACATACCCCTTAGGCAGCCTCCTTTCCACGTACTCCCATTCTTTCTCCTCCACCCAGGTCTCGCTCAGTACCATCACGTCCCACTCCTCCAGTCCCCTCCAGAACTCTTCATCCTTCCTCTTAACTCCTGCCACGTTCCAAAACGCCACCCTCCAGCTCTTCCCCCCTTCTTCTTTTCCCTTTCCCCTCCTCTTTCCCACTTCCCTTCCCCCTTCCCACTTCCTTCATTCGTTTCCCTGCACCTCCTGCCATTTTTCCCTTATCTCGTCCCATCTTCTTACCTTTCCATCCACCCACATTTTCATATACCCCACCTGCACTCTCCTTCCTCTCCCCCTCTCCATTTGCGCCTCTCTCTCTATTTTCCATCTCGCCCTCCTCTCCTCCCCCGTGAGGTCATCCTCCACCCTCTCCCGTCTTCCCCTCAGCTTACTTTTCGCTTCCATTACCTTCCTCTTTTCCTCTCTTCCCTCCAATCTCACCAGCACCATACCACCCCCTTCTTTTCCTGATCTACCCAACGTCACCACCTCCTTTATTCCCCCCACTCCCAACCCCATCCTTTCCCATAGCCTCCCCACTTCCCCCTTCACGTCCTTTTCTTCTCCCTCCAGCCCCCTTATCACCACATTACTTCTCCTACATTCCCTCTCCTTCTTATCCTGCATCACCTCCATCCTTCTCACCCTCACTTCCCATCCCTCCGTATTCCCCTCCCCCCCCCCAGACCCTTCTCCTCACTCCCCCCTCTTTCTTTTCTCCCGCTCCCCAACTTCTCTATCATCTCCTCCAGCCTACTCTCCCTTTCTTCTATCTTCCCAATCTTTTCCGCCAGCCCCTCTCTCTTCATCCTTTCCTCCCTCCACACCTCCTCCCACCTCCTTCTCTCCCTTCTCCACTCTTCCTCCATTTTTCTTCTTTCCTCCCTGTCCTTCCTCCTTTCCTCCCTCTCCTTCCTTATTTCCTCCTTCAGCTCTTTTCTCTCTTCCCTTTCCCTTTCCATATCCTCCCTCATCCTCCTCAACTCTAACATCATCCCCCTTAGCATCCTTCCCAGCCCTCCCCCCCCCTCTTCTGCCTCTTTCTCCCCTCCCTTACCCCCTTTCTCCGGCGACCTCTTCATCTTCCCGCTCCTCTTAAACACCCCCGCCTTCTCCTCCTCTAAATCCCCCGTCTCCTCCTCTCTCTCCCGCTCCTTTCCCCCGTAAATAGCCAAACTACACACGCTACTCCCCACACTACTGTTGCTATCCTTTCTTTTCCTTTCTTCTCCCTTAATATCCCCCTTTCCTTTTTCCCCTCCCTTTCCATCCTCCATCTCTTCTTCTCCCTCCTTTCCGCACTGTACCGATCTTTCCTCCTACCCGCTTTTCTCTGTTCTATTATCCTACTCTCCACTTTCCCTATCCTTTCCTATCCACTCATCGCCTTTCCTCCCGTTTGAAATTCCCGCCTACCCACTCTCTCTTCCCTACTTCTCTATTCTCCCGCGCGCGGAGCCACCACTTACCACTCTCTACGCGACTTCCCGCCAAATTCACCTATCACGGCCACCTAACCTCTCGACTCCCTTAACCCTCCCGATACCCTATCACACCCTACCGCCGCGCCTTTCCCTCTATCCCTCACCCCTTCTTCGTTACTCCACCTCCTTTCACCCACACTCTCCCGCCCTCCTATGTCACTTCACTCGCCTTTCCTTCACCTCAAACCGTCACTCACTCCTACACACACCTGCCACTCACGCGTCCGTATAGAAATAATATATGTTTAAGAATATATATTGTTACAAAAACTGAAAATAGTAAAAGTTTGCAATCAAGGAATAAAAAAATACAAAATAAAAGAAAAAGAATATATATCGAAATAAAAAAATAAAAAATAAAAAGTAAATAAAATAAAATAAAAAAATAAAAAAATAAAAAAAAATGAAAAAAATTACGACGGCGACGACGGCGACGATGGTGGCGATGGTGGTGGTGGTGGCGACGCCGACGGTGAAGATGGCGCCGGCGACGGCGTCGCTGGTGGCCACCAAGGTGGCGTGTCAGCAGATGATGATGATGATGTTGGTGATGGTGGCCCCGGGGGCGCCATCACCCACCCTGGGTGTGGCGATGGCCGCAGCGGTCTGCTAACGTCTATCCAGGGGGGTGGTGGGGGTAGCGGCCGCCGCAGGGGCCCCATCTGCTGATATGGCACCCACGGTCGCCGCAGCCTTTCCGCCATCCTGGATCCGATCACCAGCCCCGACTGGCGCCGCATCCGCGGCTCCTGGGGGGGGGGCACCACCGGGGGTGCGTCCGGGATCTCCGCCAGGAGCCGCGCCAACACTGCCAGCTGTTCATGTAACTGTTCATAATTCTAGAACACATATACAAGCGTCGATATAATATTCAACACATTAAATATGAGACACACACAGAAAGCAATACAAAGTATTACAAAGTATTACATACCACTAGAGGCGGCGGCGGCGAAGGCGGCGATGGCGGCGACGACGGCCAACAAAGCGGTTACGGGGGCGATGGTGGTGGCAAGTCCTACAAGATAGAAACCCGCAATATAACATTGACAGAATCGTCTGATTTAAAAGCACTCGGTTTCAACGGTTAAACGCGATAATTGTCAAAATATTGTAAAGTACATACCTCGGGAGCAATCCTCGAAAATCCCATTATTGTCACAAAAGAATAACTTGTCGCACAAAAAAATGTTGGTAACTGTTGTCTGTCGCAGTTTGAAGACAACTGGTCTCGCTGCATCTCCTGGTTCTCGCATGTAAACTCATATCTTGAAATCGAGAAGTGCGTAGCTTTGCAAAAGTGAGATGCTGTTGTTCTCCACATTTATTTTCGCTGACCATCCTCTCCTTATTCACACGCGTCTTCTTTCCCTTCTTCTTTGCACTCATCATTCAGCTAGACCATATCACTTTGATCGGGTATCGAACGGCTTTGAACGTGAATCAAACGGCTTTGATCGGGTATCGAACGTGTATTGTACCACTTTGCTCGTGCATCGAACGTGCTTCGAACGTGTATCGAACGTCTAATATACCCCTCTGATAGGATATCGAACGGGTAATGAACGACTTTGAATGGGTATCGAACGGGTATTGAACGGCTTTGATCGGGTATTGAACGTGTATAAAACGGGTATTGAACGGCTTTGATGGGGTATTGAACGGGTATTGAACGGTATTCCTTCGACCAGTCTGTAGAGCAAGGATCACGCATCGCGGCTTCTCCAGCTGTGCAGATGCCTTCACGGCCCACGAATGCTTGGTCGTGCTCTGTAAAGGTAGGATTTCCTAGACACGATTCGCCGTGGCGGCGGATCGCGGCGGCGAATCGCGGCCCATCGCCGCGGCGAGCAGACCTCGGGTACCGTGTTAAGGGACCCAGTTGGGTTCGAGCACTTGAAAGGGTCTATTCTAACGGTCGGTATACCTGTTTCAGAAAAACAAGATTGTTTATTCTTTATCGTATCTCTATGGAAGTGACACCGATGGCTTCCTTACGGTTTGCCGATGAAGATCATACCAAATGTCATGTAAATCGGGCTATTTTTAACGAAGATAGCTTGAAATTATGCAAATGAATTTTTCATCTAATTGCCTTCATTATGCTCTGAATTACATCGTTCTTGGTGTTAGTTTCATCGGCGAACATGGAGAATTGATTGACACCGTTTTCGCAAAGATCTGATGAGAAATGTGGAACTTGAATTTTTCCACTTTTAATGGTATTCCAAATCCTTCGAGGGTCGAAAGCCATAAAATTCGGTGCGGCATCACGGGAGGTTAACCTTGCCACCAGAATCACTCTCTACAATACAGTATGTACAATGTACATATACATATATACATATAGAGTCTCGAGGACAAAATGAGACGACGATTCGAGGTGTGTGAAATTGTCACCCCCCCAATTGCGAATTTTTATAAAGCAATGATGGCATTCGTTTGTCGACATTTGTCCAACAAAAGTTTACTTTGTCCATCCGTAAAAAAAGATATACCTAAATAATAAAACTGTAATCAATAAAAATATAAAGGATAGAATTCCATACTTCTTTAAAATCTTTTGTCGTAGTATGTCTTTCGAAGTTATGTCGTACTTTTTTAATCTCCTGTGAATTCCAGCCACAAATATTCGATGAGGTTAATGTCCAGACATTATGGGGATGTACTTATGACATGTATGTAATCTAACCCCAATTTGCTAGAAATAATTTTTAATATATTTTTAATACATTTTTAATATATTTTCAATATTTTCGGTCCATAACGTCTGGACATTAACCTCATCGAATATTTGTAGGTGTAATTCACAGGAGATTAAAAAAGTACGACATAACTTCGAAAGACATACTACAACAAAAGATTTTAGAAATATTGAATTCTATCGAATCAAAAATAATTGAATAACTAGTGTACAGCATACGTCAACGGCGAAAAAATAGGTAATTAATGCCGTTGGAATATTTCTGTGACCCTGCTTCAGTACATCTGTGCAATGAATGTTTCATAACTTCTACAAATCTAACATGTATATTTTTATTGTTTACAGTTTTAATCGCGAGCGTTCGAGTACTTTCGTGAGCCACTGTATCTAATTATCCTGCTCTTTATGATTATAAGAACAAGGAGTACAATAATTTCGGAATGAAAGTAGATGTGTGGAGAGAAGTATTAATTAAATTAAACAGGATAGGTAAAGAATTTTTCAATTATATTTATTTCTTTCCTGTGCCTACTTTTATTTTTATTCATTCTTTCATAATATATGAGGCACTGAATGAAGGCATGGCAGACCGGCGGCGTATTGCCGCGACGCAAAAATTTAAATGGCATTATTTCTAATGTCCCTCCTGCTACGAAATACGTTACGACAAAACAGATACGGTACACACTACACTGCAGCGTTACATCGGACGAAATGAAACAGTTTCCGTACAGTATATCATTAAATATATCACATGGATTTACAACAACAATTGATTAGTGCCGTTCAACATCATCCTATCATACACGACAAAAAAATTAGCCCGTTACAAAAGTGGAATTGTAAGCAAAAGCGCGTCGAAATCAATAAGTAGCGATTTAAAATCAGAAAGTATTATACATAAGAATATGATACACACACACACGCGCGCGCGCGCATATATATATATACATTTGAAATAATAAAATATTATTTGGTTATGGCTTCACATTGCCTCTCGCTCGCGCTTCGGTTTTCTCACTCATGGCATCGGCCGCACGGAATAGTGTCCGCAACGCGTCGTACGCCCCCCGTCAGCCCCGTTTGTCGAGTTCAACACGAATGTTTAGTGTACATCAACTTCTCAAACAAAGTCCTCTTGCCACTCTACAGCCCCCTCCGGAGAACTGAAGTATGCGGCAAAGCGATTGCGTACGTCGAATCCTTCGGCGTTTCCGAACCCTCCAGCTCCAGCCAATGGTGGCATATTGTCGGTTGCTAATGTTGCTATGCATTGCTCCTGAGCCTCATTACGTGATGCGTTGCCATTTTTCCGTATACTTTCATCACGCAACATGTTGTGTAAGCAACATGTTGCGAATGTTATTTTATCAGTCGTCTCCGGTAAGACTGATATGGGAGAGTAAAATATACGGAATGTTTGACACAAAATGCCAAAAGCATTTTCGGAGACCCTGCGTGCTCTGCACAGCCTATAATTGAAGATTCTTTTCCTTCTGTCGTTACACGCTTGATTTTTTGGGAAGGGTTTCATCATGCGATGGGTTAATCGAAACGCCTCATCGCCAAGAATTGTGTGAGGAACTATCACGTCCGATCTCGGCAAGGGTTGTTCATCGGGAAAGTTAAATTCCCCAGATCGAATATTACGGCCCATGGCTGATTTTTCAAAAATTCCGCTGTCCCCTTCCTTACCATAAGACCCAACATCGATTACGCTAAATTTGTAATTTGCGTCAACCAACGCCAGCAAAACTATTGAAAAATAGTTTTTATAATTAAAGTATAGGGAACCACTGTTTTGTGGGCTCCTGACGCGTATGTGTTTGCCGTCAATTGCCCCAACACAATTGGGATAATTCCATTTAGTTTCGAAATCGACACTAATTTTTTTGAAATCTTCCACAGTGGGCACTGGCAAAAAAATCGGGACTAATTTTTCCACCAATTGGCTAAGTACGTCCCGTACGATAATGCTAATATAGCTCGCCGATATTCTGAACGCGAAAGATAACGAGCGGAACGATTCTCCAGTAGCTAGGAACCTGTAAAAAATATATAATCTAATTAAAAAATAAGTTTATCCAGTTAGCATGTAGTATATTCGAAGCACTGTGTGGCGGTGAAGAAAAATATAGTGATGAAAAAGCAAGTAGCCTGTTTGCTTTTTTGAACTCATATTGTACTGCCAGTTTAATTAAATTCTTAAATCAAAAATTTAGAAACATTCATTTTTTGAGTATAAACTTAATAAAGATCAGTTTTTAAAAACAAGCGATCTTTTTTCAAACGCCAGGGGGGCAACTGCCCCCTTTGCACCCCCCTCCGGATACCCATGCAGGAAAGTGTGGAGAGAGCGAAGAGAGAGCGAAGAGAGAGCGTACAATGTATTGTGATAATCAATAGACGTGGGGTAATTATCATGAGACCGCAGATACTTTGTATATAAATGCAATAAAAAACACAACTGCTTTAATGAAATTACGTTATGATGAAATAAAATATATTTCTGGATAAATTAACTCACCTTAATGTCAGAAGCAACTTCTCTTTCGGGGAAATTGGCTGTTTGACTCTCTCATAGGAGTGTTTTTGTAAATCCTCTCCAACAAGATTCAAAACGAACTGGACTTGTTCGTTGCTTAGCCTGAAGAATTTTCTGTGTGTTACGTCGTCACCGCACAAATGGTTTCCAATCAATATGTTGCAATAACCCTCGGTATCTCGGTTCTTATACATGTTTTTCACTGGGTTCCTTTTCCTTTTTTCGTATAGGGTGAGAAGAAGTTCATCGTCTTCTTCTTCCTCCAACAATGTTAGCAACAACAATTGTCTATTCATTTTACGAATTTAAGTACCGTTAAAGCTCACAACACGTCCCGATTTCACGTTAACACGACTGACGAGAAGATTTCGTGTTATGAATTTTGTTTTACACTAATTCGAGCGTTTCGAATCATGATTTTGTAGAGATGCTTCCACTCCGAAGTCACAAGAACGAGTGTCGTTCTAGCAAAGGTTGGGAGAGGTCCTAACCCAAATCCAATGAAGTAACTGCATTTATGACATCCTTCAGGTATATTCTATTATTCGGTTTATCGGGACGCGGAGTACGCACACAATAGTGCGCGTCACTATTTTTCGCCGATACGTCAGGCGAAAAGTTAAAAGAAATTCATGTAAAGTAAATGGTGTATCATCTGATACATAGATAGCATTGTTGTAAATTATCAGTTATTAGTTACAAGAAGATGGCGTATTGTTTTAAATTTAAGAATGAGTAAACAAGTGACTATTCAAAGCGACATATTTTTTTGCCCATAATTCCCTATTCAATAACCATCTGGTCTCGTATCATTCAATAGCCGTTTCTTATAGATTTTTGTGGGCTGAAAACGAGTCCGCAAACCGTTTGGCATCACCTTCTGTTTTTGAGAAATTCGATTTTGAAAAAATATGCAAATTTTCAACTTTTAACATCTTTAGAAACAATACGCCATCTTCTTCTAACGAATAACTGATAATTTACAACAGGGTTGACTAACTGGTGACTCACGAGCCGCCGGGGTCCCCTCCGCCTTGGTGCCACGCTGAACGGCCCCCTCCATACCTACCAGACTCTGAGGATCGCAGTCGGGAAGAGAAGGAAAGAAGCAGGAATCGACTGCGATCGTCAGAGTCTGGTCGGTATGGAGGGGGACAATTCAGCGTGGCAGCAAAGCGGAGGGGCTCCCGGCGACTCGGGAGTCGCCAGTGAGTCAACCCTGATTTACAACAATCCTTTCTATTTATCAGATGATACACTATTTACTTTACATGAATTTCTTTTAACTTTTCACGTGACGGATCGGCGAAAAATAGTGATGCGCATTATGCTTAGTCCATACTTGCTTGTCTATTTTAGAAATGCCAATTATTAATTGTAGTACCTAATTGGAGTAAATTTCATTAAAGCGGTTGTGTATTTTTATTGCATTTATGTACAAAGCATCTGCGGTCTCTTAATAATTACCCCACGACTATAGATTATCACATACGTTGTACGCTCTCGCTTCACTCTCTCCATACTCTGCCGTACATTATTTCTCTCTTTGCTCTCGTACATTAGATCCTCCCTCATCGGTTGTTTTGACCTGCCCTCCCTCCCTTCCTTTCTCTGTCTCTCTCTCCCCCCTCCCTCTTTTCTTTGGCCAATTGTCCTATCCCGCCCTCGGTCCTGGTTCACACTCGCACGCGTTATCGTAAATGTCACGTAAATATGTAAGGAATACATTGCGAGCATCATGGTCTGAAAAGTATAGCAACGGGAGTTAATGAAAGAAGCAGATTTTATAATATGTATACCTTCAAGGACGCTATGAACGCACCTACAAACAGGAAAGTCTAAAAAGAAATGAAAATTGATGCTTGAAACAAAAGGAAAAATTTTATTACATATTGTTCTATTTTTGTTAAGGTGGTTCTGCCTTGTGGGACCGAAAAAAGTAGGTGATATTTGCGAATTTTTTATAAAAAAAACTGTTTAACAGATTTATTTGAAATTTGGCAGGTTGTTTTATTGTAGTTTTAAGTATTATTACAAATTTTTATGAGGCAATACAAAAAAAATGTGCGTGTATAGATCGTTGGTTGCAGAACGTTGAAAAAAAATGGCTCGTGCTGGCGTTGATGGACACTGCCCTATACTTTATCTGAAACGGAAGAAGAAAAAGGGATTCTTAATCTGCATGAACATGGCTATCTATGGAACTAGGATTATGGCTGTATCTGTTGCCGTTCTATTTTTATTTAAATAATTCCTTGCGATTTGTTGACGAAATTGGAACTTTTTTTTCAAAAGGCTGCCATTTTAACAATTTTTCATTTTTCTGAATTGTTCTAGTTCCATAGATAGCCATGTTCATGCAGATTAAGAATTCCTTTTCCTTCTTGTGTTTCAGATAAACGATAAGACACTTCCTATCAACGCCAGCACGAGGCGTTTTTTTCGACGTTCTGCAACCAACGATCTACATACGCACATTTTTTTTGTATAGCCTCATAAAAATTTGTAATAATACATAAAACTACAATAAAACAACCTGCCAAATTTCAAATAAATCTGTTAAACAGTTTTTTTTATAAAAAATTCGCAAGTATCACCTACTTTTTTCGATCCCACAAGGCTGAACCCTCCCCCTTAATAATATATTTTACAATACATAATATACATATAAAATTTTGTTAAAAATAATAAAAAGTAGGGGACAATCTCGTCATGGCTTTTGTGTATTAGCCCTTCGGCTTGCGCAACTACATGTTGTTTTTGTCGATTTCAGATGAACCGCATTCATAACTTCCAGTACTGCAGACTTTGCTTCCGCAAGTAAATCTGGTGGCAATTCATTGGCAATTGCCCCCATACTTCTAAAGAACAACATGGTCGAATTGTTGTCGTCCTCCATCGATTTTTTACAACTTTTTATTAGTGCCTGTCTTTCGGCCGCCCTCTTCTGGAACACGTCGAGTACAGTATTTGCGCCAGGCCTGTACTTTTTACTCGTAGTTTCTGATGTACCATCTGGTCCCCTCTTCCGCGAAGTAGATGCGATGGGTTCCACATCTTCAGTAGGAACTGGAATCTCAATGATTGGCTCCGCTGATACTTCTGGGCTGTCGGCATCCATGCAGGCTCCCATGTCTGGAGGATTTTCGGGGGCTGTCATATTGCTGTGGGTACTGTAATAAAATGAAAAAGACAAATTTTTACAATTTATTGTATTTAAGATTTCATATTCTGTGTAAGAAATACTTGCCTTCTCTCAAACGGCACAACAGCTAAAAAGTCCAAATGTTCGAGCAACGCCCATTTTGATTTCGGCTGTGCTGCCGACCCCGTACCCTGCTTCTCTTCTCGTCTCGTTTTTAGGTAAGTGTCGCGTATATTTTTCCACCTTTTTTTGCAGTCTTCAACTGAAATAATTAGCTAATACATTTTTTGCAGGTTTGCATTCGGAATATCATATGAATACATGTGTAAGTGTCATTGTGTGAAACGTACTGAAGCATGTATGCGACAAATTAGTGCCCATACTTTTACTGCAGCACAATATTTCCGATTTGCAAAAAAATTGCAAAAGATTGTCGGATGTAATAGAATTTTCTAAACTGCATTGGGGCAATTGAATGGTCGGATGCAATAAGGGGATTAGCGCTGGAAAAGGGGAAAAATAATTGTCTAAACGTTAAAAAAAATTGAAAAATTAAATGTTGATAAAGTGTATTTTAAAACATATAGTTTTGTAATGCTCGTCACGGCACATATTTTTTCTATTTACAGTTTCTTTATTGAATCAATTTTTCAATTTTTTTTAACGTTTAGACAATTATTTTTCCCCTTTTCCAGCGCTAATCCCCTTATTGCATCCGACCATTCAATTGATGGGCATCCGGGCCATACTTTCGTTATAAACAAATTACTATGTTGATTGTATTATTAGCACTAGTTGATGGCTGATGTAAATAAATATAATTAAACAATAGTTTACCTGTTCTTTTCATTTGGAGAGAGATTGCGTTCCAAAACGGTTCTTTAAGGTTTTGTTTTTTAAAGTTGATGTGCGAAGCATCATATAAAATAGAATGATGTGATACGAGGTGTATCAATTTTTCATCCTCCACTTCCAAAAACTTGATTTTGGGATTCTTCGTATTGTTGGGGGCCATTTCACCAACACTGAGTTACACACACTTAAAACGTTTAGGCAATGGCACGTCAGAAACGTAGAAATCTAATTTTCTGTACTGACTAACTATTCCTGTAAGTCGTACTTTAAATACCTTTCCCTCCAGAGCGTGCATACCTTTGATTGGTGGAGTTTTGTGCGACAGGGTGAACATTATTGGTCGAAAAAGCTCTACCCTTGCAGGTCGTAGGCGTAGAGGTGGAAAAATACAGGTATAAAATAAAAACGTGAATTTTAGTGCTTTTGGCCATCTGTGTGATGCCCTAAACGGATTGTTAGCGGGCTGTGGTTTACTATAGCTTTATGACACCGGACACTTCGCCCCCTACATGCTATAAAGTAATTAGGAAACTTTGCCAAGTAACTTGCAGAACAGCTGGACAGTTTTTAGGCTTAATCATCCATTGCTACAGGATAATCCCTCTACGTTCGGCAGGCAATAAACCGTGCTCCGCTGCAGAAGAAATAAATTATAATTATGTTCCGAACACTGACCATGACGAAAATTAATCTTGTGGTCCGCACGATGACCAAAACAAGATGTTCTTATGTTAGATCGCAAAATGTTTTCCTGACAATGGAGTAGGAAACGAAATTGCTGTGAAGATGTGTACGCCTCGCGGTGAGACATGGGAAGAAACGGGGTTGGGTAGTCCGCTGATTTCCCGTGGTCCCGCCTGTGTTGTCCTCCCTTCAAATTAAATACGGATGCCGCTATCTCTCAAATATAAACACGCACTCTAATTTTAAAACCAAAGCACACATTGACGTATTCCGGGAGCTTGAAGTCCGATTGGTCCATACCTAACCAATCTGCCCTCCATCCCTCCCAAACGGCCACTCTTTGGAGAGCAATACCTGCTCCACGAGGCCCACATTTTCTCGCACGGAATACGTGCTTTTGTTTTGAAATTTGAGTGCGTCTTATACTCGAGAGATAAGGGATCCGTGTTTAATTTGGAAGGAGGACCATGCAGGCGGGACCATACGCGCAGGCAGCGGACCACCGCCTTTTTTCCTGTGTCTCTCCATGAGGCGTATTGATGGTGGACTTGGTGGATAATAATTTTTTATTGCTATATTGGGGACATCTTTCTCACGTGCGTCGGGGCAAAGCGGACTGAGAACGAAGGAAAAAGTCATTCGCTAACGATCGGTAATTTCATATTTTCCAAAGGACGGTACAATAACATCTGTTTGGCAGCATTTCAACAGGGCAATCAAGACCGTCGTGCCGTCTTTAAGAATATTAGGGACACTTCAATCTGAGTTAATCCGTATATTGCTCGGCCGATGAGTAGTGGGTACATGCGACGACTTCGGACCTGCGCGTGCCGTTGTTAACCCCCGACTCGAGGGACAGTACAGTTATAAACCGCGACCCTGTCGAGGCACTCTGTCCGATCAGCCAGAAAAAATTTTAGCCACCAGATGTGGGGTTTTCCCCCTCGATTTCGTCAAGAGAGGAAAGGTTCCTCCTCCGTCGCCGAATTCGCGGGGGTAAATCACTCCCTGTTTGAGGAACGGTGTTTCCAATGTGTGTTTTATAATTAAATTACAACAACAGTTATCTTCATCTTGCTTTCTCTTCTTTATACATTAAATTGAAAAATATAACTGATATATATAACTGATATATATTACTGATATTTTTTCTATGGGTTTCTTATGGAAAAAACTGTATGCAACTAATTATTTGCTACTGTTTATCGGAAACGATGCTACTCAATTCGGTTCCCAAAATATTTTTCTTTTATATCACCGAAATTGAAAAGCTTTGATTTAAAATTTTGCACAAAATAAAAACATACAAACTTTTACGTGTTTACACACAGTTCAGAAGTAGCTTCCATAATATTTTTCCCTTTTTGAGGTGCTCATATTATTACTTTACAAGAAATATATAAAGAAAAAATAATCCCATAACTTTTGAATTTCGACTAGTTTCCTTATTTCTTGGGATTCTGTCCCACTGTTGAGATGGATCGCGCGGCGGTCTCCGCTAGACTCAGTTTGGAGCAGTCAAGGTTTTGACCGCCGCGATTAGCCGCCCGCCAGGAGATTCTGCCACAATGGCGGAAAACAGACACTCATCGCATTGTGTTGCGTCTCGAGTAGCCTAGGTAGCTGCCAAGACAGACGCACTGACACAGCGGTTGGAAAACGCGCCTAGGAAAACAGATACACGCTTCTCCATAAGAGCGGTGCTTAGGATCCGTCGCCGCGATCCGCCGCCGCGGCGAATCGTGTCTAGGAAATCCTACCTTAAGAGAGGATACTCGTACAGATCCCACGATTGAAAACAAATGCTCAGATTTTCTCCACGTTCCAAAGTATGTAGCAACGATAGCTTATTAACGTCATTTAACGTCACATGGGATATCCGCCATTGTGGTTTAAGCAATTCAATTTCTGGTTCCAACATCGACGATCCTATCAGAGCATTGTTGTCATTGCGCGATCGTATTAAAATCAATTCGTGACGTGCATTAATAATCATGCGTTTGAAGTCCTCGCAAAATCCCAGCAAATATTTGAGTGGGATGCAAAAATTGAAATGATTTTTCACTATTGGTCCATCGTGCCGTTTCAAGCCCCATCCGACATTCTCCATATTTTTGTCTTCGTCAGATGTCAGCGATACATAGTTTTTAAGCGTGCTAGTTATTCCAACGTTTCTGTTGCGATCAATCTCCACGCCATTCAGCTCGTATCGAATCTCATCGAATAAGAACGTCATGCAATTATTTCCCAACGTCACCGTTAATGCATCTTTTGGCTTATTTATCTTTAATTTCCCCTCCACATAGAGGAAACTTTCACACGGCAATGTGTATAAATCCTGCTGCTGTATCGATATTCTTATCTCATCGCTGTATCCAAACGTCGTGTTGACGTATGGGTTGTATGTGTGAGTCTGAAGCTTGACGATGCGGTCATCAAACGTCGGCTTCCCTCCAATACTTAGAATGTCAGCCATATTTCAACCTAAATGCGCACAATGAATCCCAATGATTTCAAAAATGCAATGTTCGCAGCACTGAGCCTCTTCTGTTTAGCGTGAACGGAGCTGTTGCAGTTGTTGTTGTTGTAAACAATTTCCCTTGGAAGAAACGGGTTTCTAGAGTCGTTCAATACAAGCATCTCTTTCGTTCGCACCAGATGTATTATCGTCGTCGTCGTACGTGCAATCTGATGGTAATCTCTTCTCCTCGAAAATCAAGCAACCGTTCGTCTTGATCCATAACGCGTATCGTTAGATCCGTAATGACCCATGCGGTGATTGGGAGATAAATGATCTGCGCGGGCGTTTCCGATATCTTATATCCTGGTGGAACTCTCGGAGAAAAATCGTGTATCGTATGTACACGCCTCCCATTGTTGTACGCGCCAGCGGTCACGCTACATTCTATACGAACAATGTTCACGTTCATGATATTAATTGGATCGTCCGATTCGTGCCACCGTCCTGGTTCTAATACCCGATTCGTCGAGAATCCCAGTAGCGATCCAATGTTATTGGGCTTTGTAAAGTCCACAGCGAACCGGCAGTACAGCTCGCTTTTCATGGTATTATTGTTGGGACGCAACACTATTGGATACGCATCGTTGTCACCGCCATCGGTGCCGTCGAGATTTTGAGGATACCGTTCGAGTAATCGCTGCTTCAATTACTTGGCAATGGCGTCTAGTTCGTCGGAGCCGTGGGGAATCGTAATGTATTCATAAGAGGTGTCGACGTTATTGTTGATATCATAGTTTACGGTGAAGTAGAATTTATCGTTGCTCGAGTCGATGTTCGCTATTGTGTGATAAGTTTCAAAGGTTGTTAGACCAAGCTCGTAATCATCGTCGCTCAAATCTATGGGTGGAAAGTTGCTCACCGCGTGGGTGCTACTCTTGCTGGTTATAGTGAATGTTAACGACATATTCCGAACTGCACGGCTCGACTAGTACTGAATCAGAGTGGTGGGAAGTCGATCCTTAAATTTGGTACCGATTGTTTGTAGAAAGTGTAGACATAGTTATCCACAATTGCTCTGATCGTACTTCTGATGAGACGTTCGATTGTATTCATTTTCACAGCATCTTTATCCAGATATTTTACCAATTCCTTGGGCGGTCGACGATTCCCAAAGCTGTCGAAATATATAGCTCGACACCCACCCTTCGCATACGCCATCCAATGAGTCCCCGGCCCCTCGACATTGTCCAAATTTACGATACCGCTCTCGTTTCGACGTACTCCTCCGACTGGTAACGCGTTACGCATAAAAACACCTCTAAAGAATGGAATACGCATACGTTTTGCCAACTCCTCCAACTGTGCATCGGTAGTTACGCCCGCGGGCATTTTCATTTTCTTTTCGACGTTTTTTTTTCGTTTCGATATTCCCTGTCCGCGCTTGTATGGTGCGAGATAAAGTCCACGACCTTCCATGGAGCGATTGTGGCGTCGCATTTCCTGCAGCTGAAGTTGCGCCGCCATATTATTGTTTACCGCCTTGGCGATCCCCGCCGCTGTACCAGCCAATGATCCGAGAATACCGACAGCGGGAGAAGTGGTAATATACCACCCCGTTTTGCCACCAGAAGAATCCGCTTTTTCGGTACTCTTTTTGGAGTCCCTTTGCGCAATTTTGTTTTCATCCCCATTCCGATTTTCGTCTTGGCCTTCATAGCTGCCCAAACAGCCGTAGCAGCACCTCTTTCACCCAGAGTCGAGTCTCGAGCAACGATTCGTTTCCGCGCTTTGTCAACGAGAACGTTATCTGCCGCATGTCTTTCGCCGAGATCGTTGCTACGCGAATATGCAATATCGTGTTCGCGACACGCTGCGTCCAACGGATTGATACCTTGATCCCCTGTAGCCAATCGTTTTGCCAGATGAGTTCCCGGGCCGCAAAACTGGTATCCCGGAATATGTAATTCGATAGGTAGCGCGTTTATCGCTCGATTTAACAAACCACAGCCTTTCTTTACTCTCGTCGGCGACATTTGCTACAGTTTTTAATCAATGGTGCTGGACCGTCGATATGCGTTCGCTTCCAAGGACAATTATAATGCTCCAGACACCGACGATACTGCCGAACTTCAGAATCGGCTTTTAAGTGCTCGGGGAGTCTGTCCCACAACTGATCAATGTGTCTCCCAAACTCTCGGAGTAGAATAATCTTTGGTATATATTTCAACTGCTCAGAGGTTAGGTCTCGAATATCGCAATTATCCGACAGGATCAGAAACATTTTGAATACTGAGCTGTTTTGTGTCGGCGTGGACCTATAAATAGGGCGCGCCACCGCTTCGACGTATCAAAATCATTTTTCACAGTTCGCGGGGAGGATGCGATTCGTGCGACAACCTGTAACGATACGCGTGACAAATTTTGATGATAAATCACGAGTGATGTCTTCGAAAACCAGGCGCAGACATGGTAGCATGTTACCAAACACTATACGCTGTGTCATTTGTGGCCCATCACATTGTGGAAAGACCAACGTGCTGGTGAGCTTGTTGGAAAGTCCTCACGGCGTCCGCTTCCAGAACGTGTACGTGTACTCCAAGTCGTTGCAACAGCCGAAATATCACTATCTGGAGAATTGATTAACTCCGATAGATGAAATTGGCAACTTTACGTTTTCGAATAACAATGAAATCATCCCACCGAGCGAATCGATTCAGAATTCTATTTTCATCTTTGATGACGTGGTACGCGACAAGCAAGATACAATAAGGGAATACTTTGCAATGGGGCGCCACTCGAACTTTGACTGCTTCTATCTCTGTCAGACATATGCAAAGATACCCAAACATCTTATACGCGACAATGCCAATCTGCTGATTCTGTTTAAGCAGGATGGTACCAACTTGAAACATCTGTACAACGATCACGTAAACACTGACATGTCTTACGAGGATTTCTGCGCTTTGTGTCGTAATTGTTGGCAACGGGAGTATGGTTTCGTAATAATAGACAAGGATAGCGCGATGTCCAATGGACGTTACAGAAAGGGATTTAACGAGTTTGCCGTACCGTGAGATGGTCAATTGTCGTCAACACGTCGGTGGGAAAGCAGCGTCAGCGGTACAACGATGATTGATATCGATACTCTGGAGATTAAGGATCGCGAGAGAATAGCGGAGCAAATTACAAAAACCACCGAATTCATTCGCAAGAAACATCAGGCTTTGAAGACTGGCAAGATGGGGGAAGATGTCGCGTTGGAGAGATACTTTAAACCTATCGTCGAACCCTTAAAACATATTGTGGAAAATACCACAGCAACAGAAGCTCATGAGCATCATGGCATATCATCGCCGATGAGCACAGACGTTGAAGGGAATGAAACATTAACGCCTAAAAAAATCCATCCGAAAGGGAACACATCGCGCAAGACAAAGAGGAAACGACACATGTCATCTGAATATTCACCGATAACCTCAACACCAGTTCAATAGAAGCATAAACGGTGGAATGCTTACATCAAACGAGTCTCCCGTTCCTCCCACACCAATTGTTAAGGTTAAAGGAGCCAATTTGTATTTTCGCGCTATATTATGGTGTACGTGTAGACCACAACAATACGGGGAGCGGGCATGCGGCTCCAAGCGAGCACCGAATCGGCGTCTTACGCAACCGGGCATGCGAAGGTAGTGGTCGCTCTGTATAGATACTCTTTTGTTATTAAATACATATCTCTTTTACAAGAAACCCTCATCTCATTATTAAAACCATAACACCACTAAATACATTTCCCAGTATACAATCGCTCGCAACCATTGATGACGACGTTTTCGAAACTAGTCCCAATGAGTCGTTTGTAACATCTATCAGACAGCAACTTCAAACATCCGAGGGACAAGAAACGTTTCGCAGTCATTTCGATCCGCTGGGGCAAAAATACATGAACGCAATCCTATGTGGTGATAAGGATACAACAATGGACTATGTGAACGGTGTATACTTTGGCAATAGTGGACCGATGCTTGGGGATAAGGCTTTCAATATAGACAAGGATGATAACATAATCATAGATGGTGTAAGATACGGAGGAACACCCGGTCTTTACGAACTGATATTCAAGAGAATTCCCGATGATGCTATATACACCGATGATGATAAACAAAAATACAAAATTATACTGCTGGCGGTGCAAAATTATACGCGGTCATGGTGCTAAAAATCCCATATTGAGCAACAAGGGATACAAGTACAGACATGTAATTGCACCGCTAATCCCCCGCGCATCAGTCAATAAAGCAGGGAAAGGTCTTAGGACACCACGAGCCATGGTGGTAAACGATAACAAGATCGATTACGTACCCTGGGACGATCCCAACGAGCTGGTGGAACGATTGCGTTTGCTGGAAGCGTCGCGTCAGGCGGGTATTCTATATATTTACGAGGAACTACGTGAGGCTTCATTATATACATTAAGCCACACGCCAATGATGTGCACTGTATGCATCGAGATGCCGCTCAACAAATTTGGGGTATCGCTCGAGAAGAGTGGAGCAGCTAGAATGGACTATTACAAATGGAGCGGTTTGATTCGAAATTATATGCGAGCTAACGCTCTTTGCGTAGCCGGTGCAGACTTTGATGCAAAATCGCGCAAGATACGACGCGTAGCTCAGCCGGTGGTCGACACCGATGCCGTCAATAAACTATACTCCAGCTCATTTTAGAAGGAACTTATTTCGCGCATGTTGAATGAGCTCATTGGTTCCAAGGGAGCATTTGTTTGATGTATAGCCAATAGTAGCTTGTTTCGGCTCCAATTGGCGCCAACATGCGCAGAACCGATCTAAACTCGTCGGTCGGCAAGTTCCTTCTAAAATGAGCTCGAGAATATACATGGAAAAGACCATTAAACTTTTGAGAGAGCAGCAGGAAGAATTAGAGAGGAAGCTGGTCGTGTTTCAAAGAGATATGCTGACGCTGCAAAACAGCGTTCAAAAGGTGTCGCAGGTGTCGAATTCTATCCCGCAGCAGCACTGCGAAGGAGAATCATGCGAGGCGGATGAACTTGCCCCTGGGTCGATGGGGAGCACTTAATGCACGTGCCCGGTAATTATCACATCATTCGTGTCAAAGACACCTCTGCGATCAAACATGCAGCCATTATCGAAATCCAAGAGTAAAGAAAACCACGGCCGCAAGAAGCTACAACTCGTTGAGGAATTGCATGCTCCAGCTCGAAGACATTTTCCGCGGAGGCGTGTCATAGTGCATGGATACGATGATCTGTGGCAAGCTGACATTGTAGAAATGCGTCCATACTCGCGATTCAACCAGGGTCACCACTACATACTCAGCGTCGTCGATGTGTTGAGCAAGTATGGGCGTTGCCGCTCAAGACTAAAAGTGGCGCTGAGGTGACTAAAGCGTTTGCAAAGATATTTAGAGATCGATATCCGAAAAATTTGCAAACCGATCAAGGAAAAGAATTTTACAACGTCGATGTGCAGAAACTCTTGGCAAAACATGACGTTAATCATTATTCGACGTATTCGGTGATGAAGGCCTCCGTCGTAGAACGTTTCAATCGAACTTTGAAGAACAATATGTGGAAACTGTTTACGCTCAATGGAACCTATAGATGGACCGATGCGCTACCAAGTCTACTTGCAGAGTATAACGCACGAAAACATAGAACCATCAGAATGCGTCCTTGCGATGTTACCCCTGGGATCGCCGATAAGCTGCTAGCCACCGTATACAGCAACAGAAAGATCGCTGCTCCAGCGAGATTCATGTTGGGCGAGTTTCTGCGCGTGAGCAAATTTAAAACCATATTCGATAAAGGCTATACACCGAATTGGACAATGGAGGTGTTCAAGATAGCCAAAGTACAAGCAACTAATCCCGCAACGTATCTGCTGGTCGATTCCTGTGGAAAACCTGTTGCCGGAGGATTCTATGAACACGAGCTGCAACGCGTCACTGATCCTGATATGTATCTAGTGGAAAAAGTGTTGCGTAGAAAGGGGCATAAGGTGTACGTCAAGTGGTTGGGGTTTGATAAATCACACAATTCATGGATAAATAAAAATAATGTATTGTAAAAATAATAATACATGGTTCAATAAATACAATGATACATATATGTAAATGTGCAAACAATTTTTTTATTTTTAACACATTATTTCAACCATTTATAATCCAGTTAATATATACAATGATACATATGCATGAGTGAACAATTTTATATTGCGCAATAATTCCCCCTATTTATATGAATGCGTTAATAAATACAATAATTATTTTCTATACATGCGCGAAGAATTTTATATTATACAATAATTCCACTATTTTAATAATCGAGTTAATAAATACAATTACAATTTCTATTTTTACAATGGGATATTATAATGTCCCCAGGGCAGAGTGTCGGTCGAATCGGGTACGATATGCCGCTTGTCGTCGTATGGACTTAGAGCGATTTTAGATTCTGAAATGGTGTACACTTTATGAAATTTAGACCGTATGCATGATTGTCTGCGAACCATTTCGATCTCCCTGTGCAAACACTGCGCGTAGTTGTTGAAAGTTATCGTTCTGGCTATGACGTTGGTTTTGACGCCTTTCGCCTTTTCCGTATCTTTTTTGCCATCTGCGCGAAGTGCATATATTTTCGCTCTAAGACCTACGAATTCGGTCATTATCGCACCGTTATTTTCGTCCTTCATCAGACCCGGAACCTTCTTATTTACGCGCGGCATATTATATGGATTGTCAGTAGGATAATCGCTCCTGTCGAATCTATCGATATTTTGTTTCATGGTCTCGTAGATATCTTTGCATCGAATGCGATAAATGAGGCTGTCAGTGTCGGTGTATAGAATTTTATAATTTGGTCCGTGCTTGGGCGACATGTACTATTGCCCGCCAACAATTAGCCACTACAAACAAGCTGAAATGTCACAGGGGCAAGGGGAATCGTCCACTCGCGTGAACCTATGCCCTCCAACACCGTTCGCCCCGCGACGTAGACGCGAATGAAACCAATCGCGACAATCGGCGGAGGGAATAGGTTCACGCGAGTGGACGATTCCCCTTGCCCCTGTGACATTTCAGCTTGTGGGTAGTGGCTCATGTTCTCATCGGGCAATAGTACTCGTGGTGAAATTCATACAAACAAATTTTGTATATGTCTAGAATGTACATACCCACGTATATCGGTTTGTTGAATTTCACATCGAGTTTTCGCAATTCAACAGCTATTAAATTTTCCGAAAAACACTTCTGCTGTGGAAATTCGGTTTCGCGATCATTGCCTCCGCGCCATATCACCCTTCCCAATGTGTTAAAAGTTTTACATCCACGTGATTTCGTACATTTTCCATAGTTTTAATACCGCGTTGTTCATCAATTTGTACAAATTTTTTTCAAAGTCGTTTGTCGCGCTGGTTCTAAACCGTGTATTGAGTTCGATGTAATCGCGGAGCCAGGGAGATTGAGCGAATTGAAGCACGCGGTGTATCTTTGTAATACGAAGGCCGTGACGCGTGCACTGCTGCAGGTTGCGATAATGGATAACGTAACGCTGCTTATCGTATACCGTCGCGAGTAATTTGTCCTGCCTGGTGCCAGGTGGTTTGGCATGCGTCGGGCAGAACGGTAGATCGGCATGAGCGTCGTGCAGTCGTTGCGGATATTCCAGATCTACCTCGAGAATGTATCCCATGGGCGAATCGATCGGGACACGTCAAAATTCGCAACATCTTCGACCCATCGAAATGTAGCGTATGGTAGGGGCTGACACATTGCCCATCCATACAAATTGTTCACGTCAAAGTACATCAAGTACGATGACTATTCCGATGCGTCGTAAGATGACATGTACGTGTTATTGACATGTGCGTATCTTCCGGAACATTGGCTTAAACCCCCACATATATCGCGTTCGATAAACATGACCATATCGATGTCTGTGAGCAATTCGAATGTAATTTTGGTATGTTTTAGCATTGCATCCCATGTGAAACCAGGTAGAGTATAATAATACGCTGAATCTAATCCGTAACTCTTGATACAACTTTCGCGAAAATTTTCAAAAATATCTGCCAATAACAAGACATCTGTTTTCAAATACAAGTCGCTGTATTCGCCCAAGGTTCTAATCTCAAAACGCTGCCAGACAGTCTCGGCGTGTGCGTAATCGGTCTCGGATACAGTCTCACCCGTTAACGCACTGTAGAGTGACTCGCGCGGCGGTACGCATGGATCCTGCAGTTTGTTCGCGCAATCAAGGTATTCATACGGAAAGACACCCTTTCGCGTCAATAAATTGAAATCCTCGGTGGATAATGTTTCAAATTGGGATCGTAAAATTTTTAATTTATCTGTGCTAAGAAAGGATGCTAATTTGTCGAGACTGGCGTTGAGAAATTTGTACGAATCGATGAATCGCAATTTAATACAATTTCGCGAGTCCGAATCAGCCGTATCACCGGCATTTTTGTGAAAGAAATATAGTTTTCTTTAGTTATAGGTAATACATCAACGTGACCTTCGAAAGCGGTAGCTATTTCCTCGATAATGAAATGTGAATCATAGCCGGATAAATTGTGGAAAACTATGGGGATATAAAACGCGTTTTATAATTTAAATTGCACTCCGTATGTGCTGAGCCTCTAAACCGTCCAGACAGATGGCAATGATCGTGGACTCGCACATCGCTAGCCTGGAATGGTTCTTCGCAAATATGACAGTGTGTTGCATTGTGAAATGTCGTCAACTGTTCAGGAGTTAAATCCAGCATTGGAACGTTACAGGACAAGATGAGTTTGATAAAATTCGCAAATTTTTTAAGTTCATCTACGAACCACGAAACACAATCCGCGTCGCGGCGGCATCGATACGTCGCACAGTGGGGAAATTTTGCGATTTTATGGCTAAAACCCCAAAAACAAATTTTTGAATTCGACAAAATAAATGCAAATGTCAATTGAAGAACTAATTTGGGCATCAAATGCCTCCAATTTTACTGCTAAATGTTTTAATACAAAGCTCGTATAGACTGGCAAATGTTTATGTTCATGTGAGGTTAGTCCGATCGCGAAGAATTATTCCAGATTTTCAAGTTGCTTCAAACACTTATATTGTGTTATCTAAAGTTCAGAAAATAATTTGAACGCATGGATTCAATTCCTGGTGGTGCGAAAGATATCTTTTTGTCCCCAAAATAATTATGCTTCGGTTCTTAATATGTAATTTATACAATTTTAAAAGTAGTGTTTTAGAAATAACCTTTTCATATAAGAATCAATTTTCAATACATAAAATAGTTATAAATCCCATAATATCCCGCAATGATTTATCATTCCTATTTTGCGTTTAACTTTTTTGATTCTATAAATGCAATTATTAATTGCTAATAGTTGCTAATCTTGTAATTATATGCATTTTTTTAAACACGATCAAGTGGGTCTTGTATAACATACGACATAACTGTGACCGAGACTGTTTCACATGTTATACATTACAAACCTTTTTATTGTTTTTTAAACGATTTTATTCAGCTTCGATCCTCTGTCTGATTGTTTGTACTATGTATGTTTGTTTGTTTCATTTTAGCATCTTGTCAAAATGAAATAATACTGTCGAAAAACGAATTATTTACAACAGTACACATTTATTTGAAATAGAATATTCGCGAGCAAGTGCGACAGTTAGAAAAAAAAATAAAGGCAAATAATAATCGAGAAGTTTCTATTCACTCCGACGCATTTTCGAACTTATCAAAATTATTTTATAAATTCAGGACCATGTGGCAAGCATGTTCGCGCAACAATGCATTTTTCTTTAAGAAACATGAAAAGTGGTTATCTGGCCACATATCAATTCCATTATATCAGGAAGTGATAATGCTGTCCTTCCAATTGGACAGCTTTCGGAGGAAGCTCAAGAAGCACGAAATAAAGACATTAAAAAGTACCGAGAAAATTTTTCTCTAAAATGCTCAAGAGAAAAACCTATGGAGGATGTTTTCAATTGGCTTTTATTATCGTCAGATCCAGTAATTAGTAATTTAAGAAAACTTCCCGATAAAAAATTAAGTTTGTCGTCAGAAGCGATAACCCTTCTTCTATTCCCTGATGTACCATAGGTTTAAGTGTATAAATGTAAATAATAAAAAAATCTTTATCGTTCGTAATGTTTGTAAGTGTTGTTTTTCGGATAATTTAGTTTCTCATATATCAGAACGTAAAAGTGCCAAATTTTATATATTAAAAATAAGTTTCGAGGTTTTGACCACGAAAATGGATATAGTTCTTCAATTGACATTTGCATTTATTTTGTCGAATTTAAAAATTTCATTTTTGGGGTTTTGGCCATAAAATCGCAAAATTTCCCCACTGTGCGTCCATAGCGATGTATCGTACGAACAATGCATATAATAGGCAATACTGTGCACATTGTGGTGCTGATACGCGCATAATTTATTATTATTATTATTATTATTATCACCCATTCGATGACTGTCCTCCGTTTTCTCACTTTCGTCACTTTTGTTCTTGCATACGAAATAAACTTTAGTAAAGTTTTCTATATATAATATAAATGTTCACTTTATTATATCCCCGAGAGCAGTAATTGGATTGAATCTGATTTCCCAGAAGGTGTAAAATATAAATCATAACATAATTCGACCATACATAGAGCTACCTAGTGCTACATTACAATAGATCAAGCGAATTTATCTCTTTGAAAAATTTAATCACATTCAGGATATTTTCAAACTTATTCAAGGTTAAGTTCAAATTCTCTCTGATGTTGAGCCGACTTCTTTCCTGCGAGAACTTAGGGTTAACTTGATATGGTTTTCACATCTAGACATCTCATATTATACATCTAACTTAATTTATGCTCGGTGCCTACAAAACGCTATACCAAGCTAGCACACATACGAGCTGCTTGAAAAAATCGTGCTAAACGAAACAGATTCAAGCGGCTCGAAATAATCGAGCTACCCGAAACACATTCGAGCGGCTCGAAAAAATCGAGCTACCCGGAACACATTCGAGCGGCTCGAAGAAATCGAGCTACTCGAAACATTCGGGTTACCCGAAACCGTCCGAGTCTCGGCTCGGCTCGGATATTCGGGCCGAGCCGGGCGAGGCTCGATTGTTTCGAGTCTCGAAACAGCTCTAGTATAAAGTGCTCTACATCGTCGTGTTCTTGATTCGGCTTGTCGAGCAAGTTTACGTGTCGATCCCTCTTTTAGCTGGTGAGGCGCAGCGGAAAGACCGTCATCGTCTTCTCCATCTCGAAGCTGTACACGTTGATGGAGATTTCGTTCAACCGCTCAAATTTTTCAATTTGCCCCAGGGACATTGGGAACTCAATGCCCAGGAGATTTAGCACAGACGTATCGTGCGGGTATGAATTTGGGCGCGCGGTATCTCGTTGGGCAGGATGGAGAGCGGCGACCACTGCCCACGGGAAACACGCATTGTCCTGAGATTGCACACTGATCGTTGCCTTCTTCAGCAATAAATCCTGCGGCAACTGGATGTGACACCCGGCACGCAGCGGATTGTACTTGTTGACATTGACGGTCAGATTCATGATTCTCGTCAATGCCCATCCGCTGTCGCGTTCCTGGAACTCTTCCAACGATGCCAGGGTGGGTTCGACGATGCATCTCTGGTACCACTCCTCAGATCGGATGTGCGGAAGAGTTCGCAGTTTCGGGTGTTGATGCTTTTACAAGCACGCTTGTCACCCGCCACAAATTCACCGTTGAATACAGTGTTCACTTTGAGGTTTCGATGTTTCCTCAAAGTGTTCCGCACATGCTCCATCACAATGGTCGCCGCATCCTGGAGGAAGTTGCGCGGCTCGATGTAATTCGAATTTAACACGGCAGTAGTTAACACGGCACTAGTTAAAACGCGGCTATCGAAAGCTGTGTCTATTTCGCGCCACAAAAGTCCCGTACTCGAATGTCCTGCACCTTCGCGCACGAAACGGCCGCGCAACGAATATTTTAGTCCTTCGAGCTGTGCGATTCGAGCAACCAGCGATTGCCGAACACCGATCGATAATCGAGGAGGTTTTACGCGGCTGTGTTCTTCTAAAGAATCGATGCACTCGTTGCACCGTTCTTCCCACGCGAGGTATTCTTCCCGCGAAATCAATCGTGCGGATTGATCCAATAATTGGCGAATTACTTGCGTGAATTCTCCCATGGTTGTAAAAGGAATGTAGTATGCCTTTTCCTCGCAACACGTTGCAACGATTTGAGGCTTTGTACAGTTTGGAGCGCGCTTTTATGATTGGTGTCATGATTTGCGATCTCTGTCTTACTCTTTTGACGTACCCCCTCCCTCCAATGCAAAAACGACGACCCGACCCAACATGGTTCTAGGCAGTTTCTGCTGATACAGCAAAATTCTTTCTATGATTCACGCGTATGACGAATTAGCGCGCAAGATCATCCGACACAGTTTCTGCTGATTCCGCATAATTCTAAGATTCTACGTTCCCAAAAGTATTATAGTACATTCAATACGTATCTAGACTTTTATCCTTGAGGATGGGGCTCAAGTTACATGCGATCTTTCGATATGCTGCGACGTTAAGATTGAAACACATTATGGAAAAATTGGTAGCTTTAAAATAAAATGCTGTGGTGGGGGAAGCAATTGCATCTCTATTTAAGCCAGTCTCCCGAACGCTATTCAATCAATTGCTCAACCGCTCAGTAGCCTCAGTGACTATCGACGGAACAAACAGTGCTTCGAAAAAAAAATGTGCAGTACCAGTGTCGATGGAAACGCCGGACGCATGAATTATTACGTTCCGATTATGCGAGATGATGGCATAGCTCAATGCGGGGAGAATATAGTTGCTTGGTAAGGCTTAATTTTCACATCGTCTCAAAATTTTTTTATGTTTATTCCTAATACGAGCGGACACTTTCATAGCTTTGATTGTTCTCTTAGCCCGCGCCGAACATCGCGGATCATGGTCAGAAGATATGCATTAACATCCACGGGCAGCAAATATTTGGAAATTGGAATCAGAGTACGGCCTACGATCGATGTAGAAATTGTTCTCGGCGATAATCATGGGATGTATCTCACGTTACCATATAATACATGGGGTGTGCTATGCAACAACCATGATGCTATCGAAGAACGTTCACGATTACCTGGATCACCTTCGATACAGATGGATCAATTAACGATGGATTTTTGTGATGCCTATATTTCTCCGATTGTAAAGATGACGCTACATAATAAGCCGCTGTATTTCAAACCGGATACGATAACATTTTTATTAAATCTTGAACCATGTATAGACTATGTGTATTCGCGACTATATCAAATTAGAAGATATGTGGAGACGAAATTTAAAACTTTTGTTAACGTCCTACAACAAAGCGATGTTGCCTGCAAAACATTAGATGCGCGTCGTGCTGCTAAAATCATACGCGATAGCGAACATTACAGTGAGGATTATCATGTAGATTGCGAACTGGTAGCATGCGCCATCAATGATATTCTAGCTGATGCTCGTGGGAAAAAATGTTAAATTATATTCTTTTAATTTTAAATAAAATTTCTTAAACGTATATTTTTTCTCCATTTTATTTATCCATCGTCCTCCTTCTGTCCTCGCCACCTAATTCTAAGATTCGGCGTTTATTTCGTTCGAGCGTTCCTCGCGCCGTGAAAATGACATCATCGCATGGAGATGCTCGGGGAGGACTCATATTACACACGATCGCGCGATACGTTGCGGGGTTAAGATTGAAAATCATTTAAAAAAAAAATGGTAGCTTTAGAATAAGATGTGGTGGTGGGGGAAAGCAATTGCACCTCTATTTAAGCCAGTTCCCGGACGCTATTCAATCAATCGCTCAGTAGCCTCAGTGACTTTCAACGGAACAAATTGTGCTCTGAAAAAAATTTATACCATTGATGAAATACTCGCTGGGTGTGAGGATTGTTTCGTTCCGATCGTGCGAGATGACGGTGTAGCTCCTTGTGGGGAGAATATATATCGTGACCGGTACGGTGTAATTTTCACATCTTCTCAAAATATTTATGTTTGTTCCTAATAGGAGCGAGTACTTTCATAGCTTTGATTGTTCTCTTTGCCCGCGCCGAACATCGCGTATCATGGTCAGAAGATACGCATTAACAACCATGGGTAGCAAATATTTGGAAATTGGAATCGACGTAGGCCGTACGGTCGATGTAGAAGTTCTTCTCGGCGACAATCATGCAAATCATCTCATATTATCGTGGCATACATGGGGTACACTATTCGACAACCGTGATGCTATCGAAGAACGTTCACGATTACCTGGATCATCTTCGATGGGGATTGATGAGTTATCGTTGGACTTTTTTCGGATCTCTGATTCGCCAATTATAAAGATGACAGATTGTTATGATGATGCAGTGTATTTCACACTGGACACAGCACTATTTTTATTTAGTATTCATCCATGTATAGAGTATTTGTATCCGCGGCTGTATCAAACTGCAGAAGATGCGAGTGTAAAATTTGAAACTTTTGATAACGTGCTACAGCAGAGCGATGTTGCCTGCGAAACACTTTTATTTTTAAATAAATTTCTTAAACATATATTATTTCTCCATTTTATGTACCCGTCTTCCTCCTCGCCACATAATTCTAAGATTTGCTGACACCGCATATGTATATTTCGTTCACGCGGTCTTCGCGCCGTGAAAATGATATCATCACGCGCGACTGTTCCGGAGGTTACACGATACGTCGCGACGCTAAGATTGAAAAAAACATTATGGAAAACTCGTTAGCTTTAGAATGCATGCGATTGTACCACCAAGTAGCGCTGCCTCTTTCCCTCCTCCGAATTTAGCTTTAAAAGTAATGCTCTCTCTTTCCCACCCTCCGAATACGTGGTGTGAGAACGCCGATCTTTCCCGAGATCGTCCGAAACAATTCCCAATAAAAATAAATTATTATTTCTCTGAGCTGGAAATGTCTGTATGTCGCATATTGGTTTGGAAAAAAAATTCGGGGGTGGGCCAAGGTTATACCCTCGCTCGGAAAAAATTTCCGGTGATGGATTGGGGACTGAAAAAGTTCTCGGGGGTCATTCACTCCCTCCGGTTAGGTCTAAAAAGTTTTGGGGGTGGGTCAGGTCTGGAGAGGTCTCCGCGGCGGCTCGGCCTGGACTGATCCTCTCCACGATTGTGGCTTCCCCCACTCCGCGGCTCGTGCGCGCGCAACCGGTCTTCCTCTCCCCGCAGGCCCCGCGCCTATGTTTCCCTCCGCCGTGCTCCCCCGCGCGCCATCACTTCCCCCCGCCCACGCGCTTCCCTCAGAGGACCTGCGTTAGAATCCCCCTTTGCCATACTACTGAATAAACAATTGCAATCCAAAGTCACTATTGCACCGGCGAGTGCATCCAGCGCATAAGAAGAACTGTCGAATACACAATTGCAGTAAAAAGTCACTATTGCACCGGCGAGTGCATCCAGCGCATATGAAGAGCTGTCGAATAAACAATTGCAATAAAAAGTCACTATTGCACCGGCGAGTGCATCCAGCGCATATGAAGAACTGTCGAATAAACAATTGCAATCCAAAGTGACTATTGCACCGGCGAGTGCATCTAGCGCATATGAAGAGCTGTCGAATAAACAATTGCAATCCAAAGTCACTATTGCGCCGGCGAGTGCATCCAGTGCATATGAAGAGCTGTCGAATAAACAATTGCAATAAAAAGTCACTATTGCACCGGCGAGTGCATCCAGCGCATATGAAGAGCTGTCAAATATGTAATGTTCCAAAATGTAAGTAAGAAAGTATGTAGAAGATATATACAGAGAGTGAATAGGACCGTCTATGACGGGGGTGGTGGTGAGCCTTTTCACACTCTCCTAATAATAAATACTTATAGCTATTCTTTCATATCACGTGGAAATGACATGCATAAAAGCGTAAGTATGACACATACTTTTGTTATGCAAATAATTGGATTAATTGAAAATCATCATGAATGTTTCTCGCATATATGAATTTGTTTTAGATATTTCCACCAACCAGTATCAACGTTGAAAATCATGCTCTATGAAGCGAGAAAAGGGAGGCAGTCTTCTCCGCAAGCATAAAGATAAGTAAATAACATATATACATTTACATTTTTATTGCATTCAGATTACAACTTGTTCTAACTTTTTATCACAGGTTCTATGACCTCTAACTGGAATCGAAAGGGATCAGTGCCATTCCAAGAAAATATTTATGAGAATTAGGACATAATAATAATGGATTCTTCAGGAATTGTATCAGTTTTTACATTCAAGTGGTATAAACACAAAAAGTAATTTTTATTAAATTTATTTATTTTTACAGTCAACCCAGAGTGTACGTTTGTACACTGGGCTCAAGAATATCGTTACAACTACCACAATTGCAGTGGAGAGGAGGTACCTCTTCCATGACACCGACTGGGCTAGGAGGAGCGGATTTTCTGTCAGCTGGATGAGCAGATTTTCTGTCATCGAAGTGACAGAAAATATAACCTATATGTTATACCCGATTTTCTGAAGATACTGTTGCGGCGTAATAATAATGTTTCGGAAGCATGATGAAAGTTTACACATGTAGCGTAATAGAACGAAATAGCCGCTAAACATTTATTGTCATATAGCATATACATAGGTTATATTTTCTGTCACTTCGAGGAGAGGAAAACATAATAATCACGCGTTGGATTCAACATCAAACACAATTTTATATATGTTTGTTCATAACTGTTTTCTGCATAGGATGTGTATTTCATGTTCTGTTTCAGTGTTTTGCTAATTAAAAAATGTCTATCCTAACAAACTTCATTTTCTGGGGACATGCCCTCATCTATTTCTCCTTTTCACTTATAATTACTTACTGCCAACGTAGAATATTGTAGCATAAGCACATTTCAAGTAATTAAAATGTACAATGAATTTTCCACGTTTGAAGTACCAGCCGACTTTCCGTTTAATATTTTATAAATACAACGCAACAGCTGAGAATTTCTTTCCTTATTCAGAATAGAATACGGAAATAGCAAACAGATCCCTCTCGCGTGCATCAGGCAGCGGAGTATCTATGGGTAATACCATTTCAGTGCAGAAAAAATCTACTGTAATACCGACCTGCCGAATCGGCCAGACCACGTGACCCCTTAAGCGCAGTAGGAAAGCACCTTTATGTACTTGCAGCTCATTTGGATTTCACATATTTTTTTATATTTTTCTGTGGTTGTATATTATCTTCTATTTTTTTGTGATTGTATATTTTCTTGTATTTTTCTGTGATTGTATTTTCTCCAATTTTGTGTGATTTATTATTATTATCTTCTTTTTTGTGATTTATTATGATTATCTTCTATTTTTTGTGATTGATTTGATTTCATGTACTTGGCGTAATTTTTTTACTTTTTTGAAGTTTTTTTATGGGGATCTCACTTCTTTTTACAAAGATAATTTGCATAGGGAATGACTTCAGATAGTTTTTAATATTATATTTATTAGAATCGCGTTTGCAATATCGTAATAATAAAGTCGCAAGAGATACTTCTTGCATCTGACAACACATAATCATTCGGGAATAGGGTGTGTCTCGCTAGAAAAGGTGAAAATAAGATATAATCTCAAAACAAAGATGGGGGATAAAGCAGTCTAGAAGGAGAAATGGACAAAATGACAAGCGAAAATAAATCCAGCTGCAGAGGACGACCACTAAAAAGTACAACGACAACCAAAATAGCGGTAGAAGACAGCAAGCAAATGATATTAACCTCAAAAAAGAAAGGACCAGAAGACAACAATGGGAATGATACAGAAGGAAGTGTTAACATCACTTTTGAACACAACGATGGACAAAATGGACTCTATGTCTGAGGAAATTCAAACAGTGAGAGCAGAAATGAAGGAAACAAGGAAAGAATACACAGAGGTAATGAATCTAATCAAAGAGGTAGCAACAATAAAAGAGGAAATGGAACGGAAAGAGTTAAGATGGGCAGAGAAGAGGAAAAGCTTGGAAGAAAGGATTAAATCTTTAGAAATAATAGAAGAGGAAAGAAGAAGAAGAGAAAAAAGGTGTAACGTCATCATCAAAGGCCTAAACATACAAGCAAAAACAGAGGAAGTAGAAAAATTCATGAGGGAGAAACTACACGTGGAGGCGAAAATAGAATATGACCAAGAAATAAGAACAGCGAGCAAGGACAAAATGATTAAGGTGAAATTGATAGATTGGGAGAACAAGCAAAAAGTTAAAGAAAATAAAAAGCTATTGAAGGGAGAAAAGATATTCATAGATGATGACTTAACACATGAACAACTTGCGATACAGAGGGAGCTGAGCAAATTTGCAATGGCACAAAAAGACCTAGGGAAACGGGTCAAAATAGGCTACAGGAAAGTGTACATTGACAATGAGATGTGGGCATGGAAGGACGGCGTAAGAATAGAGAAAAACCAGTTATTTCGTCAAGAGAAGACATACAAGTAAAGGAAAAGGGAAAGGAGAAAGGCAAACGGGGATTCTGTTTTGGAATGTTCATGGCATAGCAAACCTAAATAATATAAGTGCAGAAGATTTCCAAAAGCATGTCGTAGGAAGTGCAATGTTATGCTTAAGTGAGACGTTCCAGACAGAAGAAAGAATAAGAATACCAACGTGCTTGAAGGAATACAGATATATAGTGAGTAAGGCAATTAACAATAAGTCAGTAGGTAGAGCCACGGAGGCTTATGCATAATGTATAGACCAGATCTAGTTCATAAAATAGAGATAATATCAAAAACTGAATCATGCATAAAGGTCAAAATAGAACAAAAAGAAATTATAGTATGTAATGTATATATAAACAGCGGAAAAGAGCAGATTCTAAGAACATTAGAGGAGGTGGTCAAGGAAATTAAAGAGAAAACAGCCACTCCGATAATTGCCGGAGGGGACTTTAATGCGAGGATAGGGACTGGAAACCAGGTGGAAGAGGAAATCACGGAGAAGTCTGAATTAACTCACTTCAGAAAATCAAGAGATAAATGTACAAACAAAGTAGGGAGAATTGTGTGCGAAATCATGGAGGATGCTGGATTAATTGTATTGAACGGTAGGACCAAATCAGACAACGACGGCCAATACACATATGTCGATACAAAAGGACTCAGCATAATAGATATGGCATGGATAGATATAAATATGATACAGGAAATTGAAGACTTTGAAATTATAGAGATGGGAACATCGGATCACCTACCAATAAAAATTAAGCTAAAAAACTGGGGAAGACTGACAAATGGGGAAAAGGAGGAAGAGTCAGGGCCAAAGACAATAAATAAGCTAATATGGGACAATAGCAAATGCGAGGATTATCAAAAGGCAGTAGAAGAGCAGCTAACGGAAATAGGAGCAACAGAAGAGAACCCACACCTAAAAATTATAACAGCAATAAAGAATGCAGCAAATACAATGGGAATGTCAACAGTCAAGAAAACAAATAGAACAAAAAATACAATAAACAAACCTTGGCATAATGCAGACTGCAGTAAAGCCAGAAAGGAAATGAAGGGAAAAGCTAAAGCATTTAGAAAGAATGGAGGAGCCCAAGAAAGAGAGGAATATCTTGAAACGAGAATAAATTATAGAACAATGGTAAACAGAACCAAGAAAGAATACTATCAAAACCTCCGGACAGAAATTACAAATGTAAAAGATTCAGCAACCTTCTGGAAACTAGTGAAGAAATTAAACTACAGTACAATGCCAGAATGTAAGATAGACGTAAAGGAATGGCAAATATACTTCCAAGATATGTACAAAGAAAATACCGGTCTTACAATTCACCTCATGGATGCAAGACATCCATATCTAGATCAGGATATACAGCTCATGGAACTGAAGGCAACTTTAAATAAACTAAAACCGAAGAAAGCCCCAGGACCGGACGGTATAACCAACGAATTTCTGAAATTCTCGCCACATAATATGAGAGAACAACTACTGGATATCATGAACTGCGCCTTACACACAGGTGAAATCCCACAGCACTGGGCGAGCGCTAACACGATAATGATACACAAAAAAGCAAATAAGATGGACCCGAAAAATTATACAGGAATTACATTGGCTAACACTATTACTAAAATATTTACAACGATACTGGCCAGAAGACTGAATACATGGTGTGAAAGCTGTGATATTCTCCCAGAGGGTCAGGCAGGATTTCGAAGAGATAGATCATGCGAGGACAACATTTTTGTACTACAGACAAAAATCGCGGAGTCACTAAGGTGTCAAAAAGGGAAACTATATATAGTATTTGTAGACTTTAGGAAAGCGTTCGATTCGATCTGGCACTCAATCCTCTGGGATAAACTACGTTGGGCAGGTGTGAGTTCACAACTAATAAGAGTGATAAATAACCTACCTATACCAAAAAACAAACACCCAAGTAAAAGTGAATAACACCGAGCTTACAGATAGCATAAGATTAAATAAAGGAGTGCTACAAGGGGACAGTCTAAGCCCAACACTCTTCTCAATTATGATACATGATATTGCCACCTACTTCGAGGTAAAGGGACACAGAAAAATAATAAAAGAGATGGAACTCCTCTTGTTTGCGGATGATCTTACAATCACAGCAAATAACCCAATTGAACTGCAAGAAAAGATGGAGACCTTACAGAGTTACTGTGAGGAGAACAAATTAGAGGTAAATATTGATAAAACGAAATTGATGGTATGTAGAAGATCCAACAGGAAAAAAGGCTTACGAAGGATAACATTCAATGGGGAAATCATAGAAGAAGTAAAGGAATATAAATACTTAGGAGTAACATTCACCAAATCGGGTACATTTCATACAGCGGCTAAGCAATTTATTACCAGGGCAAAAGCTGCACTGGGCACAATATGGAAACCGCTCATAATCACTAGATCTAACAGATGGGAACCAGCACAGAAGTTGTTTGACGCAGTTGTGAAGGCGACATTGCTATATAATGCAGGAACGTGGGCTTTAAACCATACAGGGACAATAGAGAAGATACAAGTAGAGTTTATTAAAAGAATGTTAGGAGTAGCTAGAAGCACACCGGGCTATATGGCAAGATTAGAAACTGGAAGTCGGCACTTAGAGATAGAGGTAATGAAAAGGGCATTAGGGTACTGGAAAAGGATAGAATCGATGAAAGACCAAAGATTCCCGAAGAAATGCTGGGAACAGCTGAAGCTTTAGGATAGAAGTGCACCGGACAACAGGAGGAACTGGGTCACTCTACTACGAAAGAAATTGCAACAATTCGGTTATGAAACTACCAATTATCTACAGGAATTAAAGAACGACAGCATACAGCAGGGCATAATAGAAAGAATAGAGGAAAAATTATGGGAGGAAGATAAGAATAGATCAATTAATTCCACATACAACGAAATATACAGAAGCATCAAGGATATGACCTCAGTAGAAGCAACCAACTATGTGACTCTGAACATACCACTATCAATCAAAAGAATCATAGCGCAGGTAAGACTGGCTGGCAAATTAGGATGGACAACGACGATAGGGCAAGGCTGGAAATATAAGGTGGACGAGAACCTAACATGCCAAATATGCAACACCAGAGAAGCGGAGAACAGGAAGCATATCTTATGTGATTGTCCGATATACGCAGAAATCAGACCCAAATCCATGAGAAACAAGGAATGGACGGAAATAATAAAGGTGGAAACGGAGAAACAAATATGGGAAGTAGCGAATTTTATTAAAGGAAGCATGCGACTAAGAGCGTTCTGCCTGGATGAGTAGGAGCAAGGAGAGCTAAACCAAAGGAACAATCAGATCTAGTCTGTGATACTCAAGACTGACACAAAACTAGGAAATAAGAGGAAAAGGCAATGTATATGGGTGTGTGTGTGTGTGTGTGCGTGTATGTGTATGTGTGTATGTGTATATATATATATACAGGGTCATCGTTTAATCCTACAACCCGCGCGCGCGCGAACTTGTAAAATGGCAACACCACCTCACGGACGCATTCCACTACACCATGCACCGGCCCAGCGCAGAGCTGCCTGCGACCGTTGGACAAGAGTGATGCCCGAGCTTCGAAAATTTTAGCGTCGCAAAGAGCTAGGTACACTAGCGGACAAAAAAGTTACCACTTTTTCGATTTGTTCTATTTTTGTTATTTTTTTTAGCATACATTTAGGACTGTGGTATATTTAATATGCATATTCTGATGGAGAATTTAAAGATGTATAAAATCCAGTTAAAGTTGAATTTAATTAACTGACAAGCAAAAGTGTTGTATGATATTAAAGGGGGTAACACATTTTTGGGGCCGACAATGAAGTTACCACGTTTAGCAACTTTTTAGATTGTCCTAAAAGCAAAATGTCCCCCCACAAAATATTAGATGTTTTTATGTTCAAAAGTGGTAACTTTTTGTTGACTTTAAAAGTGTGTTGTCTTGTTTAATGTTATGTGCGGTTTTGTGATTGTTAGTTAAATAAATTCAACTGTAACTGGATTTTATAGAGCTTTCAATTCTCTTTCAGAATATGTATGTTAGGCATATACTACAATTTTGAATTGATATTGAAAAGTAATAGAATTAGGGTGGGTCGAAAAAGTGGTAACTTTTTTGTCCGCTACTGTATTGGGAATTTCCCGACCCAGGTAATCGAGCCGCGCGCTCCGCTTTTATGATCGGTCTACCACTCGCACCCCAGATTACTGTAATGAGGTTTGAAAATAATGTCAACAGATCTCGTGCCCGTCTCAATTTCAAAAATTTTAGCCACGACAGGGTTGACGGTTCCTTGTACGGAGAGATTTTTCGCCACCTGCTTGTAAAAACCACAGTAATGGCACATCGTTCCAAAAAATGACATTAACGGAAGCCGGTATAGGCGTGGCGTTGAGTATCTAAAACATTCTAACACAAAAATTCTAGAAAAAAAATTCAAACACCGCTACAATCAAAGACACGTCGCATTAGTTACCCCTTACAGTAAGTAGCATAACTGAACCAATAACCACTAATTTTGTATAAATCTTTATTTATTGCTAAGAATGTAGAAGAATATTAAAAAATGAACATTATAGTAAGTTTCATTACAGTTAGAAGTAACATCAGAAATTTTTTCAATAATAAATCTCTCCTCGTTTAGCACTGACAAACAAAATGGATTGACTCGGTTTTGCCCCACGTCCAATATTTAGCAATATTTAACATATTATTTATTTTTAATATTTCGTCCACAGACCTTTTGCTTGCAAACCTGCACTAATTCGCTTCGGCATACTTTCTATTAATTTTTTGCAATAATCCGGAGATATTTTTTCCCACTGTTCTTGAATTCTATCGTACAAATCTGTGATTGAAGTTGGTTGGGAGTCATATGAATCCCGAAGTCGTCTTTTTAGTAAACCCCATAGATTCTCTATGGGGTTGAGGTCGGGGCTCTGTACAGGCCAATCCAGAACAGAAAATTTTTTTGTACTGAGCCAATTTTTCACACTTTTAGCAGTGTGCTTAGGGTCTCGGTCATGCATGAAAATTACATTTTCATCTTCAAAAGGCATATTTTCAACAGCATCTATGAGATGATCTTGTAAAATATCCTTGTACATGTACTGATTCATGATGCCATTAATTCGGTGCAGTGATCCAACGCCAAATGCTGTTAGGCAACCCCAAAACATTAGGGATCCACCTCCACGTTCTACCGTTTGCTTTACATGTCGTGGTTTGAGCCTTTCATTTTTAAGAATCCAGCACCATGACATGCCATCTGAACAAATTCTATTAATTTTGGTCTCGTCTGACCAAATAACCCATTCCCATTCAGTAGTTGTCCAGTTTTGATATTTTTTAGCAAATTCCAAATGAAGTTTTATATTTTTCTTCGATAACATCGGCTTCTTTTTTTTCTTAATGCTTCTAAACTCAGCTCCTTTGAGGGTCCTTTGTGCTGTCCACTTGCTTACTTGTATATCCGTATCTTCTTTTAATAATTTTGCGGCCATGGTTGCAGTTGAAGCTTCACCAGATGTGACAAACCGTATAATTCTTCGTTCATCCTGCGGTGATAATTTTTTTGGTCTTCCTCCAACATTTAATAACATACTTTTACAGTATTTTTTTCTTATTCTCTGCACTGTTGACTGACTAACACTACAATTTTTCGCCGTCTGACGTGATGACAAGCCGGCATTCAAAACAGAAATTACTTTTTTTAAACAATTTGAAGCAATTTTCTTCATATTTGCTGTAATTCACTTGCGTACTTTTCCGTTCGACTGATTACTAGAAACTGAGTGCTGAGACGTAAACTAATATTTTGTAAACATATCAAACTGCTAGATGTAAACATACTGCTGAAACATTCCACATAAACATTCCTTTTACGGACCGGTGCAAAACCGAGTCAATCCATTTTGTTTGTCAGTGCTAAACGAGGAGACATTAATTGTTAAAAAATTTCTGATGTTACTTCTAACTGTAATAAAACTTACTGTAATGTTCATTTTTTAATATTCTTCTACATTCTTAGCAATAAATAAAGATTTATACAAAATTAGTGGTTATTGGTTCAGTTATGCTCCTTACTGTACGTCTGATCTAGGTATGCACCGCATTAAGGATAAAATCATAAAAAAGAAAACCAGAACAATAGATTCTGAGGTCTGCAGAACTAACACATAATTGAATAAAAATTTAATATCTCAATTCATGAATGTAATGATACGGAGACAACTAGCCTATTGTTTATTAACTCCACGAATTTTAAAAACAGCGTTAAATACATTATCAAATAAACAGTTTTCAACAGCTTTTTAAACAATTATGGTTAAAAAATTGATAAAAGAAAAATTAAGTAAACGTAAAATATGTTAAATTATCCATCATTAAGAGGGAATAATTTTTCATCATTTTTCAGCGCAAATTGCATTCCGATATCTCTTATAGTTCAAAAGTTATACGAAAAAGGCCCCAAATTTTTCAACCGGGGCCGGGAAATGCTGAATAGTTCTTTGCAACGTTAATTTGAAAGAGACCAGCCCAAAATTCTCGAAGCTCGGGCATCACTGCTGTCCAGTGAATGGATTGTGCATGGTTGTAGTGGAATGCGTCCGTGAGGCGGTGTTGCCATTTTACAAGTTCGCGCGCGCGCGGGTTGCAGGATTAAGCGATGACCCTGTATACTGTCCACCGATTTCGCCCCAATGCAGGAACCGATGAGTTCTACCTGTATACAACATCCCCTCAAAAACTTCAAAAAAGTAAAAAAATTACGCCAAGTACATCAAATCAAGTAAATCACAAAACATAGAAGATAATAATAATTACAAAATTAAAAAAAGATGTGAAATCAAAATGAGCTGCCAGTACATAAAGATGCTGTCCAACTACGCTTTAGATGATACAACTACATATGCACAGTTAAAATTCCATTACTCATAATGGCTATTTATACAAAGAAAACATGTAAATCAGAAAACATAGAAGATAATAATAATTACAAAATTAAAAAAAGATGTGAAATCCAAATGAGCTGCCAGTACATAAAGATGCTGTCCAACTACGCTTTAGATGACACAACTACATATGCACAGCTAAGATTCCATTACTCATAATGGCTATTTATACAAAGAAAAAAATGTATTAAATAATATTAAGCAGATATATATATTTTTACGCAAATAAATGTTTTTATACGAATAAATATTTTATTCAAAATACTTGGCGCTGCGCCCCGAATTGGTGTTGCTAAACTGAATAAACATGTATAAATTGCATCAATCTTTTTCTTTCTTGTGGGTGCGTTCGTAACTGTGTGTGTGCGTGTGCATATGTTACGTATTATACTAGAATTAAATATATGTAGAATAAATCGGACTGCGTTTCTAATATGTGTATGTATATGTTTATGTATTTCAGATTGTAAGGGAGTAATTGTAAATTATTAATACTAATTGTAAGACAATTAACATTTTTTCGGTTGCGCAGCGCCAAGTATTTTGAATAAAATATTTATTCGTATAAAAACATTTATTTGCGTAAAAATATATATATCTGCTTAATATTATTTAATACATTTTTTCTTTGTATAAATAGCCATTATGAGTAATGGAATTTTAGCTGTGCATATGTAGTTGTGTCATCTAAAGCGTAGTTGGACAGCATCTTTATGTACTGGCAGCTCATTTTGATTTCACATCTTTTTTTAATTTTGTAATTATTATTATCTTCTATGTTTTGTGATTTACTTGATTTGATGTACTTGGCGTAATTTTTTTACTTTTTTGAAGTTTTTGAGGAGATCTCACTTCTTTTTTCAAATATTAATTGTAGTGTGACGAAGTCACGTCACGAGCAGTGCGAACGCCCAGAACCGAGACAAAGGGGCTTAGTTCGCGCTACGACCGCTAGGCGGCTGCGGCCGCGAGTCGGTTCTCGCAAGCGAAAATGTACGGCCTGTCAATGTAACAGCCGCGGCGAGCGGAATCGGGAGCTCTGGTGCATGTCGCTATACCGCTTCACGCAATATACCAAGACGCTCGCTTTTTGAAAACCCGAGGTGTGTCAGTGTCGGCCATCGCCACTACTGTACCATTACCAGCCTCTGTCCGAAATAGGCCAAGATTTATCTCGCGCCCTGCCTACGTCAGAAAGGTGTCTCTGCGCCCCTTAGGCCGGAACCCTACTGCACTCTGAAACTCTGTTATACGACTCTCGACCGAACGCCCCTCATAAGGCCATTCCGAGCAGAACGTTACACAAAACCGCATCCTATCTCCTACTGCTCGCCGAAAAGACGCCGCCGCCGCGAAACGACGCGCCGAAACGCCAACAGCTCCGTAACTCTTCCGTCGCGCTCGGAGACAATTGTAAAACAAAATCCCACAGCTTAATAAACACTGTTATTGTTGAAAATACGTCTCCACTCATTCGCCGAACCCAGCCATACCGACTGAAACGGCAAGAAATCCCTTCTCCGTCCCACCGGTAATCGTTCCGCAACTAAACACGGTTACAGTACTATTATTTGCAAATTCATATTCATACAGACGTATTAATTGTTTATTTATCCTGAATGCATGGAAAATCTTCCAGACGATTAGATCGAAACATTTGGATCAAATGTTGACGCATTAACGCATGTTTGTACGTTACTTTGTCTGGTAATTTATTGATGAATAATAACGAAACAGCGAATGCACTCGCAACAACTCCGCAATCCCGACTGTTAGGTTGAGCTTGTAGGGGAAGGTGGGACAAGATGGGGTAGTTAAGGTTTGATGATGAATAAAACAGGTTTTCATAATCAACTAATCATTTTTTTTTGTTTGAATCATTCTTTGGTAACAAGTCTTTCAGTTTAACTATGCACCAACCTAATCTCTATATAGGTTTTAATAGAAAATTTCAGAAAAAGTCCTTTCTCCCGATTGTTCGGTTGAATTTGTACATGTGGACATTTAATAAATTCTTGGTCGATTTTTCCGCCATGTTTGGTCAAAAAAGGGTATAACTTCTTAAGGTAAATTTTAATTTGTGCAAAATCTGTATGTGATCCTGATGAAATGAGGATGTTATAATTGCGGTGTTTCCACGTTTTCATGATATATGAGTCTTTTGCTCTGTGATTGGCACGAGAATCAATTATTTTGGTCTAATTATTAGAAAAGAAGTATCATTTTCCTCGGTCCGCCTTACGTATGTAGTTTCAAACCATCCTGGAACAATAAGAAACTTTGATTTTTATATCTAGGTTTGTGAGGGGCATGATGGGTAACTGTCACTTTCATTACCCTGTCATACCCCTTCTCGTCTGACTATAATAATCATACATATGAACACTGCCCGAAACATTATTTACAAAATCATAAAATAACACACGTACCTTATAGCCAGCTAAATTCTGCCTCAGAAACATATAATACATGCACTGGGGATCTTCTATATTATTATTATATCACTGTCACGGGTCCTAAAAATAAGGAAAAAGTAAGAAAATCCCAATAAATGATAAATTCTGATCTACCTTCGTCACACGTCCACGTGTTTACGGCGCACTGCAGCCTATCGAGTGATGTTAGAACATAAGGCGCGTATGCAGCCAGTAAAGCTTACTCGGAATACTCGGAATAGCGCAAAGCAGCTCAGCGAGTTTACTTTACTTATTTTTTGATTAAGGATAACTTCTACGTAAGTTTAACATCTACGAAAAGAAACCATGTGCACTGCATTGCCGATCTATATGAATTATATGTATAGTACTTTGTGTACAGTCATGGTGCGCGAAGCAGCTTATGGCGCTGAACGTATTTAACATTGAACTGTATTAACAACCACAATTAACACCTTTCGAAGAAAAATATGTATGCATTTTTAGCATTTCGTGAGTTGACGACTGCATCAACGCTTCGGAAATCAGTGTCATCTTCTGACTTCTTCCCTTCCGTTGGAGGGGCTTGTTGAGCAGAGCTGGGCTCGGTCGTCGACCTGGGCTGAGCTTGAGCTGAGCCTTGAGCAACCGCTGGTTGAGAAGGGTGCAGCATCGAATGGTGCTTGGCCCCACAAATCTTGCACCGGTGCGCCGATCTGCACACATCTGTGTCGTGTCGACCACAGCAGTTCTTACAGAGTGATCGAGCGACGATGAAGTTGCGGCGCTCGGTCACTAGCGATTCCCTAAACTTAGGGCACATGACCATGAAGTGGTCGCCGTGGCACCAGTCGCATGAATATTGCGACGTCTGAGCTTTGGACGACTGTTGAGCCTGCTTTTTTGTCTGCGTCGCAGGGTGAGCGGTAGACCTCCTCTGAGATGAGCGAGCAGTGGAGGTTGAAGGGGTTGCTGGCTTCTTCGATGGAGCCTCCATCTGCTCTAAGGCGCCACCTTTGGTTTCGACGAACGCCAGTAGGTCCTGATACCGAGGGCAATCCGGTGAGTTGGCCAGCGATGTCTCCCAGGCCTCTCGCGTAACCTTGTCCAAGCTATTAGTGAGAATGTGCACTAGGAGGCAATTGTGCATCTCCTTGTCAGCACCCAGAGCGATGAGCGTCTCGTTGACCTCGTTTATGGTGGCAGCCAAGTCGTGGAGAGCAGGCGCTGACCGGGTTGAGATCGGCGAGATGGAGAGCAGCTTGTCAAGCTGCTCCTTGATGAGTAGCCGCTTGTTGGAGAATCGCTTCTCCAAATATTCCCAAGCGGCTGGGAAGGATGAGCCTCGCAGAGAGAAGGCATTGACCCGCCTGGAGGGCTCGCCTGTCAGGCTCGCTCTCAGGTAGTACAGGCGGTCAATATCCCCGAGTCGTGAGTCCTTAATAATGAGCGAGGTGAATAACTCACTGAAAGCGGGCCACTCCACGAACTTGCCCCCAAATTTGGGGATGGCCAAATCTGGAATCTTGGCCGCTCTGCTGCTCATCTCCCCTGAGATTGGGTGACGGAGACCGGGACCGCGACTCTGAGCTGGTCTTGATGGAGTTGTTCTCTCCGTCAGACATGATGAGCACTGAGCGATGAGAGTGAATTGTTCTGGGTGAGCACTGCACAAAACTTCACACAACAATCCGGCTCGAAGGACCAAAAAATGTTCGCGAAAGAGCTCTCGATGAGCGTGAGATGCCGGTGAGGTTATGTAAAGAACGCACAGTATTTATGAGCAATGTGTAGTCAATGTTTATTGTACACTCGCTGAATGAGTCAGAACATAAAAGAATTATGAGTGAGAATGAGCGGATGCACGCTGTGCAGAGAGTGTACAGTTCCTGTCTCGTTGAGACGAATCGCAAAACGACGCACACGTGGCCGCGTATCTGACCACGATCCACAATCGATACACGACGAGTCTGAGCACGAGATATTGAATTGAGCGGTGTGACACAAAACGGTTGAGCGTTAGCACGAGCAGAACAATGAGCCTTCACGAGTTACTTGAGAAAAACGTTCAGTAAAACCGACGCGTCTACTTTCGTACTCTGCGTGAACAAGAAGAGCAATATGGCTGATCGATTTCCGTTAGTCGTCTTCTCCAAAAGTCTGGAGGATCGAGCGACGTGGGGAAATGCGATTGGCTGAGCATTCTGTCGCTGACACCTGATTTGTCGATCGATTGTGGATCGGGCTTGTCGATCCGCTGTCCAGGAGGTGCTGCGATGAGTTGGGTGTGGCGGAGATCGGAACTACAGAATCTCAAACAAACGTACATTTGCTTTCGTGGGGTATACAAAAAAGTACGCTCAACAAATTAAAAGTACATTTTAATCTTATTAGATTTTATTTCTTCGAAACATATTTTCCATTGCTTTTAGAATTACAGAGTAAATTTTTATTATTTTGAAATATCTCAATGGCATCATAGCACTCAATATTGATATTGAAATAGATAAATAATTTGATATTTATTAGATTGAGAGAGGCCTTGTTTCTTTCATCTCGCCACTTCACATTCATGACAGAGAAAACTCTCTGAATAAATGCTAAAGTGGCAGGAACAGATAGAAGATAATAATATTGCGTTACGTTTCACGTAACATCGTGAATTGTGAAATAAAGTATTTTCGCGTAGGTACTTTATTGTTTTTCAAAAGTATAGAGTACATTTACCTATAATAACGTAAGATACTTTATTTTAATGTACGAGTGGCAATCCTAGTCGAGAGTCATATATTTAGTCGAGAAAGTACGAATAAACACGAGAAAATTATTCATGGCCGACAATTGGCCCCATGATTAATTAATTCAATGATAACGCTTTAAATACAAATTGGCAGAGGTTATTTAAGTAATACCCATCTCTGATATTTTGCCATATAATTGAAGCAGTGAGCGCAACAACCAACTAGCCCACAGTATTTACGAAATTGAGTTAGTAGCAAAAACGTATTCCAATAGGCTCTACTAATTATATCGATGGCTTACTGCACACATATTGTAGGTCCACGTTTTATAAAATTTGAGTTTTTATATGCAACAAATAGTGCTTGACTGTGTCTTTCTGCTGTATAAAATCACATTTTTATCTTTTTTATAAATTTATCAAAAATAATATTTTTGTTTATTGTATGTCCCTAAACATCATATTGAAGTAAGATTATTTCCAGTATTATTCCTTTCATTCATTTTTATATAATATCATTCACTATAGGGTAAAACCACCAGTAGTCGACCACTTTCAGAAAAACATGAAAAATAAGGTTTTTAGAAGTGACAATCTTTTGAACAGAGTGCAGTTACAGTGCAGTTCGAAAACTGCACTTTGTTCAAAAGATCGTCACTTCTAAAAACCTCATTTTTCATGTTTTGTGAAAGTGGTCGACTACTGATACATGGTCGACTACTGGTGGCTTTACCCTAGTATGTCCTCCTCTATACTTGGTTACATGTAGCATGTCCATCTTCCAAGTATTATTATCAAATTATTATTATAATTTTGCAGATTCTAACTTATACTACTAATTACATATTTTCACTGATACCTATATTACATATATATGATAATACAATAATGCAAAAAGTATTTATTTAATTATAAAGTTCCATTGAATGTTTGAACCTGTTTTTCTCAAAAACGTTAAAACTGGTCATACAATATGTGTGCGCTAAGCCATCAATGTACATTAGGAAAAATTTATTTGCAGGTTATTCCGTTGTTGCCCTAACTGTCTCAATTACTAAATAAGTACGACAGCGATTTCCAGTGATGTATGTGTTACGGTAAAAGCTTGAGTAAATGTATTCATTCCCAGCAGTTGCTAGAGTAAATGTATTCATTCCCAGCAGCAATGTATGCCTAAAATGCATATAACCTAACGTAGAATCGTCCGAAAATGCATGCATTGACTGCATCACGCTTTTCTTGTAACTCGTATATCCAGCTAACGCTTCACTTTTGCTATGATTCCACGTTGGCAGTCCTCCCGAGTAGGCGCCATCTCGTATCCACTAGCTCAACTAAATTTGTCACGTGATTTGCTCTGTATTATCGTCAATATGGCGGAACTCGTATTTTGGGAATCCAATCACGCGCTGGCGGTTTTTGTCCTTATATGTACAGATTTTGGACTGGGTGAGGTCTCATTCGAAAGAGGAAGGTTCAACGCAGCCCGCTCTGGTCATCGTTTGAGTCACAAAACTCTTTTAGTGACCTACAAATACTTGAAATCTGCGAGTGTATTTTCTCCATTTTTTCTCTACTTTGTACACTCATATTATCACATATCAACACAATCTCTTTGAACCATGACCACAGCGGGCTGTACTGAACCTTCATCTTTCGAATGAGACCTCGCCCAGCCCAAAATTTGCTCATATAAGGACAAAAACGTCAGCGCGCAAACCCATGTTTCGGGCCTGATTGTGTCGGTATACAGCGCGCTGCATTACCCGTGTCTACCCCCTTAAACGTCTGAGGGGCACCCTAGGTAAGCCAAATGCATCGGCGGACTAGTAATATATAAAGGGAACGATCAGACATCGTGTGTTCAGATTTGAAGATCGAAATTCAAAGCCAATTTTCCCGAAAATGAAGCGCGATTTTAAATAATGTTATTCTATGTATATTTCCGATTTATTCTTTTATGTGAAGTCATTCCCTTTCCACTTGTACCAGTAATTCTTGTACACCCTGCATATGCAAAATAGAATCCCTTCGACTACAGATTTACCACAAAATGTTCTATTTATGTTTAAATACAGAATAGCGACTTAACGACGGCATACCATGTCGAATATTTCATTTGGCTGCATCATTGTTTCCCGGCACAAACGCAGCATCTCTTGACGCATCTCTTTCTCCTCGATCACTGTGGGTTTTGGTGCGTGGCAGTGAGTTCCTCTTTCTTCCACAGTTCCATCACTACTTTTCACGATGGTAGCGTAACACGTAAGTGCGCCTCGCGAGGTGCACCGGTAAATGCCCTTGCATCGTTTATCCTCGCCATACGAATACCCATTGTACACGTATACGTACACATTTGCCTTATTTCCCGGCACACGCTGCATGATGACGAACCGTTTTTGGCTGGCGCGACGCGAACGCCCAACGATGTTCAGATTTTTCATCACGCGACACGCGGCACACAGAAACTAGAGCCGCCCCTTGAGATGCGGGGCTCGGACCAATTAATTTATTTAATTCGAACAAGAAGCCGATAATATTGAAAACGTCTAATTTAGAGCAGATAATTTGATCTATAGTATTGTCTCCTTATGGGCTCGGTTCGGTGTACAAGATACGGACTTTTCGCTATCCCCACCACTTCTGTCTCACTCTTGTCCGGCGAGGCGAGAGCGATGTGGAACGAGAGGGAGCGAGGACGGTACGAGACAGACGACACGTTGATGTATTGTCTCGCTCCGTCTTTCGGACGCCGTGACACTCCGTCCTTTGCGCTCGCGCCCGTCGCGCACGCAAAGCGTTCCATCTCGCTCCCTCCTTGTATATAGCGCATGATTTCTGTAGTCAGGCTTATTGTTGACGAAAATCTATTGCAATAATACTACAAAGTTTTTAGGTGTTGGTAAACATAACGAATTAATGATTGAATATTAAGAAAATAAAGTATTGTATGTTTATTATCTCACAACTTACAGTGAAGTACAATTATCTCACAAAATTTACTTTTATCACCTTTTGTAGTACACAATTATTAATTATATCATCGCAATTTACAGTTTCACATGTTTTTTGTTCGTCAGACAGTAATGCCAAACTAGGCAATCTTTCCTACGACATAGAAGCTTTTAGATATGTTTAAAAGCTTGATGCCTCGCTAATGATATGCAAGTCATTTAATTTTTATAAAATGTAGATGTATCAACGTGTGGAGTCCTCTAAGCGCGGGGCTCGGAACAAGTGGATATCCTGCCCGGTGCTAAGGGCGGTACTGATTATTAATTATTATAATTTTATGCCATACTAAAAAATGATTGATAAAAGATCTTTGGATTCTCAGAGGAAGGAGATCAGTATCCCTGATGGAATAGATAGATGTAACATGTTCTAAAAATTCTCACGGCCCATCGGTACCTTAACATTTCGTAATATCCCGACTAGAATTTCAGTTAGGCATGCCTAAATGATTAGGTACACCTAAATTGCGGCAAGCCTAATTGTTACCTCATTAGGCCGTAATCCGGAAAGTATGATGCACGCCTAAGTTGGGCATTCCTAACATTTGCCATACGTGGCTCAAATGGGGATGGCCGAGCGCGCGCCTAAAGGCCGCCACACACGGTCCGGCCGAACTGACGGTTTGGCCTGCGCAGGCCGAAATGTGCAGGCCGGCCGGACGCCGCACATGGTCGGGATAGGAATACAGTATTTCCTCGCTGTGGGCTCGCTGGTCGGGACCGGCGTTGAACCCATATCATGAACCGAGCCCAAATTCCGAGTGTTCGTTTATCGCTTCTTTCTGGCCGAAGGGGGGAGCGAGATGGAACGCTTTGCGGGCGCGGCGGGCGTGCGCGACGGCCGCGAGCGCTCAGATGGAATCGTGACTGCTCGACGCATGCGCGCGACGGTCAGATAGCCAGGCACGGCACGCGTCTTTTTTGCGCCCTAGACGAAGTTGTCCAATTTATCCCTTTATTATAATACATTTATTTGAGATTATTGGTGACCTTACTCTGAATTTTTATTCGTAGTTTAAAACAATTGCAGTACAATTAGTAATATTTTATTTTAAAGTTTATTTTCAACAATACCAGCAATGAAAATACCATTTTGCACCTCTTGTCGACTTTCCGCCCTAGGAAGTCGCCAATAGGGACCAGCCAAGCTTACAGGCAGCGATCAGTATGTATATAGCCAAAGAAAATACATATATAACGCGTCTTAGACTAAATAAATCATTTATATGTACTTTTGAACAATGAAATTCGTATATTTTCTATTTTATGTACATATTTGTAACAAGTTTGTCAAATTTCCTAGATGAAAGGAAAGACAACTTTGACGTCCTTCGTACAATTACAATTTTCCCTTAAATATTAATAGGTACTCCATTATTGTACGCATCTATATGTAATATAGGAAATACATATATGAATTAACGTATTTACATAATTGTAAGGCATTACATATATATTATTTACCATGATAATTACTTTAATATTTCGGTACAATATGCTCGTACGTAATAGGCATCTGGTTCCTCTTGTCTGATAACGATCGATACTTCAGGGCCAATCTGCATCCTCCTCGAACGATTTTCTTACAGGGGAACACTAGATAACAAACAATAACAGAGATGGATTATGTACTTCATCCGCACTTAATACTCTATCACATGATACATTTGTCAATTGTAATGATGTTTGCTCTTCGTACCAATATTCAGACTCTTTCATCCCATCCATAGTTCACTCTGCTGGCCATTTTTTTCTTTTCAGACCCTGATTCCAAACCTTTGAGAAAAATGTCTCATGCTGTAAACAAGTTATGTAGTATTAATCCTTACTGCTAACAGTGAAACAGGCCGCCATATATGCTTAAGAAATGTAACTTATCTTTTTTTCGAGATTGGTGACCAGGCCGTTTCTTTGCAGTCCTTCGACGTTGACGCTGTCCTTTTCCACTTGAATGGTGCGATGCTCAAGCGCCGTATCTTCCCAGTGGCCTATAACTTTTGAATTCTTGTAGCCCTGATTTCAGTTCGAATCCTGTAAAAAACCGAAATTTGTTTCATTTCGTCAGCAATACATATTTGAGAGCATCCTGTAAATGAAACAAAAGTCTATTTCGCAGCTTACCTTCGTGGATTTCATTTCTTTTTACATATTCTGCAGGAAATGGTTTCGTAAATTTGTGATCGTGTCTTGGATGAATTCTGATTCATCTTGGGTGTTCATTTGCAAATCGTCAAACTGTTCCTGCAAATGCTTTATTCGCCTGTCTTCCGATGAAACCTCTTGAAGCAAGTTTTCCTGTCTGACATCTTGTTCTTGCTCTGTTTCTTGTACCGGCTCTTCTTCTTCTTCTTCTGGTACCAGATTTTCCTCCTCCTCCTCCCCTTCGTCTTCTTCTTCATCTCCTTCTTCTCCTTCTTCTTCTTCTTTTTCTTCTAACGGTTCTTCTTGCTGTGTTCCATTCCTCTGCGGATAAAGTCTCGGTTTCCTGGCATGTTTCTAAATACTCTATTACTATTTCTTCAGTGGGTTCTTCTTCTATTATTGCGCCAATCATTGCTTGCAGTTGAGCATCTAACGGATCAGTAGGTTCCTCTTCCGTGACCGGTGTGCCCGGAGGGATGGTCCGCATAAGTTTGTTCCAGGCATTCGCAACATTTATTGGTTCGACATCTCCCCACGCTTCGTGAACGAAGTTTATACAATCATTTAAATCGTACTTCTGGTGAAATTCCTGTATTCCGCCGGGGTAGTCAAGGATTCGCCGTAACATTTTGTGGCGGAACGATCTTTTCATCTTTGCGATAATGCCTTGATCCATGGGCTGTAGAATAGAAGTGGTATTAGGGGGCAAGAACATAATCTCGAAATTATCATTCTTGCAATTGGTCGGCCCTAGCTGGTGTCCGCCAAAGTTGTCCAACAATAGAAATATTTTACCACTTCCCCCACTCTCTAATTGTCGTTTTCTCACAGCGGGCTTAAAATGGTTTTCATACCAATCTGTGAATACTTCTCGGTCCACCCAGGCGCTTTTCTGCGATTTAAATATCACTGGTAATCTTTCCCTTATATTCTTCAGGGCCCTTGGATTTTTAAATTTATATACGAAGAGGGGAATCAGCTTGTGGGTTCCTGTTGCGTTAGCGCACAAGCCCACGCTTACACGGTCTTTCTTCGCCTTCTTTCCAGAGATCCTGGCTTCTTTGCCATGGACCAAAGTTTTCGTGGGTACAGCCTTCCACGCCAGACCAGTTTCGTCCATATTATATATGTTTTCTAACGGGATGTTCTCTTCTTGTATTTTACGTATAAAGGATGCTGTAAATTCTTCAGCAGCCGCCACATCGGCACTTCCTTTTTCACCGTAAATATTAACTAGGCGGATGTCGTGACGATTCTTGAATTTCGCCACCCATCCCCTACTAGCCTTAAATCCTGTTGTTCCTGCAAATTGTGTCGCCATCTCAATCGCCTTCTCCTGCAGCAACAGGTCGCTGATTGTGTCCCCTAACGCTCTTCGTTCTAAAAACCACGTACTAAGACGATTTTCCAATTCATCATATTTGGGTTTCCGCAATTTTTTAATTCTTCGGATGTGTACACTCTTGTTGTCAAGTCGGTGTAACGCCAATTTATTTCGCCGAATGCGGCGAACGGTCGTGGCATGAACACGATATGCCGTTGCAAGTGCATTAACCGATTCACCATTATCAAGTTTCTGCACTATATCCAGCTTCTGCTGTATGGAAAGCGCGGTAAATTTTTTTCCACGATTGCACGCCATTTCTTTCACTACACTTTTCAAACACTTCCAATACACTTTTCAAACACCTTCACTACACTTTCAAAACACTTTCGAAACACTGTTCAATTTCTTGAATAAATCTTTCGTCACGATCACCTTACATACTCCACAACAGTCGATCGCGAACTGTGAACTGTCAGCGGAGCACGCGCTCGAACGATCGCGAGCAGCTAAAACAACGGAAAGGCGCCAAACGCTTGGCAACAGTCCTCGCGACGGTGGGAACTTTCCGCGTAACGGCTAGAGTCCTGTTGCTGCATTAACTGTCGCAGGCTATGCCACACAGAGGGTTTCAATGGTTGGACGATGCGACAGTGACCGCGCTCGACGTGTCATCCTTACCTGACGATAATGGACCCGAGGGATACCTGTTAGAGGTGGACATCGAATATCCCAAGGAGATTCACAACGCACACGCGGACCTTCCATTCTGTCCGGTGCGCGAGCACGCGCCACATGGTAAACAGACCAAGCTACTTACCACGCTCGACGATAAGGAGCGATACGTCATCCACTATCGCTACCTGAAACAGTGCGTGCGATACGGATTACGCGTGAAGAAAATTCATCGAGTGTTGCGATTTGATCAATCACATTGGTTGCGTGATTACATTCAATTGAATACCGATTTGAGGACACGCGCCACGAGCGAATTTCAAAAGACTCTATACAAGTTAATGAATAACGCGGTGTACGGGAAAACAATGGAAAATGTGCGGAATCGTGTAGACGTGAGACTGATTATGCGGTGGGACGGTCGTTACGGTTCGGAAGCGCTGATCGCGAAGTCTAACTTTCATAGTCGTACGATCTTTTCGGAACAACTCGTTGCAATCGAAATGCGAAAACTTAAAGTGAAGTTAGACAAGCCGATATACGTGGGGATGAGTGTACTGGACATATCGAAAGAATGCTTGTACGAATTTCATTATTCATATATGCGTGCAAAGTTCGGTGATCATTGTAAGGTTCTATACACCGACACCGACAGTTTAATGTATAGTGTGGAATGCGAGGATGTGTATGAAACGATGAAGTGTGACATCGCTCGGTTCAACACGAGTGATTACGCGGTGGACAATCCGTACGGTATGTCCCGTGTGAACAAAAAGGTACCGGGACTCATGAAAGATGAGAACAATGGCACCTTAATGACCGAATTCGTCGGACTACGATCAAAGATGTACGCGACTAGAACGTTTAACGCTGCATTGGAGTCTACGATTGAAAATAAAAAAGTGAAGGGTGTGCGGAGACACGTAGTCGCGAATGAAATACAATTTGGCGATTACATTCGCTGTCTTTATGATCTAATCGAGAAATCGGTTCGACAGAGTAATATACGCTCCAAGAAGCATGATGTGTATTCTGTGAGTGAGGAAAAGAATGCCCTCAGTCCGTTCGACGATAAGCGGTGTGTCTTAGCCGATCGAATCAGCACCCTTCCGTGGGGGCATTATCGAATCCCCGAGCTCCAGACCCACGAGTTACTCGAACGTGCGCCCGACGAGCCCATCGTGCCCCACGAGTCCTTAGAGCCTCACGAGTCAATCGTTGTATAGTGTGTTTGTATGTTTGCATGTACATATGTATATACCTTACGTTGTAAACCTTTCTTTATTCATACCATTAGGAGTCTATTTACGAATATCTAATATATGTATATAGCATAGAATAGTTAAAGATATATTTCTACTTCTTTATTAAGATTAATTATATGCATATGTGTGAAAAAAAGAGACGAATAATTGAATAAACGTGCAATATATGTATTTATTTATTTCAGTAACATAGAGCGTGTTTATAATCGGGAATCATAGAATATCCTTATCGCTTATCCACGAGTTTCGCGACGAATCAAATCCTGAGTCTGTAATCAGTCGCCGAGGTGACAGGTCGTTTGTTTTGGTTGTGCGAACGTTGTTATGTGCCTCTCCATGTGACTCTGGCAGTTTGAATCTTTTGGTGTTTTCAGGATTCTGTGTGCTCCAGCTTAAACCAGCAACTGGCCCTCTTTAATCTTCTTTCATCTCGTAATAGAGCTAACGTTCACTAGCTCTGCAGTGCTGGTTTTAGTGTGTACCCACAGCGTGTTTTAACTGTTTTGGCATTCGCTCTCTTCACGATCTGGGATGTCGAGTGGTTCGAAGAAATGTAAGGGCTGCTCCACTGCAGTTGCCAATCCGGTAACATGTGGAGTTTGCGGAATCAGTACGCATCCAGGAGCCTCTTGTATGGCACGATCGGGCCATCCCTTTTCCGATAAGATCCTTTTGGATTGTCGGGCTGGATCATCAAAGTCGCAATCTGCCGCTAGCCAGGCCGTTACATTGCCGGTACAGACGGTATCTACCATACCAACGGCCACGCTCCAGTCGCTCTCTGCGTTACCAACTGCCGATGAGATCAGAGATATAATAAGATCTGCAATTGACGAGAAGCTCTCGGTCTTTCAGGATGAAATACTTAAGAGTATTAGAGCTGAACTTAGTAATATGAAGGCCGATATAGATTCCTTGTCCGAACGAGTCAAGGCTTTGGAGGAGAAGCCCACCATCCCATCGGATCAGATGCCCTCGACTGCAGTGGACGTGTTTGAGGAGCTGAATGACAGGGAGTTCAGGTCCAAGAACATCATCATTTTCGGGATGCCGGAGCCTCAAGAATCCTCACTGGAATTGAATCGATCGGTCGATTTGAATGCTGCTCGTGGGGTCTTGTCCGAGTTTTACCCCCTCAACAATCTGGATCTTGCCACGCATCGCCTGGGCAAGCAGGGTGCAGTTTCCTGTAGGCCTCTCTGTGTTCGTCTTGACTCTGCAGCCGAGGTAAAGAGGATACTCCAGGCTAAACATCGGTACAGGGGCCCGTACACGATCTCAGACGATAAGACCAGGTTTCAACGTGGGACCATTTTGCAGCTCCGGGCGAAGCTCCGGGACCTTCATGAGCAGGGTCAAACCCAGATGACCATCCGGTACATTCGGGGTGTTCCCAAGATCGTGAAGGGCAGAACACCCAATGCATCGTCTCAAAAAAACGCGAACGGAACCCTTTAGTATATATGCAAAATGTTCGTGGTCTCCGTACTAAATTGGATACCCTCATTAACTCCGTACTTGTATCCTCAGTGTCGTATGACGTTATTATTTTTGTTGAGACCTGGCTCACTCCTGCCATATCATCTAATGAACTTGGATTGCGGGATTATACCGTTCATAGGTGTGACAGGTCCCAACGATCTAGCTGTTTCACTAGGGGTGGTGGTGTGCTCATCGCGGTAAAAAACTATATGTCTTCGTGCGTTGTAACTACCAATTGTGTAGAGGTCGAACAATTGTTTGTTAGAGCCCACCTTCACGGTAATAAATACCTGCTACTGGGAGCGGTTTATATTCCGCCTGCATCTCAGACGTCACTGTATGCAAATCATGTTGACTCAGTAATGGAATTAAGTCACAAGTATAGCGACGACACCTTTTGTTTGTACGGCGATTTTAACCTTCCTCACGCGGTATGGTTCAATGACTCGGTCCAAGATTGCTTCAGGAGATCGGGTGTTTCGTCGAACGAATCTGCAGCCATTGACCTTCTCCTTGGTTGTGCTGGATATTGTAACCTTACTCAAGTAAACAATGTGTTTAATGACTTCGACGTCATGCTCGATCTCGTCTTTGTTAGCTCCTCTAATGTCGCTGTGGATCGGGTCATTGAAGTCCTTATTGAACCAGATGTATATCATCCACCCTTATATATAAAGTTTAATGGTTTGGCATCGGGTCCTGACCCCATGCGCTACAACCTTAAGTATAGGGACTTGGTGACTACCCAAGGGTGTTGGAATATCTCAATTCGGTGGATTGGGATAACGAGACTGGTGATTCTGACCCAGAATTAGCCCTGGAGTGTTTATATGGTCACATTAATACGGCAATAGAAGCTTTTATTCCTCTTAGGTCTGTGGGTCGATCCACGTTTCCGCCTTGGTTTTCCCCTGGCTTAAGGTCCCTGATCGGGCAGAAGAAAAGGGCGCATAAAGTCTTTAAACGTTCTGGTTCATTTTCTGACTATATTAACTTTGCGATTCTTCGTACAAGGTGTAAGCTTTCCCTGTCATGCGATCATAGAGTCTATATTGAAAGCGTCGAGAGTGCGGTGTGTGAGAATGTACGTAGCTTCTGGAAATTTGTTAACACGAAGCGTGGTGTGCATGGAATTCCAGAAAAGGTTCATCTGGACCGTATGACTGCCGCGTCGCAGAATCGTGATCGTTATCGCAGTCGGCGTCGCTGTTGATGTCGTGAACTCCTCGAGTCTGTCATTCAAGTGATCCGAGCGTCGTTCCATCGCGTTATTTAAATCGTCCTCTAACCGAGATAATTGCGCGTTAACTCGCGTCTCGAGTTGACATCGTTGATACTCGGCGTCCAGTCGCGCGTTCGCGATAGCCGTTTCGATTTTTCGGGTAAAGCGATCGTCCGCCGCGGACAATAGTCTAGTCACTGTCATCACCGCTTCGTTGTTATTGTTGTTGATGTTGTTATTGCGTAACGAGGTGCCAAACTTGTTCACCGACATAACGACGCGTGCGCGCGAACACTACTGACGCGGCGATTAAGGGATCGTTCAATTTAAGATATGTCCGGCCTCGCGAAGTTCCTCCATGATGGATGCGATTTCGTTATCGTGACCCGTGTGACCTGCCGCGCGCGATGCCATGAGCAATCTCAATCTATCGACTAATTCATTCGGATTATCCCAGTACACGTAATCGATCGCGTTATCGGTGACCGTCATGGATTCGTCGATGGGCAATCCTAAACCTTGTCGCGTGCCCGCGGTGCCCGTACCGCCCGCGCCGTTACCCCTGCCCCTAACGCGTCTGATACACGATGTCCGCACCCCGCCGATTATCGCAGATATAATTTTCTTGTACTTGTATCCCTTGTTACCCAACGTGCGCTTGCTCGGTGAATGGTTTCGCTTATGCGCGTTCGTTGACAATAAGATGCGTCGGTACGAGTAAAAATCCGCGTCCGTGCACGTGCGAATGTTCGGCATTCGCACGAACAACAGTTCGTACAAGCCCCGAGTGCCCGCGTGTCGCGTTCCGTTGATACGGATGTCGTCACCATCCTCGTTGATGGAGAGTACGGAATCACCGATCATTAGGTCTTCGTCGGACCCCAAGTATACGCCGTACACGTTGTCAATTCGTTTCTTCGTATCGGTGAATAACAGTCGTAAATATTCTCGCGACAACGGTCCTTTGGCGTTTCGAAGATACACTTCGATATCATCCGCGGGGTTGCGTAGCGTATCCAAATCGTAAACCTTTGCTGACGACTCATCATCCTGAATTTTTTCACTGTCTTCGTCGTCAACATCATCAACAACATCATCAACATCGTTATTATCGTTGTCGTTGTCGCTGTCGCTGTCGCTGTCGCTGTCGCTGTCGCCGTCGCCGTCGCCGTCGCCGTCGCCGTCGTCGTCGTTATAATATGGAAGGTTATTCAGACGTTCCTTGGATGTATACGGAGTAACGGGTCGAAGTCTCTTCGATGATTGTTGTTGATCGTATTCATGTTTCCTCTTCACTGACCACGATCGAGGTGTAGAGTGCGTTTTCAACGTGGACGAATTTTCGATCAATCGGTTCAACGGTTCGACGATGGGACGAGTGCTCGCCTCCACAGCTGCATCCGTAGTCATTTTACCAATTTTCAAAGCTAAACACTTTTTACGTATAACGTCGCTGACTTTAGCGATTTCCACCTTTGCATGCACCTTTGCGTCCATACCTTGACGCTTCGTTCTTTTTTGGTGTTTCGTTCCTTTTTGATGTTTCGTCCCTTTTTGTCGATGAAGTCGACGATGTTTTCGCGTATGCTTCGCGTCGACGTTGCTCGAGGTTATCGGAGTCGTCATCGTTGTCGTTGGTTCGCTGGACATTTCGTGTTGCTCGATGAATGACTTATGGTTTACTGATGTCAGCGAGCTACGACGAACTCGTTAAATCCTCTTCGATATCGACCTTCGTACATAGAACTATCCTTATCGATCACCACGAAATCGTATCGTCGACGCCAACATCTCGCGCACAAGTCGTTGAACGACTCGAACGTCATGTCTGTATTCACGTGATCGTTGTACACATGACGCAAGTTCATGCCGTCTTGTTTGAACAGCATGAGAAAATTCGTGTTATCCCTAATTAAATGTTTAGGTATTCTAGCGTACGACTGACACAAATAAAAGCAATCCACGTTCGCATGGCGACCCATGGAGAAGTATTCGCGTATCGCGTTCTGTTCGTCGCATGCCACGTCGTCGAACACGAAGATCGAATCGGGTCGAGCGTCTCTAGGTGGAACGATCTCAGCGTTGTCCGAGTAGGGAAAGTATTCGATTCCATCGACGAGTGAGAACACCTACTCGAGATATCGGTACTTTGGCTGATGAAACGATTTCGAGTATACGTATACGTTCTCGAAGCGTAAACCGTTCGGACTCTCTAGCATGCTCAGAAGCACGTTCGTTTTTCCACACCCGGACGGGCCGCAAATCTCGCCTCGCACGCTGTTCGGTAACAACGGGCCGTGTCTGTTCGATCGACTCGCATCGCTATCATCCTCGAGCATTCTGTTCGCGGTCACGCGAATAACGTCCGACTGTTTCGCGAATCGCATGTTGTCGGTGTTTCTCAGGTACTCGCGCGCGTGTGACGAAGCACGACTATTTATATTCGTGGCACGCGTCACCCAGGTCACTATCACTGTGATCGGCTAAGCGCGCGTACGCGTTTATTATTGCAGTAGTTATTGTGACTATTCTAACGTATATGGTAGCATCAACGACTGCGACGTCTCACGGACTAGGCAAGAATCAGAAGAGGAAGAAGAATCTTAAGAAGAATAATAAAAAGACTGGATCGGGTCTCGTGAACGGTATCATAAACCGTCTACCGTTCGAACTACACGTTCCGGGTTATCAGTTCTGCGGACCGGGGACGCGTTTGCTAAAGCGATTGGCTCATGGCGACGAAGGTGTGAATCCCTTGGACGCAGCGTGTCGCGACCACGATATCGCGTACTCTCGTCGAAAGGATTTAGAGGGGCGACACGAGGCGGATCGTGCGCTAGCCGAACGAGCGCGAGAACGAGTTTTCGCGAACGACGCGACCTTTGGTGAAAAAGCAGCCGCGACTGGAGTGTGGGCAACGATGAAGGCTAAGACTAAACTCGGCATGGGTATGAGAAGGACGAAACGTAAACAGAGAAAGTCTGGAAGGAAACATCCTCAACGGCGACGACGACATCGTAGTCTACGAGTGGCGAAACGCGGCGGCTTTCTTCAATTTCTTCCGTTCGTGCTACCTGCTTTATCGGCTATCGGGGCATTGGCCGGTGGAGCGGCTGGTATAACCAAAGCGGTCAACGATTCGAAGGCCTTGCGAAAACAGCTGGAAGAGACATTGCGTCATAATCGGGCGATGGAAGGGCGAGGAATGCATCTGACACCGTACAAGCGAGGTGCGGGCTTGAATCCTAGACGTCGAAGCCAACGACGACTGAGATCAAAGAAAAAAAAACGCCGATCGAGGAGGCGCGTGGCTACGGTGGCGGCGATAACGCAACAACCTATGACGAACCTGCAATTAGAACGCGAATGCGCCAGCATCCCGTTCTTTCGAGGGGTGTTTATGCGCGACACACTTCCCACGCGTGTACGAAGCAACGAATGTGGCATCGCGAATCTGGACGAGAATCGAGGCATCGGTACGCACTGGGTCGCCTACGCGAAACGCGGGCCGCGAGTACAGAACTTTGATAGTTTTGGGAATCTGCGACCTCCCGCGGAATTGATATACTATTTCGGACATGGTACAACAATCACGTATAATCACAATCGTTTTCAACGTTTCGACGAGATGAATTGCGGTCGCTTGTGCATGCAATTTTTACAGCAAAAGTCTATCGAATTATGGCCTAAATACTAATAATATCGGTATGTGTACTAAGATTATGTTACAATGGATCCATGCGTAATGACAATCCACACCACCTATAATAATAAAGACTCATAATATCGATAAAATGCCGAGTATTCACACGCGCGCGTCACTTACCCCCTCTCCGTCTCGCGAGTGTAATCTATGATATGTCGTTCACGCTTACGTTAACGGGTCGCAGTAGCGTGCTCACGGTAAACTATTTCCCTCCGATAGATTTGAGTGATGGTCAATACGAATTAGGACTCGCGGACTTGGAGACGTTTCACACGATACCGAACATCGACTCGAGCAACGATAAATTCTATTTCGTCGTGAATTATGACATCGAAAACAACACCATCGCTGACACCGAAAACAACACCATCGCTGACACCATTCATGAATGCATTACGATCCCCCACGGCTCCTACGAATTAGACGCTATCGCCGAGTATCTGAAGCAACGATTACTCGATCGATATCCTCGAAGACGCGAAAACAACGATAGCAACGATGACGACAAGTACCCTCTAATGCTACGAGCTAACAACAACACCATGAAAAGTGAGCTGTACTGCTCGTTCTTTGTAGACTTTACGAAACCGAACAATGTGGGCTCGTTGCTAGGATTTTCTCCGAATCGTATCTTATTACCGAGAATCTGGCACGAGTCCGACGTACCCGTGAATATTATAAACGTTAACGTGATCAGAGTAACGTGCAACGTCACTACCGGCGCGTACAGCAACGATAAACCGGTACACACGATTCATGAATTTTCACCTCGCGTACCACCGGGATATAAGATATCGGAAACTCCGCGACACGTCATTTACCTGCCGATCGTCGCACGAGCAATACACGATCTAACGTTGTGCATTGTCGATCAACACGATCGTCCTATAGATTTCCGCGGAGAAGAAATAACTATTCGTTTGCACGTTCAACGACGTCCGCGCGATAGGCTAGCGTGACTGCACGCGTATTCGCGGGTGTGTAGTATGTTAGTGTTAGATCACGCGTACGAATCATCAATCGTCACTGCCGCTGCTAGTCCTGCTGCCTCTGTCTCGCGTCATCGGCGCAATCCTTTATCGGAAGGCGAAAGTAGAAGAATAAAGGTTGGTGGAGCGATAAGAAGAGGATCCATAAGGAGGAGAAAGCCGTTGACTCGTCCGAACGTACGTTTCTTACGATCGTTAGGTTTCATCGTCGCCTATTAGACACGCAACCACGATGTCGATTATTCTGGACGTGGCGAATACGCCAACCTTCGACTATCGTATCAGGAAGATCGAGTTACACACGTACAATCCGTACGCCAACACGACGTTCGACAACAGCGACGAGATAAGAATCCCCATACAGCAGCAAGATCTATACACGCTTCCATGCGAAAGTTTTCTCTACATCGAAGGTCGTGGCACGTTGACGGCGCAGGATGCGAAAGGTCCGGCAACGTCCGCGACCGCTGTTCTCGACAATAATTGCGTTGCGTTCATGTTCGATGAGATTCGATACGAATTGAACGTTGTCGAGATCGATCGATACCGAAATCCAGGAATCACTACCACATTGAAAAATTACGTTTCGTTGTCGGTCGAGAGGAGCAAAGTGCTTGCGAATGCCGGTTGGAATTATGCCATCGATTACAATAAAGACATTTTTCATTCGGGTGCTTTCAATTTCAGCGTACCCCTGAACATGTTATTAGGATTCTGCGAGGATTACAAACACATCGTGATGAACGCGCGGCACGAGCTAATACTTATACGATCGCGAGTAGATTCGAACGCGATGCACTGCACCTCCGCCACTGCGATACCGAAACTAGAGATACGCAAGGTGCAGTGGCGTATGCCCCACGTTGTTTTGGAGGAAGTGAATAAGTTATCGATGCTGCGTATCCTGGAAAGCGGTCGGCCGATCGCTATGAGTTTCCATTCGTGGAGCCTGCATGAGTACCCGTTACTGCAAGAGACAACGAAATACACGTGGACCGTGAAAGCTACGTCGCAAATTGAGAAACCTCGATTCGTGATATTCGCCATGCAAACCAATCGAAAGAATCGTCCCGATAAATGCGCGGGTGTATTCGACCCGAATCGTCTTACGAACTTTCGACTGTATCTAAATTCCGAGACGTATCCGTACGATGACTTGAACTTAGATTTTGATAAGTATAAATACGCGTTCCTATACGATATGTACGCGAAATTCGGCAGATCGTACTACGGTCACGGAGAACCGTTGCTGAACGCGATCGAATTCTTACAATACGCACCTATCGCGGTCATAGATTGTTCCAGGCAAAACGAGTAGTTGAAGAGTGCTACGGTGGATGTGCGAATAGATTTCGAATGTAAAGAAAATATCCCCGCTAATACTACCGCTTTCTGTTTCATAATACACGATCGTATAGTCGAATACGGCCCTTTAACCAACGTGGTACGCAAACTAATATAGCGTGCGTACATATATTATTACTACTACTACTACTAATACTACTACTACTGCGGATACTGCTACTGTTTTAAAACGTCGATGTCGAAGACCTCAGTTACTGTTCCGACTCCGTCACCGCCGGTGCTACCTAAACGAATAATAATGTTCGCCATTGTCGATCTGCAAGGTTTCAATATCGAACGTGAGTTCGTCGCCAAAGAGATCGCGATTCGCGCAAACAGCAACAATGATAAAACGACGACAACTACGACGATAATCAGCCATTGGATCTTCGAACCACCATACTTCTTGAAACATCTGAATTCGTGGGATAACCGTCAAGCGTCCTGGCTGGCGAAGCATCATCACGGACTTCGCTGGTCTGACGGCTATGTTCCATACTCCAAACTTCCGGGGCTCCTCACCAGCGTACTCGCGAACATTGACTTCGTCATCGTGAAAGGTGCGGAAAAGAAAACGTGGATGCTGCAACTACTACCTAACATAATCGTGGAGGATGTATGCAATTTGTACGAACTGACAGCGCGAAAGATCAACACCAACAACAGCAATGACAACGCTCGAACTGTCGAAGACGACGGCGGCTACGACGTTGACTATGATTATTGCGGGATCATGCCTGACGTCCCTAATCTGAAGTCTATGTCTTCAACGAATGCTATTCGATGTGCATTTCACAAAAACGATGGTGTTTGCGCGCTAGAGAATGTCGAGAAAATATGGAATTATATACGTAGCGTCACCTAATGTAAGTCCCACACACGCATTGCATCTACTTTACGCGTCATATGCAGAGGAACGAATATGTAAGAGAAAGAACACAACGGCGGCGGTGATGAGAACAATGACAACGGCGACTGATTCCTCTACCCACGAGCATGAATATCCCTCCCATCCGAATGTTACTTTTACGCAAATACTGATTTTATAATTTAAGTACGCATGGATAGCTTTACATTGTACATGAATAAACAGATACACTGCTTTTTTTGAAAAATATATATATATATAATTTATTTAAAAAAAATTGTTGTACATTTATTATTAAACATATATATATATATGCACGTACTATAGTGGTACATGGTTTACATCACGTAGCATAGATTGTAATCCTAACGCTAACAATTCACAATCGATCAATGAATGCTGCTCAAAGTGCTCGCTTTCGGAAATTAATTTCACATAATTCGTTGGTACGGAAGCGGTACGTAGAACTTCCACGAAGGTGGTATATTTACTACTTACAGAGTACATATTTTCAGTTAGCCAGGTGAACATATGTTCAATGCAATGTTTATACGCGAATAGTTTACGTATCGTGGCTTCAGTCATATATATGGCAGCGCGATTATCAGTGATTTTAATAAGTTGATCATCATGCATACGCGTGAATTCGAGTCGCAAATGATCAATTACGATGTGGGTTTGGGGCGATGTTGCGTTGCTGCGTAATCGTTGGAGTATGTCCGTCTCGTTTTGCAGTAGGAGCTTCCACGTTGACATTGAAAAGCATACCTCACAGCCTTTATTGTCGGCTATGGCGATCTCGACGTGGCACGAATCCATACCAATGCGAATTCCAATAGTTAGCCGTTTATAAGCTGTTACGGTCAGTGGGTAATCACGCCCCAGGATCCGTACGATTGATGGTTTTGGTGTTCTCAACGTTTTTGACGTTGTGGATCCAGAACTGTAAGAAACATGTACACGAAATTAATACTTCGGTCGTTTCCGTTTACAGTGAAAGAAGTAAGCGAATGAAGTAAGTGAAAACTGTATAGTAACGTATACATACCTCATACTGGACTATTGATGATGTTGTTGTTGACGTTTATTTGGAAACCCACCATTGTTGTCGGACGCGCAAGATGAATCGTTTAAGCTGCGCTTGTACATTTTTATATGCACTATGTATGATTCTCATCGGCGGAAAAAATGATGCGAGCGATACTTGTTAGCACTCGAGCGTACGTGGTGTAATGAAGTCCCCATGACTGACCCACGTCATTTTATACTGATTCACGCACACGTACATGTCAATGTGTGGAAGTATATTGCATCACGTGGTACAGTGTCATACTTACTCCATGGGCTACGGCGACGATATTTACTGAAATCACCGATAATGCATTCTTTACGAACGATATCGACGATGCTATATTCAACGATGATGTTGTCGAGTGGGATAACTAAGATAAATTACCAAAATCATGAAAATCTATGTACGAATTCTTTTTCGCCCTTACACGCTCCCACGACGCTTGACTTACAGCTCCTCGAGAAAGATCGGCGTGAGACGTCACTCTCGATCGTGAAAATACTTGGAACTCTACCCCGAATAATTATCGCTCTATGTTTACAATGGTTGCTTACGCGAACGTACCGCATAGTTCATTTCTTCATTACACGTGCGCCGTATCGGTCCCACGGTTCAAATATCAAAACGCGTTCAATCCTGCTCAGATATAAACACACGGTATGACGCGGTGCAATTTTGTGTTTACTCCATGGGTTATCGCAACGATTGACTTACAGCCTCCTCGATCGTGTAAATACTCGGAACTCTTCCCCGAATAATTCTCGCTATATGTATACATCATTGCACGTGCGTTGTATCGGTCCCACGATTCAAATATAAACATATGGCATGAAGCGCGTGCACGTAGGCACCAAAAATGCGTTCAATCCTGCTCAGATATAAACACCCGGGATGGCACGGTGCAATGTCGTGTTTATTCCATGGGCTATCGCGACGATTGATTTACAATAATTATCGTTCTATGTTTACATCATTGCACGTGTGCTGTACCGGTACCACGAGTCAAATATTTCCTCAGAAAAAATCTTTTCTCCTGGTCCACCCTCTTTCTCAGAAATCATCGTTGAAGACGCGAATTTCCACGAATCGGTCGCGGTCGCGCCTGCGCACCGATCCCCGCACGCGTACGGTGATTGCGCGGCGGCGACGCGTGCCCAAAGTACCTTAAACATCCACCAGGTGGCGTCAATACGAAATGTATGAAAAAACCTGGGGAATTTACCGACACGGGCCCCAAATACCAACGCAGACCCAAAGTATCTTAAAAATCCAACATCCACCAGGTGGCGCCAATACGAAATGTATGAAAAACCTAGGAAATTTATCGACATGGGCCCCAAATACCAACGCGGGCCCAAAGTATCTTAAAAATCCAACATCCACCAGGTGGCGCCAATACGAAATGTATGAAAAACCTAGGAAATTTACCCACACAGGCCCCAAATACCAACACGGACCCCAAATACCGACGCAGACTCAAAGTATCTTAAACACCCGGTAGGTGGCGCCCAATACGAAATGCACGCGACGCCATTTTGAAAATTTTGAAATCCCCCCCCTGTGACGTCATCCCCCTCACCCATCTCGTCGAAGAGCGTGGTACCCCCTCCACCCTCCCCTCGCCCGCGCGGTACCCCCCTCGCACCACCGCACCCCCTCGCCCTAGGGCTCAGAACTCTCATAGTATACCTACTAATATCGAAATTACGGGAAGGATATTAAGGAAGAGAAAGGCACTTTATTCGTATCCTTGTAATTCTCACTGTCTCCAAATGTGGAATGTCAGCGGTAGAAATACGGATACTATAATATTTAAAATTACCGATATTAAAAAAAAATGGTCCCATTTGATTTCAGCGATAGTGTTGGAGAAAAATTTTTAGTAATGCCTCTACTTCATACGTGAATAAGTACAATATCAAAACCATAAACTGGGATATGCAAAAGTGTATCTATTACGATGTAATAAAATTATATGTTATGAAGAAAATGTTCGACTTATAGAGGATTTCGAGTTATCGAAGTTCGACTGTGTTACATGGGCCCTTCAGGTCCATTCCGTGCTGACTGTCCTCGCGTGTTTTTCCTAAGGCGATTCAGCGGAATCGCCTCGCGCGTGTCGGTCACGTTGTGACAAAACGTGAAGCGAGCGTCGGGGACAACGACCGCGCTCAGCCCGGGCCCCGATTATTTCTCAATAATCGAGGAAGGGGTTAAGCAAGCGGCAGCTGCCGACGGGACAGTTTCCCCCACTCGTGGGGGTCGTTCGAAGTTCGGTCCGCGATCGCGAACCGCGAAAAATTCATTCTTATTCGGGAACTCGACTTAGGAAGTCAGGACGAGCCAGAGAGCCGTCAAGAAGCCGCGATCACGTCATAGCGTCTAGTCCGCGAAATACGTTCGGCCGTCAATAAACCGTGCAAGGGTAACTCCATCCAACATACCGCGAACGGCATAGCCGGGAGAGCCCCTGCGCGTCACTCGTGTTCGGCGTAGGAACGCGTAGAATAAGAGACGATTAGAGACAGTGCGATTCGACGGTCTTCAGTCGCGCCGACTTCCGTGTGCTACCCGAGAGCACAGAGCGAGCGACCACGACCTGCGCTAAGTTGAGCGACCTCCTGTACGAAGCGATATTCGGCAAGCGAGCCGAAACCCGAGCGCACTGCGATAACAGGGACGGAGCGCTGTCCCTAGGGTATGTCTAACAATTACTTTTATCTTTTACTAAAGAATATATTTTACTTTGTTGTTTCTTCCTTAAATCCTGAGTATTATTGATTTTACTCCTTTTCACCTTCCTCACTTCCCCGCGAGTATAGTCAAGGCGTGCTTTAGCACCTTGACCGAGCAGCGAACCCTGCTGATCACCCTAACCGCTCGGGGTGGTTCGCAACAGTCCCTTCAGGACGTAACAAACTGGTGTCAGAAGTGGGATTTTATTCCCTTATATTCAATCTTATTATATATTTTAAAGGGCTCGCCGTCTTATTTACCGCGACCCGCCCGACTTATCTGCTCATAACTTGACTATACTTCCTACTATCTAAAAGTCTTGCAAAGCATTGCTTAACCATGACTGGTGGTATCCTGAGATCACCGCCTTCATCTAATACCCCCGGTACTAGTAATCCCTCCAATTCCCAAATACCTCAGTCAGCCCCTCCTCCCGTACCGACGTTGTCGAACAATCGTCTATCGTTAGGCTATCGGACGAACGACCTAGAAACGTCTGCATTAGACGTATGGCGTTCCCGAGAAGATGAGGAGAGAGTATATCGGGCACTTGACAACATTCCTCGTTTCGATCCTGATTTCATAACTTTGGAGGACTTCGCTGCCTCAATACAGCGCGCCATAAAGCGCGTACCACCCGGTCAGGAAGAAAGATTTCTGACCGAGCTCATATACAAATTAAAAGATCCTATCAGATATTATGTCGAGGATAAAGGTTGTAAAAGCGTGGCCGATCTGCTCTCCCTTCTAAGAGTCCGATATTCCCCATGCCGCGGTTATGAGGAGCTCCGCTTGGAACTCGAACGCATAAGCATGTATCCCCGGGAACGATTGATAGACTTTATTCACCGCGTGGGTCGTTTATATAGACAAGTAATAGTAAGAGCGAAAGAATTGATCGGAGAAAATGTTGAGAGGATTATAAAAGAAGTGGAGCGTTTGGCGCGAACCTCGTTCATCACGGCTTTGCCCCAAAGAATTGCGACTAAAGTAGCATTATCAAATCCTGAATCATTGGATGACGCGTTCGATTTAGCATTGCACTTACAAAGACGAGAACTAGAATTGTCAGGTTTGCCGCGCGACGACACGTATGGCTATACACCAAGCGCGCGTTCCCCGGCCCCGTATGACCCCCAGCGTAGATGGAACGAGTGGAGACAGCCACACGAAGATGACTCGTACTGCGATTATCATTCTGCTTACACTGGCTATAGTGCCCCTCGCTTTCGAGACGATTATTATCAGGAGCCGTACTATCGCGATCCTCCTCCCGATTTCCAAAGATTTGACCCCCGCGAGTCACAAGGATACCAATCACGCGACCCAGGGAGATACGAAACGCAAGAATCTCAACAATCGACAGAACGTGAGACGGCAGCCCAAAATACCGGTCATTACAATTCGTACGCGCAGAGTCCCCCCGTATCCGTGTCAAGGCAGAACAACTGGAGAGCCGTGAGGGAAAATAATTACGAAATCATCTACAAACCCGGCAGAGTAAATGCACACGCAGACGTGCTATCACGAAATCCAGACTTATTTGTTTTTTCGACAACACTGAAGGAAACCGCGCCTGATAGTGAAAACGTAGGAATAGGAACGCGCGTGGCTGAGCGTCGTCAAGGCCAGCCATGGCCGAATTACGAAGAAACCACTATCTTGAAAAGCCTGGATGAGAAATACCCCCCCAAGAACAAAGGGGTACGGTTGGGACACTACGGAATTGAAGATTTTGAAGAAGACTACTTCCCCATGTTAACTGAGGGCCCGGACGCAGGGCATACGGTGGACGAATGGGCCTTTTTAAAGAGTCTGGACGAACCACCCGAATGGGAGTATATAGAAGGAGACGACTTGGACCCCACCTTCGGAACCATTAACACCCCGGAGGGCCCAGAAACAGAGATGACTTCCATCATCCCGGGAAGACTCCCGTGGGAAAAAGGCGAAACATCGAATACCCACGAAAATTCTAGTCCTCAGAAGGCCCTATTCGGAACACTAGACAACGATGACGCGCAATATTATAATAAGGAAATAGATAAATTTTATAAAGACCAGAGCCATCTCGCGGAATTATTAGGCAATCAAACGCATATTATGAGATCAGAATTTCAAGGTATACATGATTCACTCAAACCTGTAACGGGATCCGAGCGAACAATAAGCGATAGGGTTAAGGAAATTGCGACTGGCACCCGCCAATTAGACGAGCGCGAAACAAAAATCGAATTACAATTAGCTTTTTCATCGTGGACATTCCAAATGACCAGGTACGTGGACGAATACGTGACCGTGTTAATTGTAATTACGGACACGCTCACGTTCGCGAAACTTGGTATCTTACATCCGGCCATTCTTTCACCTAACCAGCTAGCGAAGACTTGCGGACGAATACGCGAAACTACTCCATACGAATTCCCGCTGACCCCGGAAGAATTAAATTCCGAGCAGCTACCTTCCAAGCAAAGGGTGACAAAATTAAACGTAGTTTATTCACAGGGCCGAATCATCTTGTCACTCGACATCCCTTTACTCGACCAAACTCCCTTCGACCTTTACTACCTTCAACCGTGCCCTTCGTTTCAAATTATATCTACCAATGTCTCTACCCCTATATTCATAAAACCAAGAACGGAATACTTAGCAATCAGTCGAATTAACTCTCAATACTTCATGCCCAACGAAAACTACATCACAGGATGCAGGAACCACCCTCGAATGACACACAACACCTGGTTGTATTTCGTCAAAGGCACCCTGGCACTGCAGGTACGTTGCAACAAGCACGCAGCCGGATACCAAGTGCTCCAGGGAGCAGGAATATTACAACTAAGGAGAGATTGCGAAGACAAAATTGGGACCGACCAGATTTGGGCATCCGGAGTCGATACTGAGACACTAACATCCAATTACAAACCATCGAATGGCATTAACATTTCGGAAATTCTCCCAACTCTAACGGAACATCATGTGAAAATATTATCTGACCATCAAGAAAAGCAACCCCAAGGAACCCTTCAAGATTCCCATGCGAAAGCTAACGCAATCGCACCGGAAGACATAGAGAGACATGCAAGAGAGATAGCAACCCATCATAGGACCGAAAATTTATCACATGTTACACATGGACTGCCAGGATTAAGAGGCATCTTGGTGATCCTCCTTATTGTATGGATTGGATACCGCTGTTTGAAGGCACGCTGTAATCAACATCGAGAGCCCTTAAGGAGAGAGACAAAGGTTAATATAGAAATGATACCCCATCGTCCTCCCCCTCAAGTAATTTCCAAACCCCGTCCAGTAGTCATTTTATCTTTTCCTCCCGACCTACCCGTTATACCGCCCACGAGGACAAGTGACAGAGCCCACATGGAGGGAGCGAGAAGTTTCGCGGGCTCCGAAAAGTACTTCGATGTATTCTAAACCATAAGTTGCTGATAACATCAATAATTACCGCAGTAGGTAACTCACTATCAGTTTGTAATCACTTAAATGTGACGGGACCGAATTGCAATTGTTTCCGATTTCGTTAAATTCACAGCAGAGTAGCGTGATTTATTGTATTCCTTTGTGACCCTTTAGATTTAGTAGCGTCGACCGTAATTTTAAGTCGCTTAACGAGGGACACGCGTGGACAGCTTCACACGGGTTGACGACGAAACAGCCTCGCGAGACCATTTCGTGTCTAGGTGGGGAGGTGTTACATGGGCCCTTCAGGTCCATTCCGTGCTGACTGTCCTCGCGTGTTTTTCCTAAGGCGATTCAGCGGAATCGCCTCGCGCGTGTCGGTCACGTTGTGACAAAACGTGAAGCGAGCGTCGGGGACAACGACCGCGCTCAGCCCGGGCCCCGATTATTTCTCAATAATCGAGGAAGGGGTTAAGCAAGCGGCAGCTGCCGACGGGACAGTTTCCCCCACTCGTGGGGGTCGTTCGAAGTTCGGTCCGCGATCGCGAACCGCGAAAAATTCATTCTTATTCGGGAACTCGACTTAGGAAGTCAGGACGAGCCAGAGAGCCGTCAAGAAGCCGCGATCACGTCATAGCGTCTAGTCCGCGAAATACGTTCGGCCGTCAATAAACCGTGCAAGGGTAACTCCATCCAACATACCGCGAACGGCATAGCCGGGAGAGCCCCTGCGCGTCACTCGTGTTCGGCGTAGGAACGCGTAGAATAAGAGACGATTAGAGACAGTGCGATTCGACGGTCTTCAGTCGCGCCGACTTCCGTGTGCTACCCGAGAGCACAGAGCGAGCGACCACGACCTGCGCTAAGTTGAGCGACCTCCTGTACGAAGCGATATTCGGCAAGCGAGCCGAAACCCGAGCGCACTGCGATAACAGGGACGGAGCGCTGTCCCTAGGGTATGTCTAACAATTACTTTTATCTTTTACTAAAGAATATATTTTACTTTGTTGTTTCTTCCTTAAATCCTGAGTATTATTGATTTTACTCCTTTTCACCTTCCTCACTTCCCCGCGAGTATAGTCAAGGCGTGCTTTAGCACCTTGACCGAGCAGCGAACCCTGCTGATCACCCTAACCGCTCGGGGTGGTTCGCAACAGTCCCTTCAGGACGTAACAACTGTACATACAAATATGTTTCCAACGTAAACAAATTGAAGTAATCGGCTGTTCGTTCTTCGAGGCGATCGCGGTTGCGTTGCCACTGTTGCCGAGCGCTGCGACGATATTTTGTGTGTATCGAATTGTCCAAAGCAACGGATCATTTTACGTATATATTTCGTGCTGTGCAACGCGTTTTCAAAAATGGCAAATGCAGAGAATTCAACAAGAAAAGAACTCAGATCCAAATACCCTAAAAAATCTCTCAACGTTGGGAATAACAAAAAAAGGAAGATACTTCAAGATGTCGTCATAAATTCGGATAATTTCGATGATAAGAGTAGTGATGTGTCATCAATAAATACAAAAAAAAGGAAGATTACGGCACATGGGAAGAAAGACAAAAACAATTCATCCAGTAAAGGCGGGAAGAGAGAGAAAGTTACACCACCAATTTCGGAAAGCTCAGGGAGTGATCCAGAAATCAATTTTTTAATGGACGAATTACCATCAGTAACTGAAAAAATGCCTTTGGTAACTCAAACTCAACAATCATCGAGTTCATCATATACCGCACTGCAGGACCAAATGAATAATTCATTGAAAGGTAATTATGATAAACTGTTAGATAAAGAAATGATTGAAAGCAGCAAATTTCTCGTCCGTTCAACAATACTTTATACGCAATTTTTATAACCATAAAATTTAAATTTATTGTAGATTTAAACCGCACCGTAGAGAAGCAATATCAAATGTTATTAACACGAATGAGCCAACTGGGTAGCCAAATGGTTGAGCTCAAACTGGCGATCCAGCAATTAGAAAAAACAACAGTGAACTGTGATGTAAATTCTGATTTTGAACAGAATTGGAAATTATTGCTTTCCTGCAATACCAAAGAAGAATTTCAAGAGTTCGACAACAAAATAAAATCAGATCAAGATTTTCGCCAAAAATTGGTAAACTTTTATAATAAATTATTCTACTTTTTCGTCTTTATTTATCTATTACGTATGCAAAACAAGAATTATAATTCCATCATAACATTTTTTGCAGGCACAAAAATTCATAAATCTCATTAACAAGCGAACAACAATCGTCCCAAATGTGGGCGAGATAATGAGATTCTGCTTATCACGAGATCTTGCCCTGAAAGGGTCTAGCCGGGTAAGCATAGGGAAAACGGCCCCAGCACCAATTTTAGTATTTATGTGTTCTAAATAATGCTCTTTCCCTAAAAAAACACTGAGAAAAATTTCAGATCTCTACCCCCTCTGGTTAGGGTGATATGGGGATAACAACCCTAAACTTTACCATTTTTTTCTCAGCAACTACTTAAGATATTTGAATGTTCCAAAATGCACCTAGTATGTACTTTTTAGCTCTACCACATATTTTTTTTTTCGAAATTGCAGATCAGTTCTTAAGGGTGGAAATAAAGGAATTAATTTTTGGGGGGTTGTTTTTGCAAGCAAACCCTTGTGTGACACCTACGAAAAAAATCAGGAGTAAAGCGTCACTACTTAGGTATTATCTCTACAAGCTGCAGAGGGGTCGGATTGGTGGAACATATTAAAAAAAAATAAAACGTGTATAAAACCTCTTGATGAACTGAAGCCTACACCACAGATCTTTTATGAGGGATCCCTCATGAGATTTCATTAATGCCTCCCAATGAGGGCCTAATAAGGCTATCCTGATGTGGACCTAATGCATTTGGCGTCACTGAATAGTCATTGGGAAAGCCTAATATGGGCCTAATGCATTTGGCGTCATTGGATAGTCATTGCCTAATGTGGGCCTAATACGATTGGCCACACTGGATAGTCATTGGGAAAGCCTAATGTGGCCCATACGCGGGGTTCCTAATACGGGCCTCGTGCGAATTTCCCAATTAAGCAGTCACGGATATTTCGCGTTACATGCCGCACGCTGGCCTGATGGGGCTGCCCCATCCGGGCCTAACAGCCAAATTAGGCTAACCTAATACGGACCTAATGTCTGCCTAACTAATAATTCTAGTCGGGATTCGATGCCGTCGCTGAAGGTTAAAACGATGTATTGCACATGGTTGTACAGATCGCGTATTATAACTTTGCCTCCCAGCGGCCACTGTGCAGGCCGTGCGTGCATACATTGTAGTATCATACAAAGTAAGAACATAGCGTGATTCTCGAGTCCGACCGTTGGCGTTCTTTTAATTCGATTCGAAAATCATTTCGGTAGCAAGTTACATAGTATTTCGCATAAATGCGTCGCGGTACAATAAAAATTCGATTCGAAAATCATACATTATTAGAAAAAAATTTACCACCGAATAACTATAGTGAAGACAAACTGAACATTATTACGAAATGTTAAGGTACCGATGGGCCGTGAGAATTTTTAGAACATGCTACATCTATCTATTCCATCAGGGATACTGATCTCCTTCCTCTGAGAATCCAAAGATCTTTTATCAATCATTTTTTAGTATGGCATAAAATAATAATAATTAATAATCAGTACCGCCCTTGGCACCGGACAGGATATCCACTTGTTCCGAGCCCCGCGCTTAGAGGACTCCACACGTTGATACATCTACATTTTATAAAAATTAAATGAATTGCATATCATTAGCGAGGCATCAAGCTTTTAAACATATCTAAAAGCTTCTATGTCGTAGGAAAGATTGCCTAGTTTGACATTACTGTCTGACGAACAAAAAACATGTGAAACTGTAAATTGCGATGATATAATTAATAATTGTGTACTACAAAAGGTGATAAAAGTAAATTTTGTGAGATAATTGTACTTCACTGTAAGTTGTGAGATAATAAACATACAATACTTTATTTTCTTAATATTCAATCATTAATTCGTTATGTTTACCAACACCTAAAAACTTTGTAGTATTATTGCAATAGATTTTCGTTAACAATAAGCCTGACTACAGAAATCATGCGCTATATACAAGGAGGGAGCGAGATGGAACGCTTTGCGTGCGCGACGGGCGCGAGCGCAAAGGACGGAGTGTCACGGCGTCCGAAAGACGGAGCGAGACAATACATCAACGTGTCGTCTGTCTCGTACCGTCCTCGCTCGCTCTCGTTCCACATCGCTCTCGCCTCGCCGGACAAGAGTGAGACAGAAGTGGTGGGGATAGCGAAAAGTCCGTATCTTGTACACCGAACCGAGCCCATAAGGAGACAATACTATAGATCAAATTATCTGCTCTTAATTAGACGTTTTCAATATTATCGGCTTTTTGTTCGAATTAAATAAATTAATTGGTCCGAGCCCCGCATCTCAAGGGGCGGCTCTAGTTTCTGTGTGCCGCGTGTCGCGTGATGAAAAATCTGAACATCGTTGGGCGTTCGCGTCGCGCCAGCCGAAAACGGTTCATCAGTAGACAGACTTGTTGCTAAGCGAACGTACGGTTCTCCCGACTGCATTCCTTAATTTTCTTAAAGCATGGTTATACCATCTTTTACAAAGTGCATTTACGCAGCTTTCTGAAAATCTTTACAAAGATTTTATTCTGATAAAAAAAAATTGTACGCATACATCATGCAGCGTGTGCCGGGAAATAAGGCAAATGTGTACGTATACGTGTACAATGGGTATTCGTATGGCGAGGATAAACGATGCAAGGGCATTTACCGGTGCACGTCGCGAGGCGCACTTACGTGTAACGCTACCATCGTGAAAAGTAGTGATGGAACTGTGGAAGAAAGAGGAACTCACTGCCACGCACCAAAAACCACAGTGATCGAGGAGAAAGAGATGCGTCAAGAGATGCTGCGTTTGTGCCGGGAAACAATGATGCAGCCAAAAGAAATATTCGACATGGTATGCCGTCGGTAAGTCGCTATTCTGTATTTAAACATAAATAGAACATTTTGTGGTAAATCTGTAGTCGAAGGGATTCTATTTTGCATATGCAGGGTGTACAAGAATTACTGGTACAAGTGGAAAGGGAATGACTTTACATAAAAGAATAAATCGGAAATATACATAGAATAACATTATTTAAAATCGCGCTTCATTTTCGGGAAAATTGGCTTCGAATTTCGATCTTCAAATCTGAACACACGTTGTCTGATCGTTCCCTTTATATATTACTAGTCCGCCGATGCATTTGGCTTACCTAGGGTGCCCCTCAGACGTTTCAGGCCGGGGGTACACGAGCGTTAAAATGGCCTCTGGCACTATTTTCAAAAAGATAGTATGAAGATTGAAATTTTCGTCGTTGTACGTTACGAATATTGCACGGACGCAGCGGCTCAATTGAGCAGTCGTGCAGACGAAAGTTATTCAAGCCTCAAATAATTTATCGAATAAAGACATGAGTGAAGAAAAGATCTTCATCCGTCGAGTAAAATTTCGTTTCTTGTCGCATAAAGATAATCCGAATTATTCGAATCGATTCGTTATTTAAATAATATCCATCTCTACCATAAAGTTCAAAGCCAATTTTCTCGAAAACAAAGTATAATTTCAAAAAATTTTATTTCATGTTTTAGACGTATTCTTTCTTTATGTAGAAATTCAGAACCGCTATTAGCACCAACCAAACGATACACTTGCTTAGGGGTCCTCGCACTTATTGCTTGTAACTTCCGCATTTTGTGAAAAATAAATGAATATAATGGTAATAAACGACGCATTCAATTTTTTAACATACGTTCAGAACTTATATCTCGATTGTTTGTTCGAGATAGGAAATTTAGTTGTCCCAGGCCCCACAATCTCTAAGGGTGCCACCTTGTGTAAGCACAGACCAGGAAACAGCAAAAATAAATCATGTTACACTTGACAGTCTAGTAGAGATTATGGTTAAATTTGAAACTCATATATTATTGTTTTTTTTTTAGAAATCCTACTGTAGGACAAAAGCTGTCCTACAGGAGCATGAAGCCCTCTCTTGATAGAGAAAGGTCGAAACAATGGCCAGCTCTTCCACGATCGTTCCACGAGCTTGGTCTCGCGCTACACGAGTACGCGCCTCTACGGGACACGTTTCGCTGCATGATCGACGCGGAAGACGGAACCAAGATTTTGCTGTTTACGTCGGATGCATTGCTGGGTGCGTGGCAGCAATCGCAAGAATTGTACATGGATGGTACATTTTCCGTAAGTCGTTAATGTTATTAACATTATAACATAAATCCTGTTGCACACAGCCCTATTTTAAACTATCTACATATATACGCCCGAGGTTGAGAGGTGTCGTATGTTACACATTAACCCTTACCGATATAAATTCTTCTAAATTTAAGTTCCTCGGCATACCGTTTGTGACACTCGCATAATGTTATGTTTGTTACTCTTAGGTTGTTCCGAGAGTACCAGCCATTGCACAATTGTACACCGTTCATGTACGGCGTATGGATACGGTAAGATGCACATGAATAATACTACGTTTACTAAAGTTTTGTCATTCATATTTCTTGTGATTTTGAAAAGATGTATACAGTAGCATTTTCAAACAGATTCGTAATTTTTACATCCCAATCGAAAAATAAAAATATTAACAAATGTAATGACAGACGCGCCCCCCCGCCGCCCCCGCGCAAATTTCGATAGATATGCCGTTGCTGAAGTAGTATATATCTCACAAATAGCACTTTCGGTGATAATATAGAAATCTATATATGTATATTAAATCAGTAGGTATATGTATAATGTTACGTGCCGACCATTTTTTCCGAAATCTCTTTTATGCCATCATTGACATCTGATCCAACCATTACGTGTTATGGGAGTTTCCCTCAATCAATAGTCGATTATCTGTGAAAATTCTTAATAGTTAATAATTCAATTCAGCTTGAAGCCTGTCACGCCACGACATAAGGTAAGCAGGCCAGTAGCTGGATAGTTTAGCTGATTCTAAAGTTTACATCAAGGTGTGTCTCAGAATTATCTGTTGTATTAAAAAAAATCAAAAGTTTTACACGTAAAAGTGTACAAATTTATAGAAAAAAATATCTGCAAGTAAAAAATTAGTGTATTCAAGGATAAAATGATGAAAATTCTATTCATAGCCCGTATCAGTAGATGGACGATAGGGCTAGCGGATGGACAGTTCAAAACCAATAGATGGACGGGTGTCTGGCTAGACGAATAAAAGACTTATTAGCTATAGTAGGTACATAGATTAAGTTATTGTTTCTTAAAACATAGTTTATTTTATCAAAACTAAAAACGTATGGAGTCTTCATTGGCAGAAAACGGTGCAACAGGTTGTGGGCCCAGGTCGCAAATAATGTGAGGTTATCTCTAGCCAAATGTGCTCAGACGTTTCACGCATGAAGTGACTCGCGCATGGTGGCGTAAAATCGTACATACAAATACACATTTCGCAAACAAAAATTTTTTTCCGATAAATATGTTAATGTTTTATAAAACATGTAACGGTCTTCCGTCCGGTGGTAAGGAGTGAGGAGGATGCGCTCAATCGGGATGCCAAGGTATTGAAATCCTCTCCTTGCTAATTACTGCGTTTATTATCTTGCACTCAAATATATGTACACTATTTACAATTGTCCGCTCCGCTGTGTGGGTCGCGTTATGGTTCGCGGCTGCCGGCGAAATTGTGGAGACCTGGTACCGGCCAGTTGTCTCTGTTTCGCAGCGGTAGTAGAAAGAGACCGGGCAGCGTCCGGGCGTCTCTGTCTCGGAACGGTAGAGGGAAGACACCGGGCAGCTTCCAGGCGTCTCTGTCTCGGAACGGTAGAGGAAAGAGACCGGGCAACTTCCCGGTGTCTCTATCTCGGAACGGTAGAGGAACGGTAGAGGGAAGAGTACGATCATTCGATCGACGGTACGGCGGATTTCTCCAGTTCGCGTGCACCGGACAGCATCCAGGCAGGCAGGCTGGCAGTGGGGATCCGTAGCCCCACTCGAACTGCCTTGGCTTCGTGACGCCAGGGCTTATGTCCCGATTTTCGGAAATAAGTAGTTGCGAGAAACCGACGCGATCTAGCGGCGCGGTGGGGAGTGAGCGTCATCGTGCTGACGCGTCGCGAGACCGGCAGGCTTCGGCCAGGTTCGGCGGGGCTCGGTCGCGGCCGCCCGTGCGTTCGGCCTCTCGCTCACTACTGGTTGCGCCGCCGCGCGCTCGGTTCCTCGCACTGGGACGCTACGTCACAAACAACAAACGTTTTTTCTACAAAATAAAAAACAATAATGTAGATTAAAACTCTAAGTCTTTCAATATTAACGATTAACCAACGATTCGTCCATCTGCTGGGCCCCGTCCAGCTACTGGCCTGCTTACCCTATTTTCCCATGCAGTATTGTCGACAGCAATCTTCCGTCGCACGGTGTTCTGAGAACGCTCGATGTGATAAGCATTCCGAAACCTAAACATTGTAGTAGACAATTTTATATTTTTCTTCCCTGTCAAATTTCTGTTACAGCATCATTGACAACTGATTCAACCATCTTAATTAATTGTCAATGATCTACAAATCAAATTATGATAATAATTTTGTAGCGATCTGATACTTGACCGTTTGGCAGTGGTGTGACTAACCCGGATAAAGGGGGTCACCACCTTCGGAGAAGGAAAGGAAAGAAGAGCGTTTCGTCCCGGGCCCGCCAGTGGACTCATCAGTAAGGCTACCTGGCGGAACCCTGCCTTAGACACGCTGGGTACAAGGACTAGGACGGAACTTTGTATATATACGAACTGAGGGCTCAGCCATCACCGGCGAGAAACTCTCAGAGCCGGGAGGCCCTCTGGTCGAGCGTCGACAACCAACTACGGGAGTCCCACAATTTTATATAAAGGTAAACGCACGAAATCCCCATATCGGTGTTCCAGCACGGGAAGGCAAGGGAAGGCGTTCTGTCCGCCGCGACACCGAGGTAGCCGCCGTCCGCATAAGACCCTCTCACTTGCACATAAAGCCCTGTCCTTGTTTAGCACCATCCCTGTCTACCGCATGCTCTCCGTCACTACCGTGCAGCGAATTGGCACTAAGAGGCTAGTTATTCCTTACGAAGGAGCAATATCGATGGTCCTTACTGTCGATAGCTTATTTTCACTATCTGTGTCTCCTTTATTTTTATCCAAGCGTCTGCGTTCCCTTCATTTCTATCCAAGCCTCTGCGTCCCCTTCATTTCTATAAACTTTACATAAAAACTCTGAATTAAAAATAGTTTGCTAGGATAAAAATATCTGACAATTTGAATGCAATTTGTTACAATATATTATTTTGTACATACATGATACAAATTTTCAGAAACATATGCGAAAGAAGATGCGTCTCGGTCGAATCGAACCTTCTCCGGACAACTTCCAAGTTTGCGACTCTAAATAAAAAGTCTATTAAAAAATTTTGGTGACTTACCTTGTTAATGGAAACAATAATTCAGTGTCCTATGTGGTTTAAAAACTCGTGACATTTCAAAAAATTTGGACAACTTCGCAGGTTATAATTCAATACTATAGGTATATGTACAATGACAGCCGACGATCCCTGCCGAATAAACCCGAGAGTCGACGAGCGAAGAACGAAATATGTGTTAGTTTCGTTTTGGCTGAAGTTGTGCGTGTAACGCGTATACGTATTATGTTGACGAAAGTCGACGAAAATTTTCTTGACGAAGGAGAAGAAAACGGACCGTTTCCGACTGATCCATGAGACGATATTATGATATCTCTGATATGGGCGGACCGATTTTATTGATTTTGGTCTTATTCGAAAGCTTATATGCGGTTTACATAAGAAAAATGCCTTTTAATTGAGAAAATATTGCAGGCGTGATGAAATATTAATGAAATAAGTTTCAGGTTAGGTTGGAATAGCCGGGGGACCAGTAAAGATACACGGCAGCGACAGTAGACATACAGGGTCATCGTTTAATCTTGCAACCAGCGCACGTGCGAACTTGTAAAATGGCAACACCGCCTCACGGACGCATTCCACTACAACCATGCACCGGCCCAGCGCAGAGCTGCCTGCGACCACTGGACAAGAGTGATACCCGAGCTACGAAAATTTTAGCGTCGCAAAGAGCTAGGTATTGGGAATTTCCCGGCCCAGGTAATCGAGCCGCGCTCCGCTTTTATGATCGGTTTACCACTCGCACCCCAGATTACTGTAATGAGGTTTGAAAATAATGTCAACTGATCTCGTACCCGCCTCAATTTCAAAAATTTTAGCTACGACAGGGTTGACCGCGGAGTTATACCCTTGTATGGAGAGATTTTTCTCCACCTGCTTGTAAAAGCCTCAGTAATGGCACATCGTTCCAAAAAATGACATTAACGTAAGTCGGTATAGCCGTGGCGTTGAGTAGCTAAAACATTCAGACACAAAAATTCTAGAAAAAAAATTCAAACACCGCTACAATCAAAGACACGTCGCATTAGTTACCCCTTACGTCTGATCTAGGTATGCACCGCATTAAGGATAAAATCATAAAGAAGAAAACCAGAACAATAGATTCTGAGGTCTGCAGAACTAACACATAATTGAATAAAAATTTAATTTCTCAATTTATGAATGTATTGATACAGAAACAACTATCCTATTGTTTATCAAAACCACGAATTTTAAAAACAGCGTTAAATACATTATCAAATAAACAGTTTCTAACAGCTTTTTAAACAGTTATGGTTAAAAAATTGATAAAAGAAAAATTAAGTAAACGTAAAATATGTTAAATTATCCATCATTAAGAGGGAATAATTTTTCCTCATTTTTCGGCGGAAATTGCATTCCGATATCTCTTACAGTTCAAAAGTTATACGAAAAAGGCCCCAAATTTTTCAACCGGGGCCGGGAAATTCTGAATAGTTCTTTGCAACGTTAATTTGAAAGAGACCAGCCCAAAATTCTCGAAGCTCGGGCATCACTGCTGTCCAGCGGTCGCTAGCAGCTCTCCGAACGCCGGGACGGTGCATGGTTGTAGTGGAATGCGTCCGTGAGGCGGTGTTGCCATTTTACAAGTTCGCGCGCGCGCGGGTTGTAGAATTAAACGATGACCCTGTATATACACAGGGTGTCGCAACATGTACTTGGCGTCGGGACGCTACCACGTCTCTAGATACTTTCAATTCATATGAAACCATTGAAATACAAATATTAATAATATCTTTTTCCCTGCAGCTGCTTATACTTGCGAGATATAACGTTTCAAAATAAACCGTGGCACGTATTACACTTAGCCAACGTATACGTATTTCGGAAAAGTCAACGTTCTCCGGCAGTTACAGTCAGGGGCGACTTAGGCGGGGGTGCAACCCGGTTTCAATTTAACTTTCTGTTATAACTCGCGAACTGTAAGAGGTAGAAAAAAAGTCTTCAGACCAAAGTTACTTATTATAATTAGGACAATCATTTCGTAAATTATACATCTTGAAACGTTATATCTCGCAAGTATAAGCAGCTGCAGGAAAAAAAATATTATTAATATTTGTATTTCAATAGTTTCATATGAATTGAAAGTATAGTGATATACTGGCATTGAAATCTCAGTAACGTCGTATCCCCTCTTTCGTTCCCTCTCGCTCGCTCTTCGGTTCTCTCTCGCGCGCCATTAGCGGCTCGGAATCGTCGACCTCGACGCTACGTCACTTCCTACAATAACATGTTCTATGTTAAAAGTTGCATTAAATTGTCTGTGGTAGTTTTTCTTTAATTAATTCCTAAACATTGCCTATTTTTGTGGCCTCTAACAGAAACATCCCCTTAATAGGCTTCTGCACACATTCGTGTCGCCGCGTCCCTACACACACACATATACCCTTATTCCTATAGCTGTCTCCCTCTACTACCCCCTGCTATGTCACTCTACTTCCGCTCCGGCCGTATTTTCCGCCCTACGGACAACGCTGCATGTGATCCATCGGTAGTTCGAAGTAATCCTTCAAAGAACAATTATCTCGCGTTTTCACCGCCTTTTTATAGTTCGCGTTATTTTGTGCGTTTTTAAATATATTCTTTTTTTTACATTCTTATATTATATACTTAGTTATCGTGTTAGTTTTTTATTTTTGTTAACTTTTTTTAAATTTTTGTTCGCGTGTTATATTGGTTCTTCGAGTACACTTTGAATATCTTCTCGAAATCGTTTTCATCATCGGTAAGTAAGAGTGTAACATCACAATACGTACAAAGACAACGCTGTCATATTGCAATATTCAAAATTAGTCTGCTGCGTAATTTTTTTTAATAAATTGTCAATTACTTTTTAGTGTGAAAATGGTAAAGAAATATTCTATCGTGGAGTTCAGTGATGGAGTGCAGGTGATCCCATCCTGCTGGATGGATGTGGATAAGAGTTAATGTACATGGCCGGGACATGTCTAAAGATCTTACAAACTTAGTAAACTTATTATTGAAGCAAATGCTCCATCTTCGGAAGTTGACACACAGTGGGAAAGTTGCACTATCGTCAAGTGGTTTGGCGCAACAGGCATATTTTTTTCATTAAAGAAATATTGCTATATAAATTGAATCACAATAGTATGTATGTATGTATGTATTGCTTTATTGTTTCCCCTTAGGGTTACAAGTTTCCACCTCTCTCCTCTCCTGTACAGTTGTTCCTTAACCTATCTTACTTCTAAACCTTAGCCTACTCCTTCGCTCCCTCTCCTCCTCACACTATCTCTCTCTCCGCACGCTCGCCTCCGCCGCCTTCCCCTCTCTTACCCTACGCTTAAACTATTCTTATCGTAACGCATACGTCTCTTACATCTACGATTTTCGCCCTTGCGTCCGCTAGCACCCTCCGCCTTTGACTTCCATTTCCACTCTTTCATACCATTCCCTCTTTCGTTCCTTCCTACCTTCAACCCTCCCTCCTACCCGCCCCCTCCTCCTCCGTTCCTTCTTCTCTCTCTTCTCCCTCTAACCCCTTCATCCACTCCTCCCCCTTCCCTCCTTCGTCCAAGATTTCCCTTATCTTTTCCTCGACCCCCCTTTCGTCTCCTTCTTCCCCTGTGCATCTTTCCAGCACGTGCTCCCACGTCTCTTCTTCCCCTCCGCACAACCTGCATCTCCTCTCCTCCTCCTCCTCCTCCCAATACCTTTCTCCCCTCATCTCGTTCCCCAGCCTGAACCTAGCTATCCTCCCGTACCTCGATTCCCGGACCTCCCCATCCCGCCGTCAGTACTTCGGGACCCCCCTCGTCACTATCTCTCTGTACCACTTGTTAAACCTCGATTGTTCTATCCGTTCCCATCTCTCCTCTCCCTGCTTCCTGCCACCCTCCTCCTCCCAACCCTCCAGCCCCTCTCGTCTCCTTACCCCTTCCCCACCTTCCCTCGCCCCTCTCTCCCTCCACTTCCTCCTCTCCCTCTCCCATGCGGACAGTTCTGTCCCCTCTTCCTTTTCTCTCTCTCTTATCTCTTTCAAACATCACCTGGCCAGCTCTCCTCCCTCTCCCCTGTCCAATTTCTCCTCATACCTCCACGCCCTTCCTCCCGCCCACGTCCTCAGCTTTTTCCTCTTTGTCTCCTCCCTCACCATGTATCCTGGCGTCCTCCAGTCCACTCCCAAAGACCACCTTATATATTTCTCCTGGATCCTCTCCACCTCTTCCCTTTCCTTCCACGCCCATACCTCCGCCCCGTAACCCACCACCGTCCACACCAGCGCATCGAACAGCCACATTCTCTTTCCCCAGTCTTTCCCACATTTCCTTTTCCCGATTCCCCAGACCTGCCGCATGACCACTCCCGCCTTTTTTACCCTATCCCTGATCTGCCCTTCCTGACCCCCGTTCTTCTTGAACACGTACCCCAGATACCTAAATTCCTTTACTTCCTCAATCCTCTTTCCTTTCCACCTCCAATCCACCTTTCTTTCTCTCCCCCCTCCCTTCCTGAACCTCACCACCTTCGTCTTCTCTACGCTCACCTCCAGCCTCTTTCCCTCCTTGTACCCTTCTAGCCGCCTAATCATGCTTCCCATCTCCTCTTCATTTTCTGCCAACAGCACCAGGTCGTCCGCGTATGCCAACGTGCATATTCTCCTTCCTCCTACTTCCACCCTTCCCCATCTTCCTTTCCTAATCTCCTCCTCCACGTCTGCTATGAGCAGATTGAACAGAATCGGGCTCATTGGACACCCTTGCCTTAAACCCTTTGCCGTCCAGAATCCCTCTCCTAGCTCCCCTCCCACCTTCACCCTGCTCGTCGTCTCCCTATATATCTCTTTTACCCTCTCTCTCAAACCCTCCCTTACCCCTCTCCTTTCCATCGCCTCCCACAATAACCTCCTGTCCACCGTATCAAACGCCGCACGGAGATCCACAAATCACGCCACGAGCTTGCCTTTCTTCCCTTGTATCCGCTTGCCTATTACGTGGTTTAGCACGTATTTGTGGTCTATCGTACTTCTCCCTCTCTTAAACCTCGCCTGATTCTCTGGGATCAACCCCTTCCCCTCCACCTCCTGCTCTAACCTCCCTACCAGGACCGCTACATATACCTTGTACAGCGTCGGCATCAACGTTGTCCCCCAGTACTCCTGCACTCGTGCCCCGCCCCCTTTCTTCGCCAGCGGCACTATAATGCCCTCTCTCCACCCCTGCGGCCACCCCTCCCCTTCCCACACTCTTCTACAGATCTCCCACGCCAACTCCAACCCCCTCTCTCCCCCGTGCTTCCACGCCTCATTCGGTATCTCGTCCCCACCCATTGCCTTCCCTTCCTTCAGCTTCTTCACTACCCTCCTTACTTCCTCCATGCTTATTCCCTCTTCGTCTCCCCTTCTCCTATCCCCCTCCCCTCCCATCCTAACTCTGTTTTCTACTCCTCCTAACAACCCCATAAAGTATTCCTTCCATTCCTCCTTCTTTATCCTTGCGTCCACCACTTTCCTTTTCCTTCTTCCCCTGTTAACTATCTCCCACACCCTGTTTTCCGTTTTCGCTTCTAACACCTCCCATATCAGCCTCTCCCTCTCCTCCTCTTTTTTCCTTTCGCACAGCTCTTTGTACTCCCCCTCCTTCTCTTGTACTCCTCTCTCCTCCCCCTCCCCCCTCTCCATCTTCTTAACTCCCTTCTCGCCTCCCTCTTCATATCCCTACATTCTCCGTCCCACCACCCTTCCCTCTTCCGCCCTTTCTCCCTTCCCCCCGCCTCCTCCCCTTTCCTCATCACCTCTTTTATCGAAACCACCGCCTTGCTCACTAACTCCTGTATTCCTTCTCCTTCTATATCCGCAGCACCCATCCCCTTCTCAAATTCCTCCTTCATCCTTCCCGACCACCGTCCTCCTCCCACCTTCCTATCCCTCCTTTTCTTGCTTCTCTCCCCCACTCCTCCCTCCTTCATCGTCACCACTAGCGGGTGATGGTCCGATTCAACCTTCTCTCCTACCTCCATCCTTTCCATCCCCTCTCTCGTCCCCTCACCCCCCCCAGCACATAATCAATCACTGTTTCCCCTCTTCCTCCCGTATACGTATATTCCCCCTCTTCGTCCCCTTCTATGCTCCCGTTCAAGATCTCCTACCCTGTCTGTTCTACCAGCTTAATTAACTTCCTTTCATCCCCGTTTATCTTCCTGTCCTTCGACTTTCTTCCCCCACCTTCCTCCTGAATCACAATAGTATATTGCGTGACAAAGGAGAGAAGTAACCGATTTCGACGAGCGTGAAGTTTGCTGTCCGAGCGCAGTTTCTCAGAAACTGAGGGTGATGGCGACAAACGGTTTACGGATTCGTTTTTAGCGTACGAAAACCTATAAGAAACAGCTATTGAATGTTACAAGTCCAGATGGCTGTTGTACTGTGTTATTACTCATTTTATCTTTTAATTCTATCTTTTAATAAAAAACGGTACTGTGACAGTTGTAATATCAAGTTAAAACCCACATAATCGATAACGATTAGTTGAACAACGTTATCTTCATACCACAGGGTAACGCTAAACTCCACTTTCCTTGGGAGGAAAATAAAAAATTGCGAATACGCATGCGCGTAAAGTCTTTTTCCCTTGGAAGAAAAGTAGAAAACGCGAATACGTCTGAAATTGGTCATTTTGCTCCCGCTCTGCAGGCGTAAAAAACACCCATTTTCATGCAGGTGTTGAAAAAATAACTTTAATGTGTTACGTATTATTAATGAATTATCTCTATCAGATACTTACAGAGATGGGCAAAGATAATATCTAGATAAACTCAAATAAAAGATACTTTACGTTTATTCGTTATTCGGAGCTTCGAATAACATGGTTTATCTTTATTCGAAACATCACGGATAAATAAATTTATTCGAAGCGAATTTATTCGACAGCGGAAGATAACTTTTTTATTCGAAGTGAATTTACTCGAAAGATAATTTCTTGATTCGAGGAACTTCTATTCGAACCGTCGAATAAGGTTTTTATCTTTATCCATAGTTTATTCGACTTTTATTCGAAGGCTTCGAATAACTTTCGACGTGCGATCTCACCTCGAGCTGAGGACTTGGGCTGTTCGGCGGCGGCTTGTGATCTTGGTTCGAGCTTCGGCTGGAGAGCCATACATTGTTGCTTGCGGTGGATTATACTTATATTAATAGGATGTATGTAAAACTTCCACATTTTCTATCGTATCGGCATGTACGTTTCAGTAACATACTCTTGAGATTTTTTAGATGAAAATGAATTTAAACACGATATAAATCGGATTATTTTTAGCATTATTACATTACAAATGTTACATTCATATTTAATTATCTATAGTTCTGGAATAATCCAATTTATACCGTGTTTGAACTCATTTCAATCGAATGAATCTAGCAACTTTATTAACAATCCATAATTAATGAGGAGCTCGGATGCAATAAGGAGACTAGCGCTCGAAAATGGGAAAAAATATTGTCCAAATGCTAAGAAATATTGGAAAATTAAATGTTGTTAAACTGTATTTTAAAAAATATAGTGTTGTAAAGCTCGTCACAACACACATTTTTTTTATTTACAGTTTGTTTATCGAATCATTACTCTAGTCTTTTGAGTAGTCTGTCACGACGTCCAAATGAACAGCTGAGGTTGTGAGGCAGACGAAAACACAGATCCAGCACTTTTGAGTCTTTGCACATCGCCCTTTCCATGTTTTGAGAATGATAGGACCCGCGCAATCAATACCAGTGTGAGTGAATGGTCGTGAGGGTGCAACTCTAGAAAGAGGTAGTTGGCCCATCAGTTGATGGGCACGGATCCCCCTTTGTCGAATGCACACCACACATCGCAGGATGTGAGACTTCACTGGCGCTCGTCCTCCGATGATCCAATAGCTGTGTCTGATGTGAGCGAGGGTGAGCTGGGTCCCTCCATGTGAAGTTTGTCGGTGAGCATGGTCTATGATCAAATCAGATAGACGTGAGTGGTGAGGCAAAATGGATGGATGCTTACTTTCATAAACCATGTGAGCATTGTTGAATCGGCCTCCAACACGAATGACTCCTTAGTTATCGATGAATGCTGTAAGCCGATTGAAGACGTGGGATGATGGTAATATCGAGCCTGTGCGGAGAACTTTAATCTCGCTGGAGAAGTAGATTGCTTGTGTTGCCTTTACCCAGAAGATTCTGGCCCACTCCAGGTCGTTTGGTGATAATGCGATGAGTGGCAATGAAAGAGGTGATTTTTTTTCAATCTTTAAACAAATCTGTAACAGACTGAAGTGATACGAATAAGCTTATTGAGGGATGAGTATTTGTAAATGAGGTCCCAGTGATATTCAATTTTGTGAACGTTGAGCAGATGTGAAATTCTTGGACGAGCCTCCTGTGCACTTGAGTCGTCCTTCAATGTTGGTTGTGTTGGCCATGAGTTACTGGGTTGAGTGAGCCATGATGGTCCCATCCACCATAGCTCGTGATGTTCAAGCTGGGCTGTTGTTAAGCCTCGGGAGGGGCAATCAGCTGGGTTTGATTTTCCGGGAACATGTCTCCATTGTGCGTTAGAGGTGAGCACTTGAATCTGGGTGACACGGTTCCTTACGTAGTCCTTCCAACGTGATGCATGAGCTTTGATCCATGTTAATGTAACTTGAGAATCCGTCCACAGGTAAATTGTAGCAATGTTGAGCTTGAACATATTTCGTGAGCTTTGCAAGCATCAATGCTGCAGTAAGCTCGAGCCTTGGGGTTGTGAGCTTCTTGAGGGGTGCACACTAGTGTCGACACTTTGTGATTTGTGGACGGTGATGTCACGGTAAAGTAGATTACCGCTGTCATGGCGAGTTGAGAGGCATCAGAGAATCCATGTAGTTCCACTGTAGAACTACTGAGGGTGTTGAACTACCTTGGAATTGGGAGCCTGGCCAGACTTTTGAGATCTTCTCTGATGATGAGCCAGTTTGAGATGACTTGGGATGGCAGTGGATCATCCCAGCTAAGTTTGTGTAACCACAACTCTTGCAAAAGTGTTTTCGCTCGAATGATGACTGGTGATAAAATGCCGAGTGGATCAAATATTTGTGATACTTCTGAGAGAATGAGGCGTTTGGAGAGTCTTGAGTTTGAACTTGGTTTTGATGAGAATGAAAAATTGTCGTTGAGAACATTCCATTGTAATCCGAGAATTTTGGTATTACAGTCGTCTAGTGATATAATTGTGCCGTGGGCTAGAGTAATTTTAGAAGTTGATTCAAGCAGCGGAGGGTATGTCGAATGCCATTTGGCAAGTGGAAAACCTCCCGCGTTGCACAGGTCTTTTAATTGATGAGCTATTGTGATGAGTGTCTCACCTGTGTCAGCACCACTAAATATATCGTCGACGTATCTGGCATGAGTGATGGATGGCATTGCCAGTGGGAAGCGATGGCCTTCATCTTCGACCAATTGCAGCAACGCCCTGATAGCCAGGAATGGAGTAGCCTTGGTGCCATATGTGACCGTTGTGAGCTTGTATGGCACCTCCATTGAGTCGTCATCAATCCTCAGCACCCTTTGAAAATCTTGGTCGTCTTCATGCACCTTGACTTGGCGATACATTTTTGTCACGTCCGTGGCAAATACATACTTGTGCTGACGAATCCATAATAGTACGTCAGTGATGTTGAGCAGGAGATTTGCACCAGTGTGCATGAGGTCGTTGATTGAGTGCTCAGATGTAGTCGGGCTTCATCCATTGAAGACGACCCTTAATTTTGTTGATTGCCTGTCTGGTTTCAGCACTCCGTGGTGTGGAAGATAGAAAATCGAATGAGTGTTAGGTAATATGGATGGTGCTCTTACCATATGATGAAGCTCCTCATACTCCTGCATGAACCCTTGGTAGAGATCGCAATACGCATCATCTCTGTTGAATTTAATGAGTGTGCGCTTCAAGCAAGCATGGGCAGTCTGATATAAATTACCCAGAAGCTTCTGCGATGATTTGAGAGGAATTCGTACGATGTATCGTCCTGTCGAATCACGAGTGTGTGTCGCTCGAAAGTGATCCTCACATTCTTGTTCTTCAGCTGTGAGTGGAGACGTTCCTTCTGAGGGGAGCTCTTCTTGAATCCAAAACTTTACTAATAGATCTTGTAGTGCCTTGTCGCTGTGTTGCACCATGGTAGCATTATGCGACAAACGAGCAGCTCTGTGAAGTTGGCACCCCAAATTCGAATTTTTAAAAACCCCGATGGCATTCGTTTGTCCATCGTTTGCCCACGTTTGTTCAACCAAAATTTTCGTTTGTCCAACCTTCAAAAAAAAGTTATGAACAAAAAAAATTTTTACCAGCACCCACATGAAAACTTTTTCAAAATTTTATGGGGGGTGCTGATTGTTCACCGTTTGTCACGTTTGTCCACCCAAAAATTTCGTTTGTCCAACCTCAAAAAAAAAAGTTATGAACAAATTAAGAAAATTTGTCATCAGCTACATCAGTGAACACTTTTCAACGTTTTAACAGAGGAATATTATTGTTCACGATCCAGCATCGTTTGTCCACCAAAAAATTTCGTTTGTCCACCGTCCAGAAACGAATTATTAATAAAAATCGCGAAAAAGAAGTGTCGCGGCGAAGCGATCGCGCGTAAGTTCGATTTTTCGTTAATTAAAAATCGAAATCGTTTGTCCAACGATGCATCTCGGTAGTGTAGATGTAGAAGACGTTTGTCCACCCCGTGATTTCGTTTGTCCAACCTCCAGAAACTAATTATTAATAAAAATCGCGAAAAAGAAGTGTCGCGGCGAAGCGATCGCGCGTAAGTTCGATTTTTCGTTAATTAAAGATCGAAATCGTTTGTCCAACGATGCATTTCGGCAGTTTAGATGTAGAAGACGTTTGTCCACCCCGTGATTTCGTTTGTCCACCCTCCAGAAACGAATTATTAATAAAAATCGCGAAAAAGTAGTGTCGCGGCGAAGCGATCGCGCGTAAATTCGATTTTTCGTTAATTAAAGATAGAAATCGTTTGTCCAACGATGCATCTCGGTAGTGTAGATGTAGAAGACGTTTGTCCACCCCGTGATTTCGTTTGTCCACCCTCCAGAAACGAATTATTAATAAAAAAACGCGAAAAAGTAGTGTCGCGGCGAAGCGATCGCGCGTAAGTTCGATTTTTCGTTAATTAAAGATCGAAATCGTTTGTCCAACGATGCATCTCGGTAGTGTAGATGTAGAAGACGTTTGTCCACCCCGTGGTATAGTTTGTCCACCCTCCAGAAACGAATTATTAATAAAAATCGCGAAAAAGTAGTGTCGCGGCGAAGCGATCGCGCGTAAGTTCGATTTTTCGATAATTAAAGATCGAAATCGTTTGTCCAACGATGCATCTCGGTAGTGTAGATGTAGAAGACGTTTGTCCACCCCGTGATTTCGTTCGTCCACCCTCCAGAAACGAATTATTAATGAAAATCGCGAAAAAGAAGTGTCGCGGCGAAGCGATCGCGCGTAAGTTCGATTTTTCGTTAATTAAAGATCGAAATCGTTTGTCCACCGATGCATTTCGGTAGTGTAGATGTAGAAGACGTTTGTCCACCCCGTGATTTCGTTCGTCCACCCTCCAGAAACGAATTATTAATGAAAATCGCGAAAAAGATGTGTCGCGGCGAAGCGATCGCGCGTAAGTTCGATTTTTCGTTAATTAAAGATCGAAATCGTTTGTCCACCGATGCATTTCGGCAGTTTAAAAGTAGAAGACGTTTGTCCACCCCGTGGTATAGTTTGACCACCCTCCAGAATCGAATTATTAATAAAAATCGCCAAAAAGAAGTGTCGCGGCGAAGCGATCGCGCGTAAGTTCGATTTTTCGTTAATTAAAGATCGAAATCGTTTGTCCAACGATGCATCTCGGTAGTGTAGATGTAGAAGACGTTTGTCCACCCCGTGATTTCGTTTGTCCAACCTCCAGAAACTAATTATTAATCAAAATCGCGAAAATGAAGGGTCCCGGCGAAGCGATCACGCATAAGTTCGATTTTTCGTTAATTAAAGATCGAAATCATTTGTCCAACGATGCATCTCGGTAGTGTAGATGTAGAAGACGTTTGTCCACCCCGTGATTTCGTTTGTCCACCCTCCAGAAACGAATTATTAATAAAAATCGCGAAAAAGAAGTGTCGCGGCGAAGCGATCGCGCGTAAGTTCGATTTTTCGATAATTAAAGATCGAAATCGTTTGTCCAACGATGCATCTCGGTAGTGTAGATGTAGAAGACGTTTGTCCACCCCGTGATTTCGTTTGTCCACCCTCCAGAAACGAATTATTAATAAAAATCGCGAAAAAGAAGTGTCGCGGCGAAGCGATCGCGCGTAAGTTCGATTTTTCGATAATTAAAGATCGAAATCGTTTGTCCAACGATGCATCTCGGTAGTGTAGATGTAGAAGACGTTTGTCCACCCCGTGATTTCGTTCGTCCACCCTCCAGAAACGAATTATTAATGAAAATCGCGAAAAAGAAGTGTCGCGGCGAAGCGATCGCGTGTAAGTTCTATTTTTCGTTAATTAAAGATCGAAATCGTTTGTCCAACGATGCATCTCGGTAGTGTAGATGTAGAAGACGTTTGTCCACCCCGTGGTATAGTTTGACCACCCTCCAGAATCGAATTATTAATAAAAATCGCGAAAAAGAAGTGTCGCGGCGAAGCGATCGCGCGTAAGTTCGATTTTTCGTTAATTAAAGATCGAAATCGTTTGTCCAACGATGCATCTCGGTAGTGTAGATGTAGAAGACGTTTGTCCACCCCGTGATTTCGTTTGTCCTACCTCCAGAAACTAATTATTAATAAAAATCGCGAAAATGAAGGGTCCCGGCGAAGCGATCGCGCCTAAGTTCGATTTTTCGTTAATTAAAGATCGAAATCATATGTCCAACGATGCACTTCTGCAGTTTAGATTTAGAAGACGTTTGTCCACCCCGTGATTTCGTTTGTCCACCCTCCAGAAACGAATTATTAATAAAAATCGCGAAAAAGAAGTGTCGCGACGAAACGATCGCGCGTAAGTTCGATTTTTCGTTAATTAAAGATCGAAATCGTTTGTCCAACGATGCATCTCAGTAGTGTAGATGTAGAAGACGTTTGTCCACCCCGTGATTTCGTTTGTCCACCCTCCAGAAACGAATTATTAATAAAAATCGCGAAAAAGAAGTGTCGCGGCGAAGCGATCGCGCGTAAGTTCGATTTTTCGATAATTAAAGATCGAAATCGTTTGTCCAACGATGCATCTCGGTAGTGTAGATGTAGAAGACGTTTGTCCATCCCTTGATATCGTTTGTCCACCCTCCAGAATCGAATTATTAATAAAAATCGCGAAAAAGAAGTGTCGCGGCGGAGCGATCGCGCGTAAGTTCGATTTTTCGTTAATTATAGATCGAAATCGTTGGTCCAACGATGCATCTCGGTAGTGTAGATGTAGAAGACGTTTGTCCACCCCGTGATTTCGTTTGTCCAACCTCCAGAAACTAATTATTAATAAAAATCGCGAAAATGAAGGGTCCCGGCGAAGCGATCGCGCGTAAGTTCGATTTTTCGTTAATTATAGATCGAAATCGTTGGTCCAACGATGCATCTCGGTAGCGTAGATGTAGAAGACGTTTGTCCCCCCGTGATTTCGTTTGTCCACCCTCCAGAAACGAATTATTAATAAATATCGCGAAAAAGTAGTGTCGCGACGAAGCGATCGCGCGTAAGTTCGATTTTTCGTTAATTAAAGATCGAAATCGTTTGTCCAACGATGCATCTCGGTAGTGTAGATGTAGAAGACGTTTGTCCACCCCGTGATTTCGTTTGTCCACCCTCCAGAAACGAATTATTAATTAAAATCGCGAAAAAGAAGTGTCGCGGCGAAGCGATCGCGCGTAAGTTCGATTTTTCGATAATTAAAGATCGAAATCGTTTGTCCAACGATGCATCTCGGTAGTGTAGATGTAGAAGACGTTTGTCCACCCCGTGGTATAGTTTGACCACCCTCCAGAATCGAATTATTAATAAAAATCGCCAAAAAGAAGTGTCGCGGCGACGCGATCGCGCGTAAGTTCGATTTTTCGTTAATTAAAGATCGAAATCGTTTGTCCAACGATGCATCTCGGTAGTGTAGATGTAGAAGACGTTTGTCCACCATGTGATTTCGTTTGTCCAACCTTCAGAAACTAATTATTAATAAAAATCGCGAAAATGAAGGGTCCCGGCGAAGCGATCGCGTGTAAGTTCTATTTTTCGTTAATTAAAGATCGAAATCGTTTGTCCAACGATGCATCTCGGTAGTGTAGATGTAGAAGACGTTTGTCCACCCCGTGGTATAGTTTGACCACCCTCCAGAATCGAATTATTAATAAAAATCGCGAAAAAGAAGTGTCGCGGCGAAGCGATCGCGCGTAAGTTCGATTTTTCGTTAATTAAAGATCGAAATCGTTTGTCCACCGATGCATTTCGGCAGTTTAAAAGTAGAAGACGTTTGTCCACCCCGTGGTATAGTTTGACCACCCTCCAGAATCGAATTATTAATAAAAATCGCCAAAAAGAAGTGTCGCGGCGAAGCGATCGCGCGTAAGTTCGATTTTTCGTTAATTAAAGATCGAAATCGTTTGTCCAACGATGCATCTCGGTAGTGTAGATGTAGAAGACGTTTGTCCACCCCGTGATTTCGTTTGTCCAACCTCCAGAAACTAATTATTAATCAAAATCGCGAAAATGAAGGGTCCCGGCGAAGCGATCACGCATAAGTTCGATTTTTCGTTAATTAAAGATCGAAATCATTTGTCCAACGATGCATCTCGGTAGTGTAGATGTAGAAGACGTTTGTCCACCCCGTGATTTCGTTTGTCCACCCTCCAGAAACGAATTATTAATAAAAATCGCGAAAAAGAAGTGTCGCGGCGAAGCGATCGCGCGTAAGTTCGATTTTTCGATAATTAAAGATCGAAATCGTTTGTCCAACGATGCATCTCGGTAGTGTAGATGTAGAAGACGTTTGTCCACCCCGTGATTTCGTTTGTCCACCCTCCAGAAACGAATTATTAATAAAAATCGCGAAAAAGAAGTGTCGCGGCGAAGCGATCGCGCGTAAGTTCGATTTTTCGATAATTAAAGATCGAAATCGTTTGTCCAACGATGCATCTCGGTAGTGTAGATGTAGAAGACGTTTGTCCACCCCGTGATTTCGTTCGTCCACCCTCCAGAAACGAATTATTAATGAAAATCGCGAAAAAGAAGTGTCGCGGCGAAGCGATCGCGTGTAAGTTCTATTTTTCGTTAATTAAAGATCGAAATCGTTTGTCCAACGATGCATCTCGGTAGTGTAGATGTAGAAGACGTTTGTCCACCCCGTGGTATAGTTTGACCACCCTCCAGAATCGAATTATTAATAAAAATCGCGAAAAAGAAGTGTCGCGGCGAAGCGATCGCGCGTAAGTTCGATTTTTCGTTAATTAAAGATCGAAATCGTTTGTCCAACGATGCATCTCGGTAGTGTAGATGTAGAAGACGTTTGTCCACCCCGTGATTTCGTTTGTCCTACCTCCAGAAACTAATTATTAATAAAAATCGCGAAAATGAAGGGTCCCGGCGAAGCGATCGCGCCTAAGTTCGATTTTTCGTTAATTAAAGATCGAAATCATTTGTCCAACGATGCACTTCTGCAGTTTAGATTTAGAAGACGTTTGTCCACCCCGTGATTTCGTTTGTCCACCCTCCAGAAACGAATTATTAATAAAAATCGCGAAAAAGAAGTGTCGCGACGAAGCGATCGCGCGTAAGTTCGATTTTTCGTTAATTAAAGATCGAAATCGTTTGTCCAACGATGCATCTCAGTAGTGTAGATGTAGAAGACGTTTGTCCACCCCGTGATTTCGTTTGTCCACCCTCCAGAAACGAATTATTAATAAAAATCGCGAAAAAGAAGTGTCGCGGCGAAGCGATCGCGCGTAAGTTCGATTTTTCGATAATTAAAGATCGAAATCGTTTGTCCAACGATGCATCTCGGTAGTGTAGATGTAGAAGACGTTTGTCCATCCCTTGATATCGTTTGTCCACCCTCCAGAATCGAATTATTAATAAAAATCGCGAAAAAGAAGTGTCGCGGCGGAGCGATCGCGCGTAAGTTCGATTTTTCGTTAATTATAGATCGAAATCGTTGGTCCAACGATGCATCTCGGTAGTGTAGATGTAGAAGACGTTTGTCCACCCCGTGATTTCGTTTGTCCAACCTCCAGAAACTAATTATTAATAAAAATCGCGAAAATGAAGGGTCCCGGCGAAGCGATCGCGCCTAAGTTCGATTTTTCGTTAATTAAAGATCAAAATCGTTTGTCCAACGATGCATTTCGGTAGTGCAGATGTAGAAGACGTTTGTCCACCCCGTGATATCGTTTGTCCACCCTCCAGAATCGAATTATTAATAAAAATCGCGAAAAAGAAGTGTCCCGGCGAAACGATCGCGCGTAAGTTCGATTTTTCGTTAATTATAGATCGAAATCGTTGGTCCAACGATGCATCTCGGTAGCGTAGATGTAGAAGACGTTTGTCCCCCCGTGATTTCGTTTGTCCACCCTCCAGAAACGAATTATTAATAAATATCGCGAAAAAGTAGTGTCGCGACGAAGCGATCGCGCGTAAGTTCGATTTTTCGTTAATTAAAGATCGAAATCGTTTGTCCAACGATGCATCTCGGTAGTGTAGATGTAGAAGACGTTTGTCCACCCCGTGATTTCGTTTGTCCACCCTCCAGAAACGAATTATTAATTAAAATCGCGAAAAAGAAGTGTCGCGGCGAAGCGATCGCGCGTAAGTTCGATTTTTCGATAATTAAAGATCGAAATCGTTTGTCTAACGATGCATCTCGGTAGTGTAGATGTAGAAGACGTTTGTCCACCCCGTGGTATAGTTTGACCACCCTCCAGAATCGAATTATTAATAAAAATCGCCAAAAAGAAGTGTCGCGGCGACGCGATCGCGCGTAAGTTCGATTTTTCGTTAATTAAAGATCGAAATCGTTTGTCCAACGATGCATCTCGGTAGTGTAGATGTAGAAGACGTTTGTCCACCCCGTGATTTCGTTTGTCCAACCTTCAGAAACTAATTATTAATAAAAATCGCGAAAATGAAGGGTCCCGGCGAAGCGATCGCGCCTAAGTTCGATTTTTCGTTAATTAAAGATCGAAATCATTTGTCCAACGATGCATTTCTGCAGTTTAGATTTAGAAGACGTTTGTCCACCCCGTGATTTCGTTTGTCCACCCTCCAGAAACGAATTATTAATAAAAATCGCGAAAAAGAAGTGTCGCGACGAAGCGATCGCGCGTAAGTTCGATTTTTCGATAATTATAGATCGAAATCGTTTGTCCAACGATGCATCTCGGTAGTGTAGATGTAGAAGACGTTTGTCCACCCCGTGATTTCGTTCGTCCACCCTCCAGAAACGAATTATTAATAAAAATCGCGAAAAAGAAGTGTCGCGGCGAAGCGATCGCGCGTAAGTTCGATTTTTCGTTAATTAAAGATCGAAATCGTTTGTCCAACGATGCATTTCGGCAGTGTAGATGTAGAAGACGTTTGTCCACCCCGTGGTATCGTTTGACCACCCTCCAGAATCGAATTATTAATAAAAATCGCCAAAAAGGAGTGTCGCGGCGAAGCGATCGCGCGTAAGTTCGATTTTTCGTTAATTAAAAATCGAAATCGTTTGTCCAACGATGCATCTCGGTAGTGTAGATGTAGAAGACGTTTGTCCACCCCGTGATTTCGTTCGTCCACCCTCCAGAAACTAATTATTAATAAAAAACGCGAAAAAGAAGTGTCGCGGCGAAGCGATCGCGCGTAAGTTCGATTTTTCGTTAATTAAAGATTGAAATCGTTTGTCCAACGATGCATTTCGGCAGTGTAGATATAGAAGACGTTTGTCCACCCCGCGATTTCGTTTGTCCACCCTCCAGAAACGAATTATTAATAAAAATCGCGAAAAAGAAGTGTCCCAGCGACGCGATCGCGCATAAGTTCGATTTTTCGTTAATTAAAGATCGAAATCGTTTGTCCAGCGATGCATTTCGGCAGTGTAGATGTAGAAGACGTTTGTCCACCCCGTGATTTCGTTTGTCCATCCTCCAGAAACGAATTATTAATAAAAATCGCGAAAAAGAAGTGTCGCGGCGAAGCGATCGCGCGTAAGTTCGATTTTTCGTTAATTAAAGATCGAAATCGTTTGTCCAACGATGCATCTCGGTAGTGTAGATGTAGAAGACGTTAGTCCACCCAGTGATTCCGTTGGTCCACCCTCCAGAATCGAATAATTAATAAAAATCGCGAAACCTAGATGGGTCTTGCCGAAGCGATCGCGTATAAGCTCGATTTTTTTCGAATTTATTATCAAAATCGATTGTTCTTGCCGTAAAGGTTTAAGGTGTTTGGTGGCATATTATCCAAAAAAATTGCACACACTTTGTCGCGTCTCTTTATTGGAACAACACTTCAATTTGTACTCCTCATCGAACACTTCACACTTTTCACACATCTGCAACACGTCCAGAATAACGCATGGGTGTATCAGCGGTTTTCTAGGCACTTTTCACAAATGACCACAATGAAATCGCAAAACTGTATGTAATATAACTCTCACAATTACTTCACAAACCGTAAATGAACGTACGATCTCACCAGAGCGGTCTGTGAACACTGACTGACTTTCGAGGTACGTGGTTGGAAAGAATTCGAGAGTATCGCTGGCATTTGTTTCGATTTCAGCAGGGGCACTCGGTGCCGTCCGCGTTACAAAGTAACTACGTATCTATACAAATTTCTGGTAAAGCAGGTCCGACGCAGAAGGGCGCTAGTCGAAGGAGGCGCTAAAACCCTATACTGGACAACTACAAAATGAATCGTTGGACAAAAGATTTCATCGTTTAATTAATGAAAAATCGAACTTATATGCGATCGCTTCGCCAGGACCCTTCTTTTTCGAGATTTTTATTAATTATTCAATTCTGGAGGATGGACAAACGAAATCACGGGGTGGACAAACGTCTTCTACATCTAAACTAACAAAATGAATCATTGGACTAACGATTTCATCGTTTAATTCATGAAAAATCGAGCTTATACGCGATTGCTTCACCAGGACGCTTCTTTTTGGGGATTTTGTTCAATTATTCAATTCTGGAGGGGGGACAAACAAAATCACTGGGTGGACAAACGTCTTCTACATCTAAACTAACAAAATGAATCGTTGGACAAACGATTTCATCGTTTAATTAATGAAAAATTGAACTTATACGCTATCGCTTCACCAGGACCCTTCTTCTTCGCGATTTTTATTAATAATTCGATTCTGGGGGTTGGACGAATGAAAATTTTTGGTGGACAAACGATGCTAGATCGTGGACAATCGTTTCCCTCAGTTGAAAAGTTGAAAAGTGTTCATGGATGGTGCTGATGACAAACATTTTAATTTGTTCATAACTTTTTTTGGAGGGTGGACAAACGAAAATTTTTGTTGGACAAACGTGGACAAACGATGGACAAACGAATGCCGTCGAGTTTTTTTAAAAATTCGAATTTGGGGGTGCTAACTTCACAGACCTGACTTTCTGCCATACGCTCTCACCTGCTTTGAATACATTATGTAGTCTCTACACTCACTATAGCAAAAGGCCACTCTATTTCTATAAATAATTGATAAGTTCTACGTTAAGTTATATATAATTATTAAAATGTGGCTTTATATATATATATTTACAGATAATCATCAAAGCAGAAGATGATGCAGTGTGATCTACGTTGGACTATGTACGCACAAATTTTCACGTAGGGTTTTGCATACGCAATTATTCATTCAATGATCTTTACATATGAGCACTTGTGATAACTTATTATTATAAATAATAATTAGTAAATCCTATTTCAGTTAATGATGCAGACGAAGAGAATTATTTTAACAGCTGAAAGAGAAAGTGACCTTGCTGCAGGAGCAAATGAAATATGTATCCTATTTCAGTTAATGATGCAGACGAAGAGAATTATTTTAACAGCTGAAAGAGAAAGTGACCTTGCTGTAGGAGCAAATGAAATATGTATAAAAAAATAAAGTTATTTTTTATTTTACATTAAAAAATATAAATTATTTTAATTTATTTAACATTAAAATTGATATTTAAAAACCACGGCCACGATCCTTGCCACGGTCCTCGCCACGACCACGACCACGACCACGGCCACGGCCACGGTAGCGCTCGCTAACGATGGCCCGGAGGAGGGCGGCTTGATCCCTTACCGCCTGCATAATGGCCCAATCCTCTTGTTGGGCCCTCACCCTCCTCCCGCAACTTGAATGGCGCGCTACGCGCGGTTCTGTAATTAGTAATAATAATAAACAATATTTATTAGTAAAATGTTTTTTATTTAAATTTAGATCTATTTTCAAACATTCTAAAAATATAATATAACTTCTTTAAATCTGTATGTATTTACCATCGGCAGTGGCCGGCCTCGCTGGTGGTGGTGGTGGTGGTGGTGGCGATGGTGGCGGTTGTTGCGGCGATCGTGGCCGCGGCGACTCCATCAAATTAAAACTCTCGAGTTCTACTTCAATGTCTAAAATAAATTACAAATTTCATCATCAAATGATTGGAAAAATAAAATAAATAAATTTGAATAAATGTATATAATAAATTTTTATTATTTACCATCTAAGATGGAGCCCTCCAGTTTATTCTGCAAAAATTAATAAACAATTAATTAGCAAAAAAGATCAAGAATTCATAAAAGCGGCGTATGATAGAAGAAAGTCATACATGTAGCGCAAGGGTAAGTATTGTTCAATTGCAAATTGGAAATTAGGAAATATAAAAATTTGAAAACTGAAATAGTGTATGATGCGAAATTATAAAAATTACATTACATTACATTACTAAATATGTTTCTTCTCATTACTTCACGAGCCTTTCAATTATTCAATCATACAAAAAACTGTAACGTATTATATTATAACTTTATTTTATGAACGATTCGCAGTTGTAACTAGTAGTAAAATAAGAAGATATTGGACACGTTTAAGCTAATATTCTAACTTATAATGTCAACAATTAGAAATATCAAACATATCTGATCTGAGTTGAACATAAACGAACCTGTAAACTACAACATTTTGAGTCGTTGATAGGCACGTTACCTACGTTAACTATCAATGGAAGTAGACCGTAACTGTATAATAAGTGAAATAATACAACAAGAAGATATGAGACACGTTGAACCATATTCTAACTTGTAACGCCAGCGATTAGAAGTACTTGGCGTCGAGACGCTACCGCGTCTCTAGATATCAAACACATCCGAGTTAAAATATGCTTCTATGTATCCAATATGTTCTTGTTGTATTACTTGCTATTCAGTTACGGTCTACTTCCATTGATAGTTAACATAGGTAAAGTGCCTACCCAAGACTTTCAAAATGTGGTACTTTCCATGTTCGTTTACGTTCAACTCAGATGTGTTTGATATATTTCTAATCGTTGGCGTTATAAATTACACAGTCCCCTACAGCACATTTGTTGCAGAAACGTCTCAGTTGCGTTGCGGTTTAATCCTTGGAATATTGCACGAAATGTTGCCGAAACGTTACAAGTAAATTGCTATGTCCGCCCCTGTGCAACATTGCAGGATATATTTCTGCAACATTTTTGGGGGATTTTACAGCAATGGTAGCGCAACATTTCTGAGATTTTACAGCAATGGTAGCGCAACATTTCTGAGATTTTACAGCAATGGTAGCGCAACATTTCTGAGATTTTACAGCAATGGTAGCGCAACATTTCTGAGATTTTACAGCAATGGTAGCGCAACATTTCTGAGATTTTACAGCAATGGTAGCGCAACATTTCTGAGATTTTACAGCAATGGTCCCGCAAGGTTTCGGGCAGTACGGCAAAAAAAATAACGGTATTTTTTATATACATATATTCCGGATGTGTCCGTGAGGGGGACCCGATGACATGAATGTGTGCAGAATCGTAGTAGCATAAACGTCCGTGTGTTTTTTATAAATAGAAAATACTTTACCCCAGGGAGATTCGAACCCGCGACCTGTCCCATACAGCACACTCCATGGCAGGAAGGTTGCCGGAACGTTCCACGGAACATTACTGGAACGTTGCTGGAACGTTGCCGGAACTTTCGTATGTCCGCCCTGTGGAACATTGCACGGCAACCTTCCTGCCACCTTCAGGGAACGTTCCTGGCATTCTCTGGCCACCTTCAGGGAACGTTCCTGGCATTCCCTGGCCACCTTCAGGGAACGTTCCTGGCATTCTCTGGCCACCTTCAGGGAACGTTCCTGGCATTCCCTGGCCACCTTCAGGGAACGTTCCTGGCATTCCCTGGCCACCTTCAGGGAACGTTCCTGGCATTCTCTGGCCACCTTCAGGGAACGTTCCTGGCATTTTCTAGGGGCGGTATTTTCAGTCGGTACTTATTCTTAAGCAAATGCTTAAGCATGCGGCATCTTCTACTAACCTAGTAGCTAATAAAGGATGCCGAATGCTTAAGCATTTGCTTAAGGATAAGCCACGACTGAAAATACCGCCCTAGCAATGTTGTTTCGGCAAAATTTGTGTGACATTACAGAAATGATAGAAAATGTAAGGGAAATTGATTAAACTTCAATAAATATGGACAATTAAATATTCATATATTTATTTTTTGTTATTTCTGGTTATTAAATATTCATATATTTATTTGTACAAGTCGACAACAGCAACAGCAACAATAATAATAACAAAAAAAAAATAATAGTATCGATATGTATCGATACGGTATCAGTCCCATCTTATAAAAAATATATGTAAATAAAACTAATCTGAATATAAAATATGAAATGACACAACACAAAATAGATATGTAGGTATAACTATTATTATTATTATTAACGGGTATAACCCTTTAAATAAAATTAATACAAACATAAGAAGAAATAAGAAAAACTTACTACTAGGTTACAAGCCATTCACTTAACGTTGATTACGCTTACAAATAAATACATATATACAAAGTGTACAAAGTGTGATTTATCAGACATTTATAGAGACATTACGTGAAGTGTGAAAGTGTTCCAACGTTGTTTTACGTCATTTAGTTAATATTTAAAAATACCAAAGGTAAGTTATTCTATTTAGTAATCAGAATTGCACGTGACTTTTAAATAAGTTCAGTGGTTTTATAAATAATTGTTAGTTTCTTGAAAATGGTCGCTGGGGTACTTTGATACACTAAGACAGGGGGGCACATTGATATGCATCAAAGTGCCCCGCTATTATACAATAGTGTCCCAATATACAAGTTTGCATGAAATCTGTAAACTAGTTATTCTGTTTTCCGGAAAATGGTGCGAACGTACAAACCTAAGACTGATAGAGGAAGTATTAATGAGGAGAATGTAAAGACTGCTATATCCGAAGTTGTATCGAAAAGATTGTCTATAGGGAGGGCAGCTGACAAATACAAGATCAAAGCTGCAACTTTGCAACATCGCATTGAAAAATGTTTTTCATTAAATTTTTGTAAATAATTACCATTCTCATACAATTTACGCTTTGTATCAAAGTGCCTCATCCAATGTATGTAAGTGCCCCGTAGGTGGGGCAGAATGATACAAAACCCATTTTTTACTCAAGTCATTAATTCTCATTATCTTCTAACTTTAATGATTCTTTTGATTGCTATTATAATATTGATTAGTTATGACATGCATAAAGCAAAAAATTTTTTTATTTTACTCATTTTTGTTGCATAACATATGAGATTCAGTTTTTCTGCATCAATCTACCCCACTTCCCCCGTGTGCTACGGATTTTGATGAATCTCATATATATATGTCGTAATGTAGGTATAGTACACCAACATATATCTCGATGTTGCATCCAACATTCAACAGTTTCCGAAATATTAATAAAAAAAGATATTTTGGCATTGAACAACCGAAGCGATACCTAGTGGAAAAATCCGTAGCACAAATATCGCTGCTTCAGTCAAATTCAATATGGCCATGCACTAGTCTTTATGCTAAAAGGTATCATATCGAACTGGAAACTCCCATTTGCTTATTATTTGAGGCAGTCAGAGCAACAACGGACCAACCCACATTAAAATTTTTTTTTTTCTATTTTATATAGTTAGTAGAGCCTATTGGAATACGTTATTGCTACTAATTCAATTTCCAAAAATATGTAGGTTAGTCCGTTGTTGCTCTGACTGTTTTATTTCACAAAATGCAAGACTGTCGAAGAAACAGGACTCATCATCCTCAGTATGGTTGGCGACAGTGATGGGTAAATCACTAGAAAGCAACGTAATTTACGTTACCAGACATACGTGTATAATATTAAAATGTCCTGTATAAAATGTTCAGTGGACCTGCCTCGGCAATATAGAGGGTAGTAGGGAAGTTCCCACATCTTTTTCAAGGTTTATTAGGCTCTTATATTGCCGGGGCAGGTCCACTGGACATTTTATACACGTATGTTACGTAACGTAAATTACCGTAAATTACGTTGCTTTCTAGTGATTTACCCATCACTGGTTGGCGATCAAAATACAACAAATGCTGCAGCAATTAATAGATTATTACTGGATTCGCAGACTATGTCGGACGGCCATATTGAATTTTACTTCGAAAAAAATGAAACTGCCTATACTGCACGTCATTGAAGAAGGAACCCATTCACGCATGTCGAATGAGCTCATTGGCTCCGAGGGAGCGTTGGTTGGGGTATAGCCCAATCGTAGCGCGGAACAGGTCTATGCGCAGGTTCCTTCTTAACCCTTTCAGTACGGCGTACATTTCCGCGAAAGTGCTTTTAACTAATTTTTTTTTTTTTTTTTTTTGTAAACTATCGGAGATGCCGACTAAAGTCGGCGCCAGGAACGGCGGCTCGTTCTGTGACGCCGGATATATCCGGCACTGGTACACACAGGTCATCAGATGAATGCCGGATATATCCGGTGCTGGTACCGAAAGGGTTAAATGACGTGCAGTATAGGTGGTAGTTGAAACATTGTTACAAAATCACAAATGAGAATGGCAGCTCGCTCTCCCCCCACCCCCGTGCTTCAGCGACTCTTAAACCGCATTGGTCTTCATTTCTGCCCGCACGATCCGCTTTCTTGTTTGCGCAAACCACTTTCCAGACACGTTAATTATCTCCATGTCCGTTGCTCGCAATCCCCTGTCGCTGCATGTAGCGTGTACTGAAGCTGGAATAATACATGCATTTATTTTACAATTTTAATACCTGAAATGAAATAAATAATAAATTTACTTACCTAATATTAATTTCACTAAATAATTGTACGATTTGAATGCTCGTTTTTGTTTCCTTCCACACCAACTATACTGTTCCGCCACACAATCATTCATAATTTTTTGTAAGACCATCGCCGTCGTTATCGCAACGTTGCTCCCACCGGTTTTCTTCAATACATCAACCTATAAAAAGTCATTAATAAATTATTTCAGTCATGAAACATGGCTTCAATAAAAACAGCATTCGTGTCACAGGGTGCATTGAAGCAATGAAAAATAACAATCACCATTAGTTTAAATAATTGTTATAAAAAAGTTAATGGATGTTTACAAGGAAACTGTATGAAAAGTAAAAGCTTGTCGCGCAGCCAGCAACGAAATACAAGGTGTCCCATAAAATTGCGGGACTTTTCGGAATATGCAATATCCTGTCTTTTTGCATCGGGACGTCACATGTTCCAAAAAGTTCGCAATTGTATGGGACACCCTGTACATGCAAGAAAAAGTCCATCGTCGTGCAATAGTATAAGAAGTGGAGTGCATTTTACAAATTGCATGTATGTTGCTACTATTTATTAATTGTAATAAATAACAATACTCAGGTAATTATCCTTTGTATGACTGCAATGCAGCAAGATAAAGTAGCTGTTGAATATAAAAGTAAGTATAATATGAAGTTAATTTTTGATTTTATGATACTAGATACCCTTAGTGCATTTATTACTCTTGCGTCACTTACCATAGCATTAAATACAGCCTGGTCCTGTAATTGATTGTTAAAATTCCGCAATCCCTCCTCATCGTTAATGGGAAGATTGTGCGTTGTTGAAAAGTCTGTTTCACTATCGACTATTATGTTTCTATTGCCAGAAATCATTGCCACTTTTTCTTCCATTCTGTTCAACTGTTTCTTCATATCGTTTAACGTCAGATTAATAGCTGCAACGCTCTTCATCATAAATCTTTCGAACTCTGAATAAAGATAAGAGAAGTTAATTTAACATATGTAATTTTTTTTAACAAAAACTACATTTAGGATTATAGTCAATGGGTAGAAACCCATTGGATTGGATATGAGTTTGTATTTGCGGAGACGTACTTGATGATGATGATGATGATGATGATTCTGCTCTTGATGATGATGATGATAATGATACTGCTCTTCGTACTGGTCCTGGTGATGCTGCCGTTGGTGCTGGTCCTGGTGATGCTGCCGTTGGTGCTGGTCTTGGTGATGCTGCCGTTGGTGCTGGTCCTGGTGATGCTGCACTTGGTGCTGGTCCTGGTGATGCTGCACTAGGTGCTGGGCCTGGCGATGCTGCAGTTGGTGCTGGTCCTGGTGATGCTGCTGTTGGTGCTGGTATTTCAATTTCCTCGGGAGATGCGTGTAGTGTGTGTGTTGTATAATAGTGGTCCGTTGTTGGCGTGTTTGTAAAATCTGCATTGAAACCCGCAATTCATCATATAACACAGTCCAACAAAATGAAACTTTTTCTCTGTTCCGCAATATCAAGGCGAAAAACTCTACAAGAATCACCCAGCGGATATTGCAGACCAAAAATCGTGTTTTACAGTGATAATTGTTACCATCCTCCGATCAATGTTCATAAGGGAGTCCCAAAATGGCGAGACTTCTCGGATGATGCAATATACCGATAAAAAAAGACATCGAAACCGTTTTCGGATGCGAGGCTTCCGGCCCACACAGTTTAAGGCCGTGTGAAGTGAACGCACAGCAGCGTACGGTAAAGGACTTTTCGATGTGATTTTACATCGGGATATTACATGTTCCCGGAAGTCCCGCAATTTAGAGACACACTGTATATTACTTCACATTTATGTTCATAATAAGTAATGAATGATTAATATAAAAATACCTTGTTCCAATAATGCCCGCAGAGGTGGAACGGGTAATACAGTTTTCACTGTTTTATTCTGCTTCTTTCTGGGCGGTTCATGGTGAGTGTCCTCTTCCTCGCTCGACAGTGCAACACGGGTCTTGCGTCTTTTGCGCTCTTGTAAAGTTGTCCTATTATAATATTTTCCCTCGTTCTTCCCATCGGACTCCTCTACGTTAGACGTGTCCATTGCATCGCCCCTCAACTCAAGGGCTCGATTATAATTATCTGACACAGATAATTCATTAATACGTAACACATTAAGTTATATGCGTATTCAGGAAGAAGTTATAGAAATAAGGATTTAATTGAAAAAACATACCTGTTGAGCAAAACCACTTAATGATGTTGCAACTATCCCACTCATCACCTTCCACTGGAGGCAGTCCCTTCATAATTATTTTGTTGAGCGTGTAATCGTTTCTGATGTGGCTGGGCCACACACTGTTGCTTTTTTCCGCATTCATCCAAGACGAGGGAATTATTTGGACGCCATCGGAAAATTCAACAATGCTGTACTTTTTCAACATTGTTGAGGATTGTACTAAAAAATAATTATGAGAATTTATTACAAAATTGACACTGCATTATATTAGAATACTTATGAAATATTTCAGTATTATAGCTTTGTCTTAATCGTGATGTTACTTGTACTTACCGATAATGACCTAAGCCTTTGTAAACGTATTCAAAGCTTGACTTTGAAAAACAAGCAACGAAAAAATTACAAAAAAAAATAAACACAAAAAATACAAAAAAAATCTAACGCGCACGCGGACTATAAAACGAATAAACTAAATGAAATATATTTTAAAAACAAACTAAACACACTATAAGTCTAAAATGAATAAGAAAAATCTAAATATATATAATAAAATATTAAAAAACACGCTTAACACACTATATACGTATATAAAAGGAATAAAATAAATTGAATATATAATTTGAAAAAACACACTAACACACTATATAATATAAGTATAATATAAAAAGAATAAGAAATATTGAATATATAATTTTAAAAAACACACTAACACACGATTACTATAAAAAGAAGAAAAAAAGGGAATATATATTAACCTTTAGAGGGCCGGGCTGGCCACTATAGTGGCCACCTAAGAATTTGGATACTTTGCCGGCCATTTTGCTGGTATATATGCATAAATTTTAAGTAAATAAAATTTACAATTTCAATGAAAAAATCCCGGCCCTCTAAAGGTTAAAAGAAAATAACGCGAAATATAAAAACTTGTCAAAACGAGAGCTGCTTGTTCTTCGAGAGTTAACTTCGAACTGGCCAGGTCTTGTAACAGGATTGGCGAGCGCGGTTCAGCCAGGCGACAAAGAAGTTCACTGTTGGCGCTCGAGCCGAACCGAGCCAAGTCGACCCGAGCCGAGCCTTGCCGCGAACCGAGCCATGCCGCGAACCGAGCCATGCGCCGTTGCAATTCACTCTTACGACGGGTGGACGAGCGATTTTTTAACGAAATCTGGCAGAAAATGTTGAGGCCAATGTGTATAACAAATTCCAGAATACAGTGTTGGAACGCTTTGCGTGTGCGGCGGGCGTTCGCGTCCCCGTGGTCACCGTAAGCGCTTGCGACCATCGCGCACGTAAAAGACGGAGTGTCACGGCGTCCGAAACAACGGAGCGAGACAAAACATCCTCGCTCTCGCTGTATCTCTCCCTAAATTAACTGCATCTTTCAATCGGGTGAATTTCCGAAGCTAAAATTTGACATTTGGAGTCCTCTCACATTCTTCAAAACGGCGTGTGCCGTGTATTAGTATTGGTTGGGGCTAGATTAATGCGGGGGACGAGCGACCGCTCCGCGAAAATTTTCAAAAAATTAACAATTTTTTATCAATATTTCGGAAACTAATAAGTACCCGAAGCTACAATTTTAGATTTAGGGTTCACACCCCCTCCCCCCCCCCCCTCCACCAACCTCATCTCGATACATTGTATCAGAGATGGGCAGAAAATTATTTCAAATAAAAAATTAAATTCGTCTAAAAGACGAAAATTTTATTCGAGACTCATGAATAAGATTTACCCCGAGTCAATATTTAATCGTAGCGCTCATAATTGAAATCATGGGTATTCAATCGTCGGCCACGATTGAATTACTTCAGCCAGAGAATTAAAATCGTCGGCCATGATTGAACTACTTCAGCCAGGGAGTTCAATCGTGGCTCGCGATTGAATTGCCTTCTGCCATGGGTAGTCAAATCATGAATGAATGAACAGTGTTCTCGTATTCAATCGTATTTAGTCGACTGAAGCTCGATAACCTCGAGACTTGCGAGAGCCTTTGATCGATGCCGAGCGACATTGTATCGTTCACCCGTCTAAACTGACGCCTGGAGTTGCTTGGCGATGTGTCATCGATTATACGAAAAGTGAATTTCTTTATTTTTCATCGTATCAATATGACAGTGACACCGATGGATTCCTGGCGTTCTCACGATTAATCGGTCAGAAAATAATTGAAATCAGACTACTTTTAATGGAGTTAGGTGTAAATTGTGTAAATTAATTGTATGCATATGTAATTTCGTTAATTATGGCCCAAATTATGTCAAGTTTGTTATAATTTTTGCCAGGGAAACAGAAGGACGGGGTCGTCGCCGTAGCCGTTGCACCGTAAACAGACCCACGATGCATCGAACAGCCTTCTCCGCTCGTAGTAGAGGTTCTGTTTTCTGTCAAATATAGACACAATAGAGTCAGACATTTACGAAGCATTAGGAGAAAATTTGTGTAATGCATTACCAGCTTTCTTAGCGTTTCGACAATACATTTTCACATTTTTCAGCGCTAGACCCGTTATTGCACCCGACCGTTCATTAACCGCCCAACATTTTCTTAAAGTTGCTGTCAAACGCCAATCTTTTAACTACCTTTACGTGCCTAGCGAGAAAAACTCTCAATTACTACCTGAAGCGGCGAAACTACACATCTGCCTGCCAAACGTTCACCACCATAAACGTTGTAGGGAAAACAGACCCATAAAGCATTGGACTCACTGGTCCGCATCAATCCTTGGGTTATTCCTATCCACGACCTTTCCTACTTTCACTTTTCTACCCATTAACTATGGTCGCGTACTTCCTTACTCTGTCAAAACTTCCTCACAACATAGGCATAGGCAATAAAGAAGAAAACCCAATAACACAGAAGCCACACTCAACGTTCTTCCCCCAAATGTCTACTTCTCGACCTAATATTAACTGGAAAAAATGTATGAAACGTCAAAATATATTCTTATACATTTAGTAATTCAGTGTATAAGTGCATGCTAGCGTTACCGAATGTAAGGATGAGGTCGGGGGCGGATAGCCCCACGCTGTCCTGCTTTCGAGAGTTTTATGGTAGGGACTTAGCTTGTGAAAAAGTATTGTCGAAACGCTAAGAAAGCTGAATTTAATGCTTCGTAAATGTCTGACTCTATTGTGTCTATATTTGACAGAAAACAGAACCTCTACTACGAGCGGAGAAGGCTGTTCGATGCATCGTGGGTCTGTTTACGGTGCAACGGCTACGGCGACGACCCCGTTCAATGACGTCTTCGCCGGTCATAAATTGTTTCAAGAGTCGAAGAGTATGGAAAACCATCTGGGCCCGTGACTTCGGCAGACGAGTGGCCCCTGCAGAGTTTTTCAAACGAGCGGATGTTTCGAGGTCTCGTTTCATTTTGTGCAAATTATATAATACATAGTAGCTTTTTCTTACAAAATATTAACGGATCGTTATGAGACTTAAAACAAACTTCAGAAAACTCTAGCGAAACCGTAAAGTGTATGCATAAACCCTTATGTTAAAAAATATAATAAAATATGCAGGTCAGCACTAGCCATTAAGAACGGAAAAATGTTAATTTCTTTATCGGATATGCACGAAAGTGTCATCAATTGTCTCCTTCTGTTTCCCTGGCAAAAATTATAACAAACTTGACATAATTTGGGCCATAATTAACGAAATTACATATGCATACAATTAATTTACACAATTTACACCTAACTCCATTAAAAGTAGTCTGATTTCAATTATTTTCTGACCGATTAATCGTGAGAACGCCAGGAATCCATCGGTGTCACTGTCATATTGATACGATGAAAAATAAAGAAATTCACTTTTCGTATAATCGATGACACATCGCCAAGCAACTCCAGGCGTCAGTTTAGACGGGTGAACGATACAATGTCGCTCGGCATCGATCAAAGGCTCTCGCAAGTCTCGAGGTTATCGAGCTTCAGTCGACTAAATACGATTGAATACGAGAACACTGTTCATTCATTCATGATTTGACTACCCATGGCAGAAGGCAATTCAATCGCGAGCCACGATTGAACTCCCTGGCTGAAGTAGTTCAATCATGGCCTACGATTTTAATTCTCTGGCTGAAGTAATTCAATCGTGGCCGACGATTGAATACCCATGATTTCAATTATGAGCGCTACGATTAAATATTGACTCGGGGTAAATCTTATTCATGACGAATAAGACTAAAGTATTTTTTATTTGATACGTCATTTAAATAATTTTTTATTTAAATAATGCCCATCTCTGCATTGTATACATATCTCCGCTTAGAACAGTGTTCGCGTATAAAGAATACTTAGTAGGATGTAGTCGCCGGCTCCGTAGAGAAATAATGAGATCTAAAGGTGGGATTTCCTAGCCGCGATCGGCCGCGGCGATCCCACTAGCGCAACGGAGACACAGATGCATACTTCTCCATTGCACTGTTGGGATCGCCGCGGCCTTAACGCCGTCGTTGACGCTTAAGCCACACACACGTTGAGATCTATATCCATACATGTATCAATACAGATCGCGCTATATGTACATGTGCCTCAGATTTCGGTTGTGTATGAAACGACAATGACACGGTGAGACGAAATCATGATACACCACCTCACAAGTGTAATAAAAAGCTGAGAGTTAATGGAAATCAAAACCGGAATTGGTTGTACTATTATACTATATGCAAGCAAATACTTCCGATTCGTTGATCTGTGCTGTGCACCGTCGTCAAATCGAATCAATCTCGTCCTTTCGACGCAACCTCTCGAACCCTCGCCGATGACCCTGACGTCATCGGCTTTCCTCAAGCGTCGAAGTTACATTGTAACCCTTAAGCATCCTACTGGACCTCGCCTTCCAAGTCGGCGAGCGATGCCCAGTGTTGTATTCGATATTCCCGCCTTAGGCGTTAGGACTTCCTTACATATATTTTGCACGGAATGAAACGAGGCCTCCAAACTAGGGCTCACGGCGTAGAACGTGTATTGAAGATACATGTGTAGTTAATATATTCGTGTTCTAATCGGTGTACTTGTTAATACACGGGTACACGTGTATCGAAATATACGGTTTCACGTGTATTAACATATCCATATTAATATAATGTACATAATTCTTAATAAGTAGTTTATATACTAGTATTGTACTCAAATACACTTAGAAATAAGTTTTCTTCGTTCCATATAGCCCACCCATAGCGGAATTCTGCCTTTGAATATTTTCTACAGCCGTGTACGCGTTTCGCCGTATACCTGCCATTGTTTAATATTTTCTAGCATTCGAATATTTTGGAGGGGCGCCAAGTATGCTAAAGCCGCCCCTGCTTATTTTCACGTGCACGCATCACGCTATCAACGAGTGTCCCCGCTCGTTTGGAAACCCCTGCAGGGACCGCCCGTTTGTCGAAATCACGGGCCCAGTTGGTTTTTCTACACCACTCGGCCCTTGAAACACTTTATGGTCGGCGAAGGCGTCGTTGTGTCAGGCAGCCTGCACTCATCGCCGTAGCCGTTGCACCGTAAACACTAAACAGAGCCACGAATCACGATGCATCAACCAGCCTTCTCCGCTCAGCGCCGAATTGTCTTACACAAGGGAAGATACCGCAAATTAAAGAAATTATGAAACTTTGGGCATACCTATACAGGGTATTACTTTACTGATAATCAATACTCTATGGAGTGATTCTACAGGCGAAAATAAGACGAAAATATACAGTGGCGAAATTGTGGTGAAGGCTTCATTTTCGAGAAAATTGAATTTGTATTTCAGCTAAATACGCGTGCACTTCGGCGCCTGAGGGGCACGCGGAGGCACGGGTAACGCGTTCGGCAGTATTTTAATGTAGAAGGATCGGCCTTCCGGAATAATTTTGTTTCCGGTTAAAAAATGGTTTTTACAATAATGAAAATTATAAACAAAGTCCTATTTTACAAATTTAGGCTTAAGATCGCGATTTTAAAAATCCGAAAAAGTACTACCACAGTCGCTGAAGAATTTTCTATAAAATAAGCCTATCTCTTGCTGGTAATTTGGAAAATAAAAATTTGTTTATAATTTTCATTATTGTAGAAACCATTTTTTAACCGGAAACAAAATTATTCCGGAAGGCCGATCTTGCTAGATTAAAATAATGCAGGCATCAACTAAATCCCACCAAAAAATCTGTTGCAGATAGATCGCGTTGGTCTGTGGGACCCTTTAAGCTAGATTCTCACTAGCTTAAAGGTCTGCGCACACATATCCGGTCCGTGTCAGTGTGCCAGTGGTAAGAAGAAGAGGAGCGTAGAGGGTCTCTTCTTCTTACCACAGGCAGGCCGGAACAAACACGGACACGGAACGGATATGTGTGCGCAGATCTTTAATCGCCTTTCGCCCCTACGGCGTAGGACCTATCCGGATATACCTATGCTATTACCAATAAAATAATAAAACGTTTCGAACCGATCGTAGCAAAGTTAAATGACTTGCCAGGATTATTTCTTACAGACCTCCGGTGAATTGTAGGGTAGATGTACCAGTAAATGAAAACGTATCAGTGAATGGACATTTTTTATTAAAATGATTAAAATAAATTATGAAAATAAGCAACTAATTAATTAAAGACTTCTTTTAATTTCTTGCTTCATATCCAAACAATTTTTGCAGCACGTGGAATGAATCGCGGTGCAAACATATTTTTATAAAAGTGTTCATTCATTAGCCTTAAGTGTTAATTTATTGGTGCGTTTACCCTACGTGTCTTGTATTTTTTTCGCCGAAGCTATTAAACACGATCTTTCGTTAGACAAAGAATTTCAACTAACGAGACGTGTACTTTCGAACATTTGGCGTGAAAATGGTCAGCACAGTTTATGATACGTGCGCCAGCGATGTTATTTTTGAAAGGCGCTTTCCCTTCGCTTCCTAATTGAATTTTGAACAAAGCATGTTTTTCCCCTTCGAAACTTTCGTTTACGGCCTCAAGGGCAATTGCGGCTATCATAAACACTGATTTTCCGAAGGGCCCACGCTGCGAGGCCTGGCGGCCTGCGACCAGCCTCGTCACGCGCTTCGAGCGTGGAAGAAATTCTGCTGCGTTGCCAAATTGTCACTAGGAGTGTCTCCAAGTGACGTCACGCGTTCGAATGTATACAGTGTATATGTACATACTTAGGTCTATGTGACATCGTGTTATCTCAACGCGAAGAGATCCTGTCAACCCTGCCTTCGGCCAACCCTGCGTGCGATCGCTTTTTAAATCGAAGAAAACTCTCGAGGAACAAGCGTCTCTGGTTTTGAGCAGCGCTTGTA
>OY979767.1:61918642-61966503 GCA_963855975.1 Andrena chrysosceles | reverse complement strand
TCCGTCATCGATATTGGTTACCGGGAACCAAAACAGAATTCCAGCACGCGATTTTGGTTATACTCATTGAACTATAAAATTTCTGGAATGCAAACACGGTGCGGAAAAACCTGGATTGGCCACGCCGAGAGAAATAGTGTTATTGAATGGGTGTCTATCCTGTATTATACACCATCCTGTACTAAATGTACTTCTATCCTGTAGTAAATTTGAGTACAGTCAGATATAGACGTGTGTATAAGAGTGAAACAACATCCCACGTAGAGCAACTATCTCTTTTCAACAGCGCACCACGGCTCCTAATACCCACAGTTCGCATTCCAGATATTCTATAGTTCAATAGTTATACCGTAACCAAAAAAAAATTCCCGCAAGATATATTGGTTATACCGTAACCAAAAAAATTCCCGCAATATATATTGGTTATACCGTGACCAAAAAAAAATTCCCACAAAATATATTGGTTATGCCGTAACCAAAAAAAATTCCCGCAAAATATATTGGTTATACCGTAACCAAAAAAAATTCTCGTTAACGATAATGGTTATTCGTAACCAAAAAAAAATTCTGGTCACCGATAACGGTTATTCGTAACCGAAAACAATTTCCGTCGTCAATAACAGTTATTAGAGACCAAAAAATATTTCCGTCGACAATAACAATTATTGGTGACCAAAAAATATTTCCGTCGACAATAATAGGTATCAGTAACCAAAACAGATAAGTCTTAATATTTTTTAATCACTTCATTTTTCGGAAAATTTATGCAGTATTTAATGAAGACTGACTTCCATTTGAATAAAAATTAACTTTTTCTCAATGATTTTTTTCTAAAAAATTAAAAAAATAACTGTTATTTCTCGTCTCTGCTTATTTTGGTTGGCCCAATGTTGTATCATTGTTTTAACATTTTGGTTAATTAACCAATCATAATAATTGTAGGCCCAACATTGAATAATCGTAGATAAACTGTCGTAACTTTTTTGTTAATTAACCAACCATAGTAATTGTAGGCCCAACACTGAATATTTTTAGGTAAACTGCCGTAACATTTTTGCTGTTAGCCATATTTTGGGAATTTGTAGGCAAAAACACTGAATATTTTTAGATATATTAATTTTTAGGCCCAACTAATTCCCAACTGTTGGCTACTGTTGGCCAACCAAAAATACTACTAGGGTTTAGTCTTCTACTGCGCGTTCCCAATTTCCGCCATAGTAAGATGTTATACTGTCGATTTATACAGGGTCATCGTTTAATCCTGCAACCCGCGCGCGCGCGAACTTGTAAAATGGCAACACCGCCTCACGGACCAATTCCACGCATTCCACCAAAAAGAATTTTGAAAAAAATAGGTGTAAAATTGTTGCTACATAGCATATCTGATCTATCCAAAATAAGGCACATAGGGTACGTAGGTGTACCCCGATCTTTGAACAACGGTGGAATCTTGGTCATTGACATAAGGGTTGAAAACGTTATGTCTTCTTATCTATTGGTTATTGTAAAGAAATCGCCGGTAACTTGGTATTCTTGTCGCCGCTACTTACCCCACCAAGCTTAGTCCATGCGTTGAGGGATCTTTTCAAACTTGACAAGCTACGTGTAAAATAGACAAAATACTGTTAAGTGTCCCTCGTATGGACATCAGTGGCTGAAAAAGTAAGAGAAAATAGCATTGTTTATTAGTGTAAAATCTAAAAATATATCGTTTGGTTCAAACTCATTTATTAATCGGAGCCAAGATACAGTCTGTCCTCGAGGCAGTACTTTTACAATAACATGGTATTATATCTCTTGAAAAATAAGAACTGTACTAGATTAGTAATAGTATAAATTGAGAGTATTAGATATTTCGCTGCATCTAAGGACAAAATTTCATTTACAATATCAGATTCACATATTCAGGCCACAGCGTTGAAACACAGTTAGACACAATAAACAATAAACATTTCATACAAAGGGCATAGCAAATGGGAGAGGTAGCTACCGTTCGTTTGAACATACAGAAAGCAATATGTTGTTTACGAAACGATTCTGTACGTTCGCGCAAAAATGAAACTCTTTGAATACACATAACATCACGTCAGTTTTAAAAATAAGTATAGAAACTTGCATAATATCATTTCTTATTTATCGAATGAAGTGACACAACCTTTATATCGCGGCAAGGGTTTCCAAGTGAATCACTTGATAGTCGGAAAGTACTAATCGCTTAGAAAATCTATATTGTGTATGAAAATAATTTAACAAAAAATTACGAAGTATTATTTTCCGTTTGTTAAGACATAGAACGAAATGCATGTAGATAAAGTTTAAATAGAAATTCCGATTAATAATCATCTGCATTCATTTGTTGTATTTTTCCTTTCTCGTTCCAAGTACTCCTTTTTATTACAATAAATTATTTTCAAACACATCTCAACCTGTTTGATATGATAAATAATCCGGAATCACCAAAAACAGTAGTTTTTATACAAGTGTTAGAATATGTTATATTATCAAACACTTAGATAGTAATGTATTTCTTTGTTTTTTATCTGCAACTATCGTACATTTAACTACTATCCTATTGTGAGAGCAGTAAACAACGTTTCACTTTCACAAAAGATCCGAGAAAAACATCTTTATCTCTGTTATGTATTGGCTTTCTTCTTTCGCTTATCGATTATTAACACACTTCTACACTTATGTTAATATAATCATCATTTAATAGTTTTTCACATTTTTCTTTATCTTGTCAAATTCCGCAATATTTTCATCTCCTGTATATAAAGAAAATTTCTGGATTTCGTGGGTAAATCAGTGAGACGATCAAACGTATCGCTCGAAAAGATGCCGCTTAAGCTAAAAGAATCAAAGTAGGATCAATTCTCGGCTCTATTGTGCAATTTTATCATGATCCCGGAATTGAAATTACCTTTCGAGCACATGCATTCAGTTTCTCGTGGATCGCTGTGCCAACACTTAATAGTAAGTAGATCTCGTGACAGAAAGGATACGGTGATGGTTAAGAGTTTACGAACGAATCTCTACCTACGTAATAGTCCAAGGAAAATTATATCCGGAAGTCGACTCAACTCGAAGAAATTGCAATCTAATTAATTCTCTGCGAGACGCATTATTATATAGTTTTATGCAGTTGTTTAGTACCATTAACATCAACTATACAGTTATTGCTATGGAAGCAGTACGACGATTCAGAGCCTCAATAAATTCAAATGAACTTATTATACATATATATGTACATGTATGTGTTGTATTCATAAGCATACGAGTATGCTACATGTGCATATGTACATATGCACGCGCAATACACATATACATGTATATATATTATATTGTCTTTACGTAATCTAATCTACATATAATGTTTACAATTACAGTAGTTTCTCTTTATTCCCGTCGATACATATTATAAATTCAATTGAATTCATCACCGACGCTGAAATAGCGTAACTCACAACACGTTATTATACAAACAACTCTTTTTTTTCTTGATGTAATACTTCCTACTGCTTTTATTTTTTTATATACATAGCATATCTAGCGATAACTACAATTGATAACAACTAATACATGTTTTATCAGCGATGTGACGGCATATTAGGATTATATGTCGGAATATTACCCCGATGGTCCTGCATCGTGGATAAATTATATATTTCACTGCGTTCAACGTTTATCCAATGCACTATTATCTCAATCAATTAATTACAATTATTGTCAATACATTCGGAATAACGTCGCTGCGTCTTCACCTCAATCAGTTTGCATTATTTAATTTGGGTGTTTATCGTTCGAACAGTATTATCTGTATATATGTATGTGCACGGATCATTGTATTCCTATTTTCCTTTTATCGAAGAACAAACGAAGACAAAACGTCATTCCACGTGAATTTCGCTAGTCTCGCTGTTACAGGACGTCCGAATGGATTAACGAGTGCCGTCGATTAAAAGGCGAATTGTTACATAATTGTAGGTATTGACTCCCGCCTAATAGAATTATTTTCTTATTCCAACCTTAATACTTAGTTCCTTTAATCTTATACAACTATATCCGCTAATAATTTCTATAATGTTTAATCGCAGCCATTCCATGTTTCTTCTGTTTTAACTACCCGATCCGTTTTAGTGTATACCATTTACCTTAGCGGTCTATAATGTTATATATATATATATAGTGGTTATTACACATTCTGAGAGATCGCGCATATATATACTTAATATTACTTGTGTTTATACGACTTGTGTAAATACGACTTTTTCTATATTCTTCGCTGAAAGATGTGCGTGTGTATTACCTGCTTGTAAAAGTATCGCATGAATATGTTTCCTTTGTGTCTATTCCTCTCCCCTACTGTTCTCACTTTCACATACACATCACACACACACACACACATACGCGTGCGCGCAAGTGAGTGCATACATACCCTTTTTTTAACTCTTATTCCATGTAACATGTTTCCTGTGTGTGCGTGCAAGGTCAGCTATATGTCCAATTATTTTGTGTTTTATTCTCCTTCTGCTTAATACGACAGAGCTCATATGTCAAATGTGAACGCTAAATTACAACAGAATGGTGCGCCATTCCAAATTCGGATAGAAATCGAACGATATTCTCATAGTTGGTACCATTTCTTGTCCTTGTACTTAACCATCAATCCGTGTGCAGACTGTGAGAAACCTTCCGCGTCTGACATCATGCGCGCCGTTCGGTCCTCGAGTTGCGACAGCTTGTCACCGCGCTCCAGAACCATCTGATGAGCCATGTTTACTTCTCCACAGGCGGTCATCACGCGTTCGCGAATTGGCTCTGTGGTAGCGGTCGGGCCTGGTATGTGTTTCGCGACCGTACGGGACGCTCGTCCACTAGACTCACCAACTAAATGTAACATTAAGTAAATTAGACAGTTAATTACAAAAAATCTAATAAATTTTTTTACCCTAATTTTTTTTAGATTTGTCTGCAACCAATTGCGTACAACTCGAGGAATGTCGCGTTTTTATAGTTTTAATTTAAGTTTCTAACTGTAAACGTGATATACAGAGTATGTCACTGCAGGTAGCAATCCTACATGCGATTTTGCGATGATTTTACAAGGTGATTTTACGGGTCAAAATAAGACGAAAATGCAGAAAAAAATGTTTTGAGATCGCGCTTTGTTTTCTAGAAAAGTGACTTTAAATTTTTTGCAGTACACGTAAGTTCATCGGTTAAGTCAGTTCGGAAATATCATGTAAGCCAGTGTAAATCCACGGGTTTAAGAAAAGCACGTTCAAAACTTTGGTCACAATTTCAAATTTCTACTCTGTTTTCTATTATTCTCTCTCCAACCTTTCTTTTTATGATACATGGTAATGATTATTACGAACGTATCGCTATTACAGTAGTTCCTCGCTGAGCGCTCGCTGGTCAGGACCGGCGTTGAGCACTCATCGTGAAAGGAGCCCTAATTCCGAGCGATCGATTCTCGCTTCATTCTGGCAGAAGGGAGGGGGGGGGGCGAGATGGAACGCTGTGCGTGGGCGTTGGCGTGCGCGACTGCTCGACACATACGCGCTACGGTCAAATAGCCAGGCACGACACGAGCCTTTTGCCTTTTTTGCGCCCCAGGCGAAGTTCTCAAATTCCGCCCTTTATTATAATACATTTAATTGAGCTTCTTGATGTCCATATTTTGAATTTTTACTCGTAGTTTAAAAAAGTTTTAGTACAATTTGTAGTATTTCATTTAAAAAATTATTTTCAACAATGTCAACAATGAAAATACCATTTTGCACCGCTTGTCAACCTTACGCCCTAGGCACAAAGAGGAGATATAATAAGAGGCGTCACTCGACAAGGACAGAAATAACCTAGGGAAATCACTAGACAACCAATTTAAATGCCCATTCAGCAGTGATCGGTAAACTTCGGCAATGATCGGTAAACTTCGGCAATGATCGGTAAACTTCGGCAATAATCAGCCAATTGCGGTAAGGTACATTTAGTCGATTTGAATATCCCGCTCGAATGGACAATCAACTTAAATGCCAAGGTCAAGTAAGGACTTCAAAGGTTCCGCCCGAAGTGACGTCTCTTATTATATCTCGCCTTTGCTAGGCATTTACCTAATCTTTTAGAGTAAAATCATAAATAATCACAAATAAATATATATTATAATACAGGGCGCAATTTGACAAGTTCGCCTAGAGCGCAAAAAAACTTGTGCTGGGCCTGCGTCAAGCATTCGCGGAAGCCGTTTTCGTCTTTACGATGAGTGCTCAGAACCATCGTGCACGCAAAAGACCGAGTGTCAGGCGTCCAGAAGATGGAGTGAGACAAAAATCCATAGGGATCGGAGGACTTTGGTTGATGTTGATGGAGGAGGAACAGCTACAGGAGCGGTGGTAATGTGTGCGTAAGACGCCATGATTGGAGACGAACCGACACCACGGTCAACCAGCGTCACCGGGATATATGTTGTCCGCGCTTGTTGGCCGCGGCGTCACTCGCGTGACGCTGGCGTCGGTTCGTCTCCAATCGTGGCGTCTCACGTACACATTACTACCGCTCCCTGTAGGTGTTTCCCTTCCATTACTGGCTGGAGGCCGCGACACTGCGGACGTCACATTCGTTTCGCTCTGTCGCCACTTGGTCTGCTTCGCGTTGGCGCCAATTCACACACACATTACCACCGCTCCTGTAGGTGTTCCCACTCCATCAACATCAACCAGAGTCCTCCGATCCTTGCTGGAGTTTTGTCTCGCTCCATCTTTTGGACACCTGACACTCCGTCCTTTGCGTGCACGATGGTCCTGCGCGGTGGTTATGTGTGCATGAACTGCGCCTGCGTCGATGACTGCAGCCACGGACCTCCGAACACTGAAAATATAAACGCGTCGTCTGTCTCGTATCGTCCTCGCTCGCTTTGAGTGCCTCTCACTCACTCTCGTTCCATCTCGCTCTCGCCTTCGCCGGACAAGAGTGAGACAGAAGTAGTGGGGATAGCGAAAATTTTTCAACGTGTAGGCCAAACCGAGCCCTCACCGAGGAAGTACTGTATATGTATGTGTTATTATACACTGGTGAAACAGCAAACTTTACGCACTTCAAATTCCGAGTTTTACAACTTCAAATCTCTGTAATTTCACTAGTCTGTTGAATACTAGCATACAAATTTAGAAACACAGTTTCGAAATATCAAGCTTTCAGAAAATGTAGTAGTCTTTTTTTGGACTCTCCACATGGGAATATCCCCCGAAAGAAAGCAAACATGACGGCTGGTGTGTTATTGAGATTAAACAAGTTGAAGCATTTTTCTTTGCAGATTTGTCTGAGAAGTGGAAGAAAAAGAAGAAAAATGAGTGTAATATAATTAATATTCTTCCTATATTATTTGGTATTCTTAAGAAATAATAGAGGAAGAAATGAGGACACTTCGCATGTCCTTATTTCTCTCTTGCAATTCCAATTGATTGAACGTGGAATATTTCTACCTTCTCGTTAATTACAAGAATATCATAATAAATGCATATGTAGATATGTATAATATGGAGTTGAAACTGAATGACGCGCGCACTTTTCTCTGTGTTGTTGCATTTGTTGTTGCAACAAATAATTTCTATGGTATGTGCTGTATGAAATAGTTTCTAATTTTAGAACAGTAGAATTACAATGAATGGAAACATAAAGACTATAGAATTGTAAACACGAATTAATAAAAAGATGCTTGTATGTATCAGACTCAACGTTGCCGGGAGAACACCCCACGCGTGACATCATATAGTCATACATATATACACTCATGTGCACGCCAATCACGCCATGCGACGTCACCACGTCACCAACACAAATATACCGTTATTGCTGTACGTGTTCCCCTTCTACTACGCGTAGAGGGTTTCCCCGGCAACCCTGATCAGACTAGCATGTTCATGAAGTTCAGTTTTGTTTTATGAGGAACGTTGAAATATGTGCGATTATAAACTCGTACACAATGTGCTAATTGTTTAAATTGTAGAAAAGGTAAGGATGTAAGATAGGGTGTTTCATATTATATTCTATTATTGTTCATACCTATAAAAATTCTGTACGTTATTATTTTACCCGCATTTTCAAAACCTGGAAAAGCGAAAATATGTAGGGTAGATCGGGGGCGGTAGTAACAGGAGGGCGAATGTAACACATATAAATTGTGTTGAATCTCAAAACAGATAATGAATATTGACATCAATTCTAGATATACACATGATAAATAATGGCATTTGGAATACACACATCCATGTTCTGGCAGTATAGATACGCAATAGACATGGATAGTGAAAAAAAGAACTTTTCGATATCCTAAAGTAACTTTTTCTTACTGATTTATGAATCTAATGTAAACACTCCCTTTGCAAGTATGTGCGTTTTTAATCTGTAATTTGATCTTTTTTAAAGTAATACTTATCGTTACCTAGCACTTTTAAATGTCTCGTTAGTCACAATTTATAATTGTAACATCAGCAGTCGGGGTCGGTTGTACCACAACAAAACCGAAAGAAAGCGAATAATATTGTCTTGTTTGCATAGAATCTGTGTAGTGTTACAACCGACCCTAGGTCAGCTATGGTTGCAGCACTTTACACTGTATCGTTAGGGTTATAACACTCCGCTTCTCATTTTTATTAATAACTTGGATATTACTTGACATACAGTGAAACTGTTGTGACTCAATAATGTCAGATAAGTAAGTAACATTTCCATATAAGGGTTTTTGTTGTAAATATAATAGTTCCTGCGTAATCGTATTCCCAAGCCAAACTGTTACTACCGCCCCAGGCTTAGCCTAGTGATAAAACTGTGCAACCCCTAAATATTATTAAATTTGTGTAAAATTTGGCATACAGATCACTTAGATGAATAGAACCAAGAGTGCGAGCAAAGTTATATGAAAATAGCACCTTTAGAAAATTGAAACACCCTAATGTAAGACAAGTAAAGTTAAGTACAGGCAAGTTTACGAAATAAAATAAAATGAAAAAAAAGAACCAATCATACAGGGGTCTCAAAGTTCAGGGACTTTTTGGAACATGAAATATCCTGATGCAAAATGGAATTGAAGTGTCCTTTACCGTTTTGGGATCCAAGGCTTCGTTCTTGAGATATTAACAGTTGAATATTAGCGTTCGAACTTCCGAACCGCGCAGTTTAAAGCCTTCTCAGCTGAGCGCGCGGTAACATACGCTCGCACGCACACGCAGGTGGCACGTGTAGACACAGGTTCACATACACATACGTATACAGTTGAACCCACCGTGAGAGAGAGAGACTATCTACGCATGCCTCATGCGTGTGTGTGCTGGGGGTTACTGCTCCGCGCTCAGCTGTTTCGGCTCCGGTCAAAACGCTCGAAAAATAGGGGATTGATTTCAATCTTTTACAAGAGATTATAACATATCCTAAATAATGTCTTTGGCTTTTATTAATAAACTCGGTAGGGTACAGAAAAAATGTTTTTTTGTTTCCGGTCTGGATAGATTCTTTAGGTGGCATATACAGGGTCATCCGTTAAAACTGCAACCTACGCGCGCGCGAACAGACGAAAATGGCAACATCGCCTCACGGGTGCATTCCACTACAACCATGCACTGGCCCAGCGTTCGTAGGGTTACCAGCGACCGCTGGGTAACAGTGATGCCCGAGCTTCGAAAATTTTAGGATGGTCTCTTTCAAATTAACGCCGCAAAGAGCTGTGCGGAATTTCACGGCCCAGGTAAGCGAGTCGCGCGCTCCACTTTTATGATCAGTTTACCACTCGCACCCCGGAATACTGCAATGCGGTCTGAAAACAATGTCAACTGGTCACGTACCAGTCTTAATTTCAAAAATCTTAGCTGCGACAGAGTTGACCACGGCGCTATACCCTCGTACGGAGAGATTTTTCGCCACCTGCGTGTAAAAGCCACAATAATGACGCATCGTTCCAAAAAATGACATTAACGGAAGCTGGTATAGACGTGGCGTTGAGTAGCTAATAGGTTAAACATTCACACACAAAAATTCTAGAAAAAAAATTCCGTCCGATTTATGCATGCACTGCATATATGGATAAAATTATAAAAAAGAAAACCAGAACAATAAATTCTGAGGTCTGCTGAACTAACACATAATTGAATAAAAATTTAATTTCTCAATTTAGGAAAGTAATGACACAGAAACAACTAGCCTATTGTTTATCAGCATCATGAATTTTAAAAAGAGCATTAAATACAGTATTAAATGAACAGTTTGCAAAAGCTTTTCACAATAATTATGGTTAAAAAATTGATAAAAGAAAAATTAAGTAAATGCAAAATATTTTAAATGATCCATCTTCAAGAGGGAATAATTTTTCCTCATTTTTCGGCGCAATTTCTATTCGGATATCTTTCATAGTTCAAAAGTTATACGAAAAAGGGCCCCAATGCTTCAACACCGGCCGGGAAATTTCAAATAGCTCCGTGTGACGATAATTTGAAAGAGACCATCCTAAGATTTTCGAAGCTCGGGCATCACTGCTACCCAACAGTCGCTGGTGACCCTCCGAACGCCGGGCCGGTGCATGGTTATAGTGGAATCCGTCCGTGAGGCGGTGTTGCCAATTCGTCTGTTCGCGCGCGCGTAGGTTGCAGTTTTAACGGATGACCCTGTATATATGATTATTGAGAAATTTTTTCGATTTTTGATTTTGGACGCTCCGTGTGAGAAAATTTCATATATATAAGCATGAAATTTTCTATATATATATATCACAGAAATTTTTGTGTTTTTGTCGCGACAAAGCACAATACGATAGCACAAAACTGTGATGGTTGGTTCACATTTGAAAGCAGTGCAAAAAGACGGGTAATTTTACGCATAAATGTGCTTCTGAAATAGTGGATATCGTTAAGGCAACCCTTTTTGGCAGCGCTGAACTAACAAAGGGAAGGCACACCCTCCGCCATCGCTTTTTGAATGGCACTGGGTGGACATTGTAGTACACACCTAGTGTTACAAACCCCTAAAGAGTTTTGCCAAAATGGGCCTTCGTTTTCCAGAAATTTGAGTTCAAAGTTTTGCGCGGTACTGGTAGTTCAATTACGCAAACCATATCACTAAATAAACGATTTGTTGGGCCGCGAAATACAGCGTGATTTGTCACGCCTAGGTGCTTATAATCGAAAATTATGATGCGATGGCCTCGCCGCCACATGGCCCGAAAAAAAGAATGTCGAGAGAAGAAGATGAAATGGAAAATTCTCGTCACAATTCCTTAGCACAACGAGAATTCAAGATGCCCAAGTTGCATTCCTTGTAACTTGACTACCAATATAAAAAAATTATGGAAGGAAAGCGGTATCCCCTGCAACGCAAAGCAAGTTACACCGGGGGCTGTCATTCGTAAAATCACTAATCTAGGACAAAGAGCATTAAAACCCCGGACATTTGCACTTCAAACCCGGACACTTTTAACTATTTCTTATATTAGGTACTATATCTCAAGACAAAAATTTCTGTAAATTATAGACTGTAACCGCAATCAAGAAATAAAGATAAAATATTTATGACTTTTTAAGCGAGTAGCGTCAAAAAACCCGGATCACTACAGAAAATCCACCGGACGTCCCCGGACGCTGGAAAAAGAGGACAAATCCGGGAAAACCCGGAGGGATGACAGTCCTAGTTACACCTAACCTAACAATGGCAAGGAAACCAACCTCACCAGCCTCCCTCGCGGGCACCGCGACCAACGATCCATATATGGCGAATGCACCAGCATCGTCACCAAAATAGGCAACACCAAAGAAAACAAGTAAAACGAAGAATATTCACAACACCCACCCAGGACGACGCTCTGAACCCTAGCAAAAACCGCTACGAAGCTCTATCCTCAACGGATATGTACCAAAACAATATGAACGTGGCCACTGAACACGAGACTCTCAGCCGTCTAAAAGTAAGTAAGCTATCGCCAATTTACACGATAAAAACTGGCATCAAAACTATTATAAATATATTCCAAGCCTTAAATACCCCCAAGACGGATTTCGCCACAAAAAAACCGAATAACACAAATCACAAACGATACTGACATATATAGCTCAATAACATCCAAGTTAACAGAATCAAAAATAAAATTCTTCACGTGCACTCCAAAATGTATAAAGTCTAAGTCCATCATTCTCAAAGGGATTAGAGGTGACTTTAGCGCAACAGAAATCAAATAAGAAATTGAAGACAGAAATTTCCAACCTAAATATTCTCAACTTCCCGAGATTCATACTCATGAAAACCCAACCAGACCGTTTCTACCACTTCTTAATTGAAATCTCTCACGATAGCCCAACCAAGGAACTATTTAACCCTTTCGCTACGAGCGTCGCCTTTAGACGACATCCGCGTGACGACCTGTGTGTACGAGCGTCGCCTATAGACGACATCCGCGTGACGACCTGTGTGTACAAGCGTCGCCTATAGACGACATCCGCGTGACGACCTGTGTGTACAATCGCCGCCTATAGACGACATCCGCGCGACGATCTGTGTGTACGAGCGCCGCCTATTGACGACATCCGCGTTGTTATTGTAAAGTGTAATTTTTAATTTTTAAATATATTTTTATTGATAATAATTGCAAAATCTCCAAATATGTTGTTGTATAACACATAAAGAATCGTACGATACGGAGAATCACGAGGTTGCACCAAAAGATGTAAGTCCGAACACCAGTTTACCTAAGCGCAACATGCACACTTTTCGGCGCAGTGCTCCGTTCAGTGCCGCTACTCCGGCGGCACGGTGACCCGTTCAACGGTGTCACTCCGACGGAGCCCACTGCCATAGCGAAAGGGTTAAGATCAAATCCATTATGTATCAGAGACAAAGCTAAGAATACCTCCGAAAACCAGTAATCTTTCAATGCCGAAAATACCAGCGATTCAGCCACGCAAGTACAGATCGCACAATATAACTTTGCCTCCTAGTGGCCACTGAGTAGGTGGTACGTGCGAGAGAGTCTGACCATCAGCGTTCTTTTATTCGTTTCGAGAAACGTGCGATTGCACACGGACGAGTATCATACAACGTAACAGGTTACCGTTATACTCATGTGTGTGCGTCCGTATGTTTTTCGAATCGAATTAAAATAACGCCGACGGTCGGACTCTCTCGCACGCACGGCTGACTCACGGCCTACTCAGTGGCCGCTCGAAGGCCAAGTTATATTGTGCGATCTGTAAAAACTGCCACCTTCCATATACATCTGTCAAATGTGCCTTATCCCACCAACCGGATGAGTGTACAATTACCCACACCAGCAACAGATAGAGGCTCAAGTGTTCCGACTGCAGCCAAATCGGCCAACCAACCTCTTTTAATGGTTGCCACTACATTAAATTCGCTATTAACAAAAAGAAAGAGCTCAAATCAACAACCGTAAAAAATAACATAAAATATATCAAAACCACATCATCATCTCTTACGAGAAACATAACTTTCTCTCAAGCGATTCAGGGCACTTGAATTGATTCAGGGCATTTGAGGAATTCAGGGCACTGAAAGAAATTCATCTGTGATCGGTATGTATATCAACTTATGAAATGTTGAAATGTAATGCAACAATTAAATAAAAATTTTTTGGGTTTACAGATGCATGCACTATTTCTGCCGAGAAGTTGAAACTTCATTCGCTGGACTGCGGGAATATGAATGATTGCGCCATTCTGCTGCCCAGCGAAGGCAATAATTTGCTCAGCTTCAACAACCACTGTAGGAAGGAGCGGCTCCCCTTCGTGGTATATGCAGATCTGGAGTGTATCATCGCAAAACCAGAGGACAACCGAGTGGGTGATAATAAATTACATATGTAGCAGCACCATAAAGTGCACAGCATATTATATGCATTGCTCGTACGATACATCGCTATCGACGTATCGATGTCACCGTGACGCGGATTGTGTTTCATGGTTCGTAGATGAAATGAAAAATTTTGCAAACTTCGCCAAACCCATGTTGACCAGTAATGTTCCCATGCTTGATTTAACTCCTGAACAGTTGACGACATTTCACAATGCAACACACTGTCATATTTGCGAAGAACCATTCGAGGCTAGCGATGTACGAGTCCACGATCATTGTTATTATTATTATTATTATTATTATTATTATTATCATTAACGGGAAACCCCTTTAGTATACAATAGTTTACATAAATAGCATAGTAAACCTGTTAATCTCATCCATAGCGCGATTTAACGGATCCACGGTGGAATGTCTATAATCAGGCATCCTTTGTTCGAAAAGGGGACGCTGACGCAGTGACCGTTGAATATCCGCAAAACGCGTGCCAAACCACCTGGCAGCAGACAGGACAAATTACTCGCGACGGTCTACGATAAGCAGCGTTACGTTATCCATTATCGCAAACCTGCAGCAGTGCACGCGTCACGGTCTTCGTATTACAAAGATACACCGCGTGCTTCAATTCGCTCAATCTCCCTGGTTCCGCGATTACATCGAACTCAATACACGGTTTAGAACAAGCGCGACAAACGACTTTGAACAAAATTTGTACAAATTGATGAACAACGCGGTATTTGGTAAAACTATGGAAAATGTACGAAATCGTGTGGATGTAAAACTTTTAACACATTGGGAAGGGCGATATGGCGCGGAGGCAATGATCGCGAAACCGAATTTCCACAGCAGAAGTGTTTTTTCGGAAAATTTAATAGCTGTTGAATTGCGAAAACTCGAGGTGAAATTCAACAAACCGATATACGTGGGTATGTGCATTCTGGACATATCAAAAATTTGTTTGTATAAATTTCACCACGGGTACATGTCGCCTGAGCACGGACCAAATTGTAAAATTCTATATACGGACACAGACAGCCTCATTTATCACATTCGATGCGAAGATATCTACGAGACCATGAAACAAAATATCGATAGATTCGACACGAGCGATTATCCTACTGACAATCCATATAATATGCCGCGCGTAAATAAGAAGGTTCCGGGGCTGATGAAGGGCGAAAATAACGGTGCGATAATGACCGAATTCGTAGGTCTTAGAGCGAAAATGTATGCACTTCGCGTAGACGGCAAAAAAGATACGAAAAAGGCGAAAGGCGTCAAGACCAACGTCATAGCCAGAACGATAACTTTCGATGACTACGCGCAGTGTTTGCACAGGGAGATCGAAATGGTTCGCAGATAATCATCCATACGGTCTAAATTTCATAAAGTGTACACCATTTCAGAATCTAAAATCGCTCTAAGTCCATACGACAACAAGCGGCATATCGTACCCGATTCGACCGACACTCTGTCCTAGGGACATTATAATATCCCATTGTAAAAACAGAAATTGTAATTGTATTTATTAACTCGATTATTATAAATAGTGAAATTATTGTATAATATAAAATTCTTCGCGCATGTATAGAAAATTATTATTGTATTTATTAACTCGTGCATATAAATAGGGGAATTATTGCATATGTATCATTGTATATATTAACTGGATTAGAAATGGTTGAAATAATGTGTAAAAAATAAAATTGGTCACTTATGTATATGTATCATTGTATTTATTGAGCCATGTATTATTAGTTTACAATACATTATTTTTATTTATCCAAGAATTGTGTGATTTATCAAACCCCAACCACTTGACGTACACTTTATCCCCCTTTCTACGCAACACATTTCCCACTAGATATACATCAGGATCGGTGATGCGTTGCAGCTCGTGTTCATAGAATCCTCCGGCAACAGGTTTTCCACAGGAATCGACGAGCAGATACGTCGCGGGATTAGTTGTCCGTACTTTGGCTATTTTGAATACCTCCGTTGTCCAATTCGGCGTATACCCTTGATCGAATATGGTTTTAAATTTCCTCACGCGCACAAACTCGCCCAATTTGAATCTCGCTGGAGCAGCAATCTTTATGTTGCTGTATACGGTGGCTAGCAGCTTATCGGCGATCGCAGGGGTAACATCGCAAGGACGCATTCTGATGGTTCTATGTTTTCGTGCGTTATACTCTGCAAGTAGACTTGGTAGCGCATCGGTCCATCTATAGGTTCCATTGAGCGTAAACAGTTTCCACATATTGTTGTTCAAAGTTCGATTGAAACGTTCTACGACGGAGGCCTTCATCACCGAATACGTCGAATAATGATTAACGTCATGCTTTGCCAAGAGTTTCTGCACATCGGCGTTGTAAAATTCTTTTCCTTGATCGGTTTTCAAATTTTTCGGATATCGATCTCTAAATACCTTTGCGAACGCTTAATCACCTCAGCGCCACTTTTAGTCTTGAGCGGTAACGCCCATGCATACTTGCTTAACACATCGATGACGGTGAGTATGTAGTGGTGGCCCTGGTTGAATCGCGAGTATGGACGCATTTCTACAATGTCAGCTTGCCACAGATCACCGTATCCATGCACTATGACGCGCCTCCGCGGGAAATGTCTTCGAGCTGGAGAATGCAATTCCTCAACGAGTTGTAGCTTCTTGTGGCCGTGGTTTTCTTTACCCTTGGATTTCGATATTGGCTGCATGTTTGATCGCAGAGGTGTATAATGACACGAATGATGTGATAATTATCGGGCACGTGCATTAAGTGCTCCCCATCGGCCCAGGGACAAGTTCATCCGTCTTGCATGATTCTCCTTCGCAGTGCTGCTGCGGGATAGAATTCAACATCTGCGATATCTTTTGAACGCTGTTTTGCAACGTTAGCATATCTCTTTGAAACGCGACCAGTTTCCTCTCTAATTCTTCCTGCTGCTCTCTCAAAAGTTTAATGCTCTTTTCCATGTACAGTTTATTGACGGCATCGGTGTCGGCGACCGGCTGAGCTACACGTCGTATCTTGCGCGATGTTGCATCAAAGTCTGCACCGGCTACGCAAAGAGCGTTATCTCGCATATAATTTCGAAGCAAACCGCTCCATTTGTAATAGTCTATTCTAGCTGCGCCACTCTTCTCGAGCGATACCCCAAATTTGTTGATCGGCATCTCGATACATACAGTGCACATCATTGGCGTGCGGCTAAATTTATATAATGAGGCCTACCTCACGTAGTTCCTCGTACATAGATAGAATTTCGGGATCAGGAGAGTTGTTACCCGCCAGACGCGACGCTTCCAGCAAACGCAATCGATCCACCAGCTCGTTGAGATCGTCCCAGTGTACGTAATCGATCTTGTTATCGTTTACCACCATGGCTCGCGGTGTCCTAAGACCTTTCCCTGCTTTATTGACTGATGCGCGGGAGATTAGCGGTGCAATTACATGTTTGTACTTGTATCCCTTGTTGCTCAGTACGGGATTTTTAGCACTATGACCGCGTCTGTGGGCATTAGTCGCCAGCAGTATACTTTTGTATTTTTGTTTATCAGCATCGGTGTATATAGCATCATCGGGAATTCTCTTGAAAATCAGTTCGTAAAGACCGCGTGTTCCTCTGTATCTTACACCATCTATGATTATATTATAATCCTTGTCTATATTGAAAGCCTTATCCCCAAGCATCGTTCCACTATTGCCAAAGAATACACCGTACACATAGTCCATTGTTGTATCCTTATCACCACTCAGGATTGTGCTCATGTATTTTTACCCCAGCGGACCGAAATGACTGCGAAACGTTTCTTGTCCCTCGGATGTTTGGAATTGCTGGCTGATATATGTTACAAACGACTCATTGGGACTAGTTTCGAAAACGTCATCATCAATGGTTGAGAGCGATTGCACACTGGGAAATGTATTTATTGGTGTGGGAGGAACGGGAGCCTCGTTTGATGTAGCATTCCACCGTTTATGCTTCGATTGAACTGGTGTAGAGGTTATCGGTGGATATTCAGATGACACGGGTCGTTTCCTCTTTGTCTTGCGCGATGTGTTCCCTTTCGGATGGATTTTTTTAGGCGTTAATGTTTCATTCCCTTCAACGTCTGTGCTCATCGGCGGTGATGTGCCAGCTTCTGCCGCTGTGGTATTTTCCACAATATGTTTTAGGGGTTCGACAATAGGTTTACAGTATCTCTCCAACGCGACATCATCCTCCATCTTGCCAATATTAAAAGCCTGATGTTTCTTGCGAATAGATTCGCTGGTTTTTGCAATTTCCTTCGCTATTCTCTCGCGATCCTTAATCTCCAGAGTATCGAAATCAACCATCGTTGTACCGCTGACGTTGCTTTCCCACCGACGTGTTGACGATAATTGACCATCTCACGGTACGGCAAACTCGTTAATTCCCTTTCTGTAACGTCCATTGGACATCGCGCTATCCTTGTCTATTACTACGAAACCATACTCCCGTTGCCAACAATTACGACACAAAGCGCAGAAATCCTCGAAAGACATGTCAGTGTTTACACGATCATTGTACATATGTTTCAAGTTGGTACCATCCTGCTTAAACAGAATCAACAGATTGGCATTGTTGCGTATAAGATGTTTGAGTATCTTTGCATACGTCTGACAGAGATAGAAGCAGTCAACGTTCGAGTGGCGCCCCATTGCAAAGTACTCTCGTATCGTATCTTGCTTGTCGCATGCCACGTCATCAAATATAAAAATAGAATTCGGAAGGGATTCGCTCGGTGGAACGACGTCACTGTTATTCGACAACGTAAAGTAACCAATTTCATCTATCGGAGTCAATAAATTCTCCTAATACTGATATTTCGGCTGTTGCAACGACTTGGAGTACACGTACACGTTCTCGAAGCGGACGCCGTGCGGACTTTCCAACAAGCTCACCAGCACGTTGGTCTTTCCACAATTTGATGGGCCACAAACGAGGCAGTGGATAGTGTTTGGTAGCATGCTACCATGTCTGCGTCTGGTCTTCGAAGACGTCATTTGCGATTTATCGTCAACATTTGTCACGTGTATCGCTACAGGTTGTCACATGAATCGCATCCTCTCCGCAAACTGTGAAAAATGATTTTGATACGTCGAAGCGGTGGGGCGCCCTATTTATAGGTCTACGCCGACGCAAAACAGCTCAGTATTCTAAATGCTTCTGGTCCTGTCGGATAATTGCGATATTCGAGACCTAACCTCTGAGCAGTTGAAATATATACTAAAGATAATTCTACTCCGAGAGTTTGGGAGACACATTGATCAGTTGTGGGACAGACTCCCCGAGCATATAAAAGCCGATTCTGAGGTTCGGCAGTATCTCCGGTGTCTGGAGCATTATAATCGCCCTTGGCAGCGAACGCATATCGACGGTCCAGCACCATTGATTAAAAACTGTGGCGAATGTCGTCGACGAGAGTAAAGAAAGGCTGTGGTTTGTTGAATCGGGCGATAAACGCGCTACCTATCGAATTACATATTCCGGGATACCAGTTTTGCGGCCCGGGAACACATCTGGCAGAACGAATGGCTAGAGGGGATCGAGGTATCAATCCGTTGGACGCAGCGTGTCGCAAACACGATATTGCGTATTCGCGTAGCAACGACCTCAGTGAAAGGCACGCGACAGATAACGTTCTCGCTGACAAAGCGCGAAAACGCATCGTTGCGCGAGACTCGACTCTGGGTGAAAGAGGTGCTGCTACAGCTGTTTGGGCAGCTATGAAGGCCAAGACGAAAATCGGAATAGGGATAAAAACAAAATTGCGCAAAGGGACTCCAAAGAGAGCATCGCAAAAGTGGATTCTTCCGGTGGCAAAACGGGGTGGTATATTACCACTTCTACCACTGTTGGGTGTTCTCGGATCATTAGCTGGTGGAGCGGCGAAGATCGCCAAGGCGGTAAGCAATAATAAGGCGGCGCAACATCAGCTGCAGGAAATGCAACGCCACAATCGGTCCATGGAAGGTCATGGACTTTATCTCGCACCATACAAGCGCGGACAGGGAATATCGAAACGAAAAAAAAAACGTCGAAAAGAAAATAAAAATGCCCGCAGGCGTAACTACCGATGCACAATTGGAGGAGTTGGCAAAACGTATGCGTATTCCATTCTTTAGAGTTGTTTTTATGGTCAAAACGAACCTCCAAATTGTATCGATAATGGTTGCTGACCTGCAAGGGTTCATCGTCAATGGAAGATTTGTCGTGAAGGAAGTGGCTGTCCTACGAAAGGGGGCAATTCTCTCGCACTACATTTTTGGGAGTCCTATGCCCCAATTTCTTCTTACAAAATCCGACAAATCAAGCATCCGATGGTTGGTGGCAAAACATCATGGGCTACGTTGGAACGATGGAGACGTTCCGTACAGTATGGCTAAACAGCTAATTTCGAAAGCTGTAGCTGATGCGATCGATGAAGAAGATGACGCATCCCATATCGTATACGTTAAAGGGCTGCAGAAACGCGACTGGCTTGCGGATTTCCTGGATGAAAATACGAGAGCGGACGTGGTCATCCAGACGCTGGACATTGACTACGAGGATATCAAATCTCTAAATAAGCTAAATGTAGTTAATACTCTGCGATGTGGCAGACACGCGAAACACTGTGCCATGCAAAATGTATTTAAAATATTCAACTGGTGGTCCAAACACCAGAGAAATGCTTAAATAAAATATAATCAATTTTAATGTATATGAAAATGTTTTTTCTTCACCCTCCCCAACCTCCTACATGTGATGTACGTTAGATTAAGACGATACTTATGCAGAAGTGGTTCGATTCACGTTCAGAGTGGCACGCTTGACGTTCGATTCACGTTCAAAGCCGTTTAATACCCGTTCGATATGCGATCAAAGCCGTTTGATGATTGTTCGATACACGTTCAATACCGTTCAAAATGATATGGTCTAGCTGAATGATGAGTGCAAAGAAGAAGGGAAAGAAGACGCGTAAGAATAAGGAGAGGATGGTCAGTGAAGAAGATAAGTGCAAGGAGGAGGAATGAGATGGTCAGCGAAAATGCAGGTGGAGAACAAAGGCATCTTACTTTTGCAAAGCTACACACACTTCTCGATTTCATGATAGGAGTTTGCATGTGAGCCAGGACATGCAGCGAGACCAGTTGTCTTCAAATCGTTGCAGCATACAGTCCAATTTTGACAGGTCGGAAATATCTTTTTGTGCAACAATGGGAGTGCAACGGATAACACCAGAGTGTGACCCAGAGGTGTGTACATAACTACATTTTGACATTTATCGCGTTTAACCTTTTAAATTGAGTGAGATTAAATCAGACGTTCGTGTGAATATTATATCGCGGGTTTCTATCTTTTAGGGCTCGCCACCACCATCACCCACCTGGTCGGCAGATTGGGGATCGCCGTCGCCGTCGCCCCCTTCGCCGCCGCCATCGCCGCCGCCGCTCGCTTCGCCACCGTCGCCGCCACCACAGGTATGTGGTTATGTATGGTATGTAGGTATGTGGTAACATCTTCTTCCAGCTGTTGAGGCCGGGAGCATGTTTGAGATTCGGTAGTTCCGATCTCCGCCACACCCAACTCATCGCAGCACCTCCTGGACAGCGGATCGACAAGCCCGATCCACAATCGATCGACCAGTCAGGTGTCAGCGACAGAACGCTCAGCCAATCGCATTTCCCCACGTCGCTCGATCCTCCAGACTTTTGGAGAAGACGACTAACGGAAATCGATCGGCCATATTGCTCTCTCTTCTTGTTCACGCAGAGTACGAAAGTAGACGCGTCGGTTTTACTGAACGTTTTTCTCAAGTAACTCGTGAAGGCTCATTGTTTTGCTCGTGCTAACGCTCAACCGTTTGTATCTCACCGCTCAATTCAATATCTCGTGCTCAGACTCGTCGTGTATCGATTATGGATCGTGGTCAGTTACGCGGCCACGTGTGCGTCGTTTTGCGGTTCGTCTCAACGAGACAGGAACTGTACATTCTCTGCACAACGTGCATTCGCTCATTCTCACTCATAATTCTTTTATGTTCGGACTCACTCAACGAGTGTACAATAAACATTGACTGTACATTGCTCATAAATACTGTGCGTTCTTTACATAACCTAACCGGCATCTCACGCTCATCGCGATCTCTTTCGCGAACATTTTTTGGTCCTTCGAGCCGGATTGTTGTGTGAAGTTCTGTGCAGTGTTCACCCAGAACAGTTCACTCTCATCGCTCAGTGCTCATCATGTCTGACGGAGAGAACAACTCCACCAAGACCAGCTCAGAGACGCGGTCCCGGTCTCCGTCACCCAATCCTCCAGGAGAGATGACCCTCAAGGTCCCCGCAGGACAACCGGCTCAACCAGCCGGCAGGACGAGATCCTCGTCCCCAACGACGATACCTGCTCCGCTCGTCATCAAGTCGAGATCGCAGGTAAGTCGATTTGAGGCATTACAAGCCCTGCAGGACGAAATTCCGAAGGACGCAAAGACGACGTCCCTCGGCGAGGTGCAGTCGCTGCTAGACAGCATAACAGAGCTGCACAAAGCGTTCCTCTCCGAGCACGCTCACCTTGAGGAACTTTGGCCCGTCAAGTGCCTCTCGCACGAGTACTTCGCCTCAGATCTCCTGGGTCGTGAGACGACTCTCGTGGCTCAACTCAAAAGGGCACTCAAACATATAATCTCTCAACGCTCAAATTCAGCGCAACCCAGCTCATCCACTCACACCGACACAATCTCAGGGGAGATGAGCAGCAGAGCGGCCAAGATTCCAGATTTGGCCATCCCCAAATTTGGGGGCAAGTTCGTGGAGTGGCCCGCTTTCAGTGAGTTATTCACCTCACTCATTATCAAGGACTCAAGACTCGGGGATATTGACCGCCTGTACTACCTGAGAGCGAGCCTGACAGGCGAGCCCTCCAGGCGGGTCAATGCCCTCCCTCTGCGAGGCTCATCCTTCCCAGCCGCTTGGGAATATTTGGAGAAGCGATTCTCCAACAAGCGGCTACTCATCAAGGAGCAGCTTGACAAACTGCTCACCATCTCTCCGATCTCAACCCGGTCAGCGCCTGCTCTCCACGACTTGGCTGCCACCATAAACGAGGTCAACGAGACGCTCATCGCTCTGGGTGCTGACAAGGAGATGCACAATTGCCTCCTAGTGCACATTCTCACTAATAGCTTGGACAAGGTCACGCGAGAGGCCTGGGAGACATCGCTGGCGAACTCACCTGATTGCCCTCGGTATCAGGATCTACTGGCGTTCGTGGAAACCAAAGGTGGCTCCTTAGAGCAAATGGAGGCCACATCGAAGAAGCCAGCGACCCCTTCAACCTCCACTGCTCGCTCATCTCAAAGGAGGTCTACTACCGCTCACCCTGCGACGCAGACAAAAAAGCAGGCTCAACCGGCTTCAAAAGCTCAGACGTCGCAATATCCATGCGACTGGTGCCACGGCGACCACTTCATGGTCATGTGCCCTAAGTTTAGGGAATCGCCAGTGATCGAGCGCCGCAACTTCATCGTCGCTCGATCACTCTGCAAGAATTGCTGTGGTCGACACGACACAGATGTGTGCAGATCAGCGCACCGGTGCAAGATTTGTGGGGCCAAGCACCATTCGATGCTGCACCCTTCTCAACCAGCGGTTGCTCAAGGCTCAACTCAAGCTAAGCCCAGGTCGACGACCGAGCCCAGCTCTGCTCAACAAGCCCCTCCAACGGAAGGGAAGAAGTCAGAAGATGACACTGATTTCTGAAGCGTTGGTGCAGTCGTCAACTCACTCTCACCCAAATCACCAAGCTCAAGCACAACAGGTCAAACTCATACGTCTCTGTCTCACCCAGCCACTGGTTGCCACGCAACCTCGCTCACGCTCACCCTGTTAGCAACAGCTAACGCACAGCTCATCTCACCGGTGGCCTCGCTGCCAGTCAGGCTACTCATCGACTCAGGCTCAGAGCTCACCTTCATCAAGGAGGAGCTCATCACTCAACTTAACCTTCAAAGAACCCACTCATCCATCTCAATTATTGGCATTGGAGGCAACAAAACTATTCACACTCGAGGCGTCGTGTCAATCACTCTACGATCAAGCTACGACTCCTCCACGGTCTCCACTCAAGCTCATGTTCTGCGAACTCTCACATCCAGTCTACCATCCGTTGAAGCGCCACGTCAAGAATGGCCACATCTCACCAGGTTAAGGTTAGCTGATCCAGATTTTCTAAAACCTAGGCCTATTGACATAATTATTGGTGCAGACTCATATGGAAAAATCATAAAACCTAACCTCAAAAGGGGTGACCCTTCAATGCCAATTGCCCAGTTCTCAATCTTTGGGTGGCTCGTTCTTGGGCCAGTTAAAACACCTCAGTCTCAATTCAGCTCGTCGCACACAGCTGCAGCCATGCAGCACAGCGACAGAACAATACAAGATTTATTGGCAAAATTCTGGATTCAAGAAGAGCTCCCGACAGATACGCCCTCAAAGCTCACCCCTGAAGAACAAGAATGTGAGGATCACTTTCGGGCGACACACACTCGTGATTCTATAGGAAGGTACATCGTACGCATCCCTCTCAAGTCATCTCGTAGTCTAGTGGGCAATTCCTACCAGACAGCCCATGCCTGTCTGAAGCGAACATTCAACAAGCTCAACAAAGATTCTGAATATCGCAAGCTCTACCAAGGGTTCATGAAGGAATATGAGGCACTCCATCATATGGTAAGAGCTCCCTCACTCTCACCTAATACTCACTCTGTTTTCTATCTTCCACATCATGGAGTACTCAAGCTCGACAGTCAGACCACGAAGTTGAGGGTCGTCTTCAATGGCTCAAGCCCGACCACAACGGGGCACTCGATCAACGATCTCATGCACACTGGTGCGAACCTTCTACTCAACATCACGGATGTGCTGCTGTGGATTCGCCAGCACAAGTACATTTTCGCCACAGACGTGACAAAAATGTACTGACAAATCAAGGTTTACGAAGACGACCAGGACCTCCAGAGGATACTGTGGATTGACGAGGATTCAAAGGAGGTGCCCTACAAACTCACTACGGTCACTTATGGAACCAAGGCTGCGCCGTTTCTCGCTGTCAGAGTACTACTGCAGTTGGTCGAAAACGAAGGACATCGTTTTCCCCCGGCAGTACCGTCAATCACTCATGCCAGATACGTCGACGACATATTCGGCGGTGCCGATACAGGTGAGACACTCATTACAATTGCTCAACAATTAAATGACCTGTGCAAGGCGGGAGGTTTTCCACTTGCCAAGTGGCATTCAACCTACCCTCCATTGCTTGAATCAATTTCTCATGACGTGCGAGCTAGCAACTCGTACATAGCACTTGACGACTGCAATACCAAAATTCTCGGATTACAATGGAACGCTCTCACTGACAACTTCTCATTCTCGACAAAACCTCTCAGCGATTCAAGGCTCACTAAACGTCTCATTCTCTCTGAAGTAGCAAAGATATTTGATCCACTCGGCTTCTTAGCTCCAGTCATCATTCGGGCAAAAGCACTTTTGTAGGAATTGTGGCTGCACAAACTGAACTGGGACGACCCACTGCCTTCCCAAGTCACTGCTCACTGGCTCACCATCAGACAAGATCTAACAAGTCTGGCCAGACTCTCAATACCAAGGTGGTTCAACACCTTCTCCTACTCGACAGTGGAATTACATAGATTCTCTGATGCCTCTCAACTCGCCATGGCAGCGGTAATTTACATTATCGTGTCCACACCGTCCACAGCTCACAAAGTGTCGACACTAGTGTGCTCCAAAACCAAGGTAGCATCACTCAAGAAACTCACAATCCCAAGGCTCGAACTCACTGCTGCTTTAATGCTGGCAAATCTCACGAAGTATGTTCAAGCTACTCTTCAACCCAACATTTCTACAACTCATCTGTGGACGGACTCTCAAATATCACTCTCATGGATCAAATCACATGCTTCACGCTGGAAGGATTATGTACGGAATCGTGTCTCCCAAATTCAAGAGCTCACCCCACACGCACATTGGAGACACGTTCCTGGAACGGCGAATCCAGCTGACTGTGCCTCTCGAGGCCTAACAACACATCAGCTTGAACACCATGAGCTTTGGTGGACGGGACCATCTTGGCTCACTCAACCCAGTGACTCATGGCCCTCTCAACCTACATTGAAGGGCAGTCCAAGCATGCAGGAAGCTCGTCCTGGAATCTCAAATCTGCTCAACATTCGAAAACTCGAATATCACTGGGACCTCATTTACAAATACTCACCTCTCAACAAACTCTTTCGTATCACTTCAGTTTGTTTCAGAATTCTGTCACATTTAAGGAGGTCAACGATTTCCTTACCACTCATCGTTCAGTCGCCCGAGGATCTGGAGAGGGCCAGGATCTTCTGGATTAAAAGCGACGCAGTCCCTTTACTTCGCACACGAAATAAGGACGCTCAGCTCTGGCGCGACGCTGCCATCTTCTCACACCTTCAACAGGCTCACGGCCTTTATCGACCAAGAAGGAGTGATCCGAGTCGGGGGCCGACTCAACAACGCTCACATTGCATATGGAAGTAAGCATCCTGCAATTTTGCCTCGTCACTCACGTCTGTCCGATCTGATTATAGATCAAGCTCACCGAGAAACTCTCCATGGAGGGACTCAGCTCACGCTCGCTCAAATCAGACAGACCTATTGGATCATCGTAGGTCGAGCTCCAGTGAAATCTCACATTCTACGGTGTGTTGTGTGTGCTCGGCAAAGGGGGATCCGTGCCCATCAACTGATGGGCCAACTACCTCTTTCACGAGTCACACCCACACGCCCATTCACCAACACTGGACTGGACTATGCTGGTCCTATCACCTTAAGGACGTGGAAAGGGCGAGGCGCCAAGATTCACAAGGGATGTATCTGTGTGTTCGTCTGTCTCACCACCTCAGCTGTTCATCTCGAACTAGTCACCGACTACTCCACAGAAGGTTTCATAGCAACGTACAGGCGTTTCATCTCACGGAGAGGAATCCCTCACTCACTCTACTCAGATTGTGGCACCAACTTCATCGGAGCCGATGCCACGCTCAAGAGGATGTTCACTCAGGGCTCTTAAGATCACCAAACTCTCGCTCAGCTGTTGGTCAACGACAACACTTGCTGGTGTTTCAATCCTCCAGCCGCACCACACATGGGAGGCAAATGGGAGGCTGTGGTGAAGTCGACCAAACACCATCTTCGGCGAACAGTGAGTGAAACAGCACTCACCTACGAAGAGTTCAGCACACTTCTCACGCAGATTGAGGCCCTGTTGAATTCACGACCTCTCGAGCCCCTCAGCGACGATCCTGATGACGTCGCAACGCTCACTCCTGCTCACTTCCTCATTGGCCACCGGCTCTCAGCTCTACCGGAACCCTCTGTGGAGCACACATCCATCTCACCATCAGCGCGGTGGCAACTCATCCAACAGAAGACTCAACAATTCTGGACTCAATGGTCATCTCATTATCTGCAACGTCAGCTCTCAATCTCGAAGTGGCATCATCCATCCAACGCCATCAAGGTCGGCTCTCTGGTGCTCATCACCGATGAGCGGTTTCCCCCTAGCAAGTGGCCACTTGCTCGGGTTCTCACCCTTCACTCAGGGAAGGATGGACTGACCAGGGTGGTGACGCTCAAGACCGCCACTACCATCTTAACCAGGCCAATCGCAAAATTGGCTGTTTTGAATATTACAGATTCATCATCAACATCTTCTTCCAGCTGTTGAGGCCGGGAGCATGTTTGAGATTCGGTAGTTCCGATCTCCGCCACACCCAACTCATCGCAGCACCTCCTGGACAGCGGATCGACAAGCCGGATCCACAATCGATCGACCAATCTGGTGTCAGCGACAGAACGCTCAGCCAATCGCATTTCCCCACGTCGCTCGATCCTCCAGACTTTTGGAGAAGACGACTAACGGAAATCGATCGGCCATATTGCTATTGTTCTTCTTGTTCACGCAGAGTACGAAAGTAGACGCGTCGGTTTTACTGAACGTTTTTCTCAAGTAACTCGTGAATGCTCATTGTTTTGCTCGTGCTAACGCTCAACCGTTTGTATCTCACCGCTCAATTCAATATCTCGTGCTCAGACTCGTCGTGTATCGATTGTGGATCGTGGTCAGTTACGCGGCCACGTGTGCGTCGTTTTGCGATTCGTCTCAACGAGACAGGAACTGTACATTCTCTGCACAACGTGCATCCGCTCATTCTCACTCATAATTCTTTTATGTTCGGACTCACTCAACGAGTGTACAATAAACATTGACTGTACATTGCTCATAAATACTGTGCGTTCTTTACATAACCTAACCGGCATCTCACGCTCATCGCGATCTCTTTCGCGAACAAGTACACTACATTGTTTTGTGTGCTTCATGTTTAATATGTTTAATGTATCAGTGTTATATCAACGTTTGTATATGTGTTCTAGGAAATGCCACTACGTGTATTGAGGGCATGGCTGGCGGGTCTGGAGGCCCGCGCACTCCAGGTTGTACCCCAAGGGGTGCAGATGCGGCGGTCGGGGCCGGTGGTTGGTCCCATGATGGCGGATCGACTACGGCAGGAGACGCATGTTGGGCCGAGATTGGTCCCATATTGGATTCCGTCGGCACCATCGCCTCCATCGCCACCATCACCCCCGTCGCCCCCATCACCCCCCTCACCACCATCACCCCCCTCACCACCATCACCCCCCTCGCCACCATCACCTCCCTCACCACCATCACCCCTCTCGCCACCATCACCTCCGTCGCCCTAGTCGCCCCCGTTACCCCCATCACCTCCGTCGCCCTTATCACCTCCGTCATCAACATCCCCCTCCCCCTCGCCACCTTCCGCCTCGCCGCCTTCCCCTTTTTAGAATAGTTTTATATTTTTCCATCTTTTATATTTTATATTTATATTGTATTTTTATATTCTTTTTCTATTTTTTCTATTTTATATATTTTATTGTATTTTTATATTCTTTTATATTTCTATTTTTTATATATTCTATATTATATATTTATATTCATTTATATTTATATTTTTTATATTGTATTGTATTTTATTTTATATTTTAATTGTATTTTTATATTTTTATATTTGTATTATTCTATATTATTTTTTTGTAACAATATATATACATCTTAAACGCATATTCTGTCTCCATTTTATTTACCCGTCTTCCTTCTCCTTTCGCCACATAATTTTAAGATTTGCAGACACTGCATAATTCTATGATTCGCGCCGTCTTCACTCCGCTACATGACGGCTGCTCCAGAGGAGTCAAATTATGCGAGATCGCGCAAGACGCTGCGACGTTAAATCGGAACGCTTCGAAATACTGTTAGCTTTAGAATAAAATGTGATTGTACCATCAAGTAGCGCCGTCTCTCTCCCTCCTCCCAGAATTTTAGCTTTAAAGTATTGCTCTGTCTCTTTCCCTCCTCTGAAGACGCGGTGTGTAAAAAGCTGATCTTTCCCGAGATCGTCCGATAAAAAACGGACGCGTGTGACGCTTGGTGTATGTACCATTCGGGAAAGACAAATGTTAGAGAGTGGGCGTTGGGGGAGTTGGTTAGGCGGCTGACTCGTACCGTGGAAGTCTTGGGTTTGAGCCTCGTCGCCTGGATTCTGTTTTTTCATTTAAATTAATATCTTAAAATTAATATTTCCTTCCTTACCGACAGTAGTCAGTACCACGCCCAAGAGAGTGTAGCTCTTCGGTATCGATTCGGTTTTCGATTGATTCGATGTCTGGTCTCGCGCGAATACCCCCCACCACTCCGCCCATCTGTATGACGTCATCCGCCACCCGGCTGCCCGTCGCCCCGCTGCGATGGATTTCCTGCGACCTTGAAACTCAAATTTGAATTGGAACCCGCCTTGCTATACTACTTGCATTGACCTGGCTAGGGCTGAATTAAGTGGTGTTTTCCCAACACACAAATTCAGAGTTGGCAGTAACCAACCAGTTAGAATTTTTATCTATCTTTTGACTTTTTTTTATAGAGGGGGAAAATGCATTACGCATACCCAGGCAGGGTTGCCTGGATTACTAAAATGACATTGAACTAACAAAAAAGAACGCGCAACAATCATTTAAAAGCTGCGAGAACAAAAACAATGGTTTTGAAGAGAAACATAACGGAAAACAGGTGATCGGTCAATTTTTCAGACCATATCGCATGTTTGACCATCGGGGACATACGGAAAAAACTCTGATCGGTCCGGCCTTTTGCACTGTGTTTAAGGGTAGTTTTAACTCGCAAACAACGTGGACACTTGAATGATTCCATGATTTTCCTTAATGTGGGATCATGTTTTCTAAAAATGGTAAATATGCTATGTTTGGGGTCATTTTAAAATGGATTTAATACGATTAAAAAAATTTAATTAAATTGGCAACTGAAGTTTCAGAAAGAAAACTTTCTTAGCTTTCCAAAATAATGTTTCCGTATGTCCCTGATGGTCAAACATGCGATATGGTCTGAAAAATTGAACGATCACCTGTTTCCCGTTATGTTTCTCTTCAAAACCATTGTTTTTGTTATCGCAGCTTTTAAATGATTGTTGCGCGTTTTTTTTGTTAGTTCAATGTCATTTTAGTAATCCAGGCAACCCTGCCTGGGTATGCGTAATGCATTTTCCCCCTCTATAAAAAAAGTCAAAATATAGGTAAAAATTCTAACTGGTTGGTTACTGCCAACTCTGAATTTTTGTGTTGGGAAAACACCATTTAATTCAGGCCTAGCCAGGTCAATGCACCTTGTATGGTCTTCTGTCCCTTTAAACGCCGTGTTGTATTTCCGTAGAGCTCAGGAGCTAACTACCCCCGGTCACTACCCTTCAGGTATTAGATACCGACAAACGGCAAAATGGTGGTGGTGGGCCCATGCATCTACGTGCAACTCTACACATTCAAATAGTTGCGAAATCTTTTATGGCTCCTTTCAAACTTTTTCTCCTTCCACCGAGCAGAATATGTTGAGGTAAAAAAAAATTTAACATTAATTTTCAATGTTATAAACAATTTTACAGCAAATTTTTTTTGCAAATCTCCACCGATTCGGGGGTGTAGATTCATCCCTCCAAGCGGTGAACAATACTTTTTTAACACCCTGTACCTACAAACTCAAAAAAGAAAGTTTTCCTACTGGACTCGCGCATCTAATGTGAGACACGATCTCGAACAAAACATTCGTAACGTGGAATGAGACGGGGCTTTCGACCACAATAGTTAAAATCAATGAAGGCCTGCAGCAAATAACGGTGAACTCGCCCATACTATTTAACATCTACACTAGCTATTTGTCCAAGGTATTCCAAACTTAACGAAACAGAAATAGCCACCACAATCACCTTTGTCGACGACATGATTGTATAGGAGCGGGCCAATAGACTAGTCACGGTCCAGAATAAGTAGAAGGTGTATTCGAAAAAATAAACAAATACTACTGCCAATGGAACTTAAAAATAATCCCCAGCAAGTCTACCACGATACTTTTTCGAAAACCACTCGACCTTCTTTCCTCTAAGGCCAAAACCGGCAGTAATAAATCTCAAATATCCGTTACTTTACCTGGCACCACAACCAAAGAAAGAATTCCTCACGTAAAAGCTGTCAAGTACCTGGATGTCACTATCGACTATCTGATGCACGGTAACCAACGCCTGGACGTACAATTGGAAAAAGCACGCTAAGCATTCCAGGCGCACAGCCGAATGTTCCACAGCATACACTTAACCGATAGAGCCAAAATAATACTATATATTATATTACTAATCCGTCCAATACTGACATATATTACACCCATTTGACGGAACACCAATCACACTACAGTCATGAAACTGAGGGCCTTTGAGCGAAAATGCCTGCGGACTTGCCTCAGGATGCACATATCTCAATACACAGAGAGGCCACACCTCATCTCAAACAAAGTTCTATAAAACAAAGCAAAGATACCATACATAGATTCTTACTGTATTCACACAACGCGGAACTACTTTAGCAATCTGCCTAATATCAATAATAATATCATTCGCACAATACCAATGCACACGTATTAAAGAGGCAGATGAAAACGGAATACGCGCTCACGGGATACAGGCATTCAAGCTCTGCGATAAAATGGCCATTATGCAGAACACATAAAACACACCCGTTCTATATCACTGGCGGAGAAATAAGGCTGACAAATAAGTAGCGATCAACCCGACTGAAGAAACCATAAACAATTCCCGTTTTAGATTCTCTATGGTATTACCGGATATAGACTACCTGAATTTCAACACACTGAAGTTCAAAAAATACTAAGGGCTCGAATCCATAAATACTCACATGCAGGAACTGCACGAGCGCAAACTCATACTATGGTCCTGTAACAGACTACCCACATGAACGGCTACAATTTACCGACTAAAGTTAAACAACGACCTCGCGAGCTGCTAGGTCACTATTTATACGTACAGTGGGTAAAAAAAGTATTAGCACACCCACTGTTTTTAAAATATCTTGATATATTTAAGTAATATATTAATACAAAATATGTCCTTTAATGTCTTCTAGCATACAGAAGTAGTGTATTTTTTCAGAACTCTGAATAATTTAATTTACACAAGTAACAAAAGAAAAACTAAAATTCTTTACGCAAAATAGTATTGACACACTTGCAACTGTAATATAAAGTCCACAATTACTTGCTTTTGCTTATCTTAAACACAATGGCAAGAGCACAAATGTAAACACACGATTGTTTACATGATGCATTTCGCTCAATTCGTCCAGTTAGTCTGTGCTTACACTTCACAAAGAAACCATGGTTGCTAAGAAAAGCGAATTGTCTACTTTCGTGCAACATGAAATTATTTTCCTGCGTAAGCGTGGCGAGAGTTATCGGAAAATCGGAAAAGCGTTAAAGTTAAGTTTCTCTACAGTGAGACATGTTATAAAAAAGTATGAAGAGACTGCTACTACGGAAAACAGGCCACGATCGGGGCGGCCGAAAGTATTAATAGTAAGAGAGCGACGACATATCATAAGAGAAGTCGTAAAAAATTCGTTTGTGAGTGCTCAGAATTGGTCTGTCGATATTGCAACATATTCGGGAACGACAGTTACTGCTCAAACAATACGAAATGTTGTATACTTTGCTACAATTTACGACAGAGCGGCGAGAAAAAAGCCGTTCATAAATGACACTAATAGACGCAAACGGCTCGGTTTCGCTAAAGCGTATGTAAATAAGCCAATGGAATTTTGGAAAAATTGTATATTCTCGGATGAGAGTAAATTCATTCGAAATACATTTCGGCTCCGATGGGAAAAAGTTTGTGTGGAGGAAACCGAATACCGAACTGGAAAAACAGAATATTCGGTTTGGGGTTGTATGTCATATACTGAGGTGGGAAATTTAGCATTTATTGAAGGAAATATGAATGCTCTGATGTATATCGATATATCGCGGAACAATTTACTAGAGAGTTTAACAAAATTAGGCATAAAAGAAACATTTCGGTTCCAGCAAGATAATGACCCAAAGCACACGGCCCACAAAACACGAGAGTGGCTTCTTTATAACGTACCTAAACAGCTTCCAACACACCACCCCAATCACCGCATGTTAACCCCATAGAAAATCTTTGGCATATATTAGATCTAGAAATTCGAAAAAGGAAAATAAGAAATAAAAATGACTTAAAGAAGGCGCTATTAGAAGAGTGGTTAAAAATTCATATAGAAACTACCAAAAAACTTGTCGAATCGATGCCAAATCGATTGCAAGCTATAATTAATGCCGAAGGCATGCATACAAAATATTAAACACTTATATCATGTTTAACAATTCAAATAATTGTGTATTTAATAATTATATCTCAAGTGTGCCAATACTTTTTTGAGTATGGAATTCTCGTTTTTCTTTTGTTACTTGTGTAAATTAAATTATTCAGAGTTCTGAAAAAATACATTATTTCCGTATGTTAGAAGACATTAAAGGACATATTTTGTATTAATATTCCACTTCAATATATCAAGATATTTAAAAAAAGCAGGTGTGCCAATACTTTTTTTACCCACTGTAGTACTTAAGTATTAGTTGCAAACCATTATACGTAGTCATAGTTCATATAAGCCTTTCCCATTCTACTCCGATCTTTCATTAAAAAACGATTCAGGGATTTTTATCTTCCGGATTTTCTGCAACTACGTGGCAGAATAATATCTCCAAACAATACTTGTTTAAACTACCGCAGCAAACCGATTAAAAACACAGTCCCTAGGATACCGATGGTCTCTCTCCGAGAATCACTCGCGCGGCGATCAGGCAGAGACTTAAAATAAGAAAAAATGGCCTGTTTTCTCGGTCAATTGTCATCTAAAAACGTAAAACTATGTATATTCCGGAATTGGACAGCACATATGTATTCAAAAAACAAAGACACAGTAAAGTATTCGGATACGATGCTGAAAGTCTTCGATTCGATTGCCGGTGCCCCTTATTATAATCTTTCTTTCTTTTCTTTCTCTTATCGTAGTAATGCAGTGGCTACACCTAAAATTATTTTGCGTTGTAATAGCAGCGTAAAATGGGACTTCCGTTTCCGGTCGCGAGTGTGACAGGTGCGTATGAAAACAAGCGGTTGAGTGAGGTGATGGAAAGGTGTGTGAGGTGGTGAAGGAGGGCTGGAGAGTGTGGGTGAAAGGTAGTGGAGTTGTGAGGAAGGGGCGAGAGATAAAGGTAGAGGGCAGGCGAAAGGGGGTGATAGGGATACATGAGCTTGTATGGAGGTTAGAGGTTAGGTCGTGGCGGTAGGCGGAAAAAGGCGGGAAGGAGCGTGGAGAATGGGCAGTGGTGCCACTGTGCGGGAGAGGAGCGAGGTAGGGAGAAGAGTGCACAGACGGGAAGTTTGAATGGGCGAAAAGGCGAAAGGTAGATGGATAGAGGATAAAAGGGTAATAGGATAGGGAGGAGTTGAGAGAAAGGGAGAAAGTCAAAGTGCGGAAGAAGGGCAGAGGAAGAGATGGAGGAGGGAAAGGGAAAGGTTACAAGTGAAGAAAGGAAAAGAAAAGATAGTGTAAGTAGTGTGGGCAGCAGCGTGAGGAGTGTGGACAGTCTGGGGAAAAAGCGAGAGAGAGAGGAGGAGGCGGGGGAGAAGATGAGGGATGGGACGGCAGGGTTTAAGAGGAGCGGGAAGACAAGGAGGTCGCCGGAGAAAGGGGGTGAGAAAGAGATGTAGGAGGGGGGTGGGGGTCTAGTGGGGATGATGAGGGAAATGATGTTGGAGATGAGATAGATGAGGGAGAAAATGAAGAGGGACAGGGAGGGGAGAAAAGAGCTGAAGGAGGAAATAAGGGAAGAGAGGGAGGAAAGAAGAAGGATGGAGGAAGAGTGGATGGTGGAGAGAAGGAGGTAGGAGGAGGAAATGTGGGAGGAGAGAAGGAGGAGAGAAGGGTCGGTGGAAAAGTTGGGGAAGTTGGAGGAAAGGGAGAAAAGGATGGAGGAGGTGATGGAGAAGGTAGGGAGATGGGAAAAGGAGAGAATGGGGAATGAAGGGAAGGGGGCTGGTGGATGGAGAAGAGGAGGAATGGAGGCTGAGAGTGAGAAGGATAGAGGTGTGGTAGGATAGAAAGGAGAGAGAGAGGAAAAGAAGTAATGTAGTGGTAAGGGGGTGGGGGGATAGGGCAGGGACGGAATGGAGGAAGTGGGGAAAGTATGAGGAAAATGGGGCTGGGGGTGGGGGGATAAAGGAGGTAGTGAGAGTGGGAAGGACGGGGAAGGAGGGGGGGTGGACTGGTGGTGGTTAGACTGGGGGGGAGAGAGGAAAAGAGGAAAGTAATGGAGGCAAAAAGTAAGCTAAGAGGAGAGCGCTGTGGAAGATAGAAAGAGAGGCGCAAATGGAGAGAGAGAGAGAGAGAGAGAGAGAGAGAGAGAGAGACAGAGACAGAGACAGAGACAGAGACAGAGAGAGAGAGAGGGGTGGATGGGAATGTGAAACGGTGGGACGAGATAAGGGAGAAATGGTGTCAGGATCAGGGAAACGAATGAAGCGGGGAGGGGGAAGGATGTGGAAGAGAAAAGGGGGAATAGAAACAAACGGGGGAGTTGGAGGGGGGGGGGGGCTTTTCGAACGTGGCACGAATCAGGAGGAAGGATGATGAGTTCTGGAGGGGACTAATGGAGTGGGAAGTTATGGTGCTGTGTGAGACTTGGGTGGAGGAGAAACAGTGGGAGTATGTGGAAAGGAGGCTGCCTAGGGTGTTCGTGTGGGAGAAGCAATGGGCTAGGAGGGAAAGCAAGAACGGGAGAGCGATAGGGGGTATGATAATGGGGGTTAGGAAGGGGTTGGAAGTGGGTGAAGGGGGAGGAGGGAGGGAAGGGATTATGGGGAAGAAAGTGAATCTTGGGGGGTGGAAAACAGTTGGGATTTATGTGAATGGGGATTTGAAAGAGAAGCTGGAGGAGCTGGAAGAGTGGATGGAAGAGAAGGAGGGGGAGTAAGAGTGGTAATAAGAGGAGATTTTAGCACGCGTACGGGGGAGGAAGGGGGATAGGTTTGGGAGGGCGAGGAGGAGAAGGGGAGCAGGAGGCGAGTAGGAGACCAAAGATATGGTGGTGAATGGGGAAGGGAGGAGGCTATGCAGGTGCTTAGAGGAAAGAGGATGGGGAATTTTGAATGCAAATACAGAGGGGGACGAGGAGGGGGAGTGGACGTTCACAGGGGGCGGGGTAATACAGTGATAGATTATGTGATAGGGAACGAGGAAACAAGAGAGAAGGTGAAAAGGATGAAGGTAGGGGAAAGGATTGAATCTGATCACCACCCGGTGGTGGCGTGGCTGAGAGGGGGGAGGAAGGTGGAGGGGGGGCAAGGAGGAGAAAGGGGAGGGGGCAGAGGAAACTGGACGGAGGAGGGAAGGATGGAGTTTTTAAGGAAGTTTGGTAAAAGAGGTGGGGGGAGGGGAGTGGAGGAGGAATGGAGTGAGCTGCGGGATAGAATAAAGGGCGCGATAAGTAAGATGGGGAAAAGGGGGGAGAAAAAAAGTAGGGAGGGTGGTGGAATGGGGAGTGTAGGGAGGAAAAGAGGAGAGAGCTGAGGTGAGAGCTGAGGAAGTGGAGGCGGGAAGGAGAAGAGGGGAGAGAATATAAGGAGAGAAAGAGGGAGTATGGGAGGTTATGTGAGGAAAAAAGAGAGAAGGGGTGGAGGAGGTGGCTGAAGGAGGTGGAAAGTGTAAGAACGGTGGGACAAGTGTGGAAGGTGGTAAATAGGGGAGGAAAAGGAAGGGGAGGGTGAACGAAGGGATATCAATGGGGGAATGGGACGGATACTTCAGGAGGCTGCTAGGGGGTGTGGAATGGAGAGTGAGAAAGGGTGGACAGATGAGGAGGAGAGAGGACGGTGAGGCGGAAATAGGAAAGGAAGAGATAGGAAGGGTCATAAGGAACTTAAAGGATGGGAAGGCGGGAGGGGGAGATGGGAACCCAAATGAGGTGTGGAAGTATGGAGGCACGGAAGTGGAAGAATGGTTATTGGGGATCTGCAATAGGGTGTGGAGGGGAGAAGGGTGAACGGAAGGATGAAAAGAGGGGGTGGTGGTCCCGGTACTGAAAAAGGGAGGTGGGGTGAAGGTGGACGTTTATAGGGGGATAACCTAACACAGACGGCGTACAAGGTGTATGCGTATATGTTAGCGGAGAGTCTGAGGGTGGAGATGGAGGAGAGAGGACTGTTGCCACCGAGTCAAACGGGGTTTAGGAGGGGGTGGGTTGTATTGATAATATTTATGTTTTGAATTACTTGATAAATAGGCAGTTGGGGGGGAAAGGGGAAAAATATGGTGGTAGTATTTATTGATATGAAGGTCAGGGAGGTGTTAGTCAAGGCAATGAGGGGGAGGGGGTGCGGGAAGAGCTGGTGGTAAGAAGCGAGGTGGTGTTGAAGGAGACAATATGTAGGGTGCGGGTGGGGGATGAGGAGGGGGAGAGGTTCTGGACAGCGAGAGGGGTGAGGCAGAGATGCCCGCTAAGTCCGAGCCTCTTCACCCTTCGGTTGGCAGATATGGACGATGAGTTAGAAAAAGGAGGGTGGGGAGGGGTGAAGTTAGGGGGGAGAGTATACACGTTAGCGTATGCTGACGATGTGACGGTGCTGGCCGAGGACGAAGAAGGGATGAAGAGAATGCTGGGGAAGCTGGAGAGATATGTGGACGGGAAGGGACTGCAAGTGAACATAGGGAAAACGAAGGTTATGAGGAGTAGGAGAGGGGGAGGGAGATGGAAGAGTGTGAAGTGGAGATGGAAGGGCAAGGAGTTGGAGGAGGTTAGGAGTTTTAGGTATTTGGGCTACACGGTGATGGGGAATGGGGGGCAAGTGGGGCATGTGGTGGAGAGGGTGAGGAAGGGAGTGGCGGTAATGGGAAAGGTTTGGGCGATTGGGAAGAGGTTATTCGGAAAGGACTGGGAAAGAAGAATGTGGTTATTAGACAGATTGGTGTGGCCGGTGGTGGGATACGGGGCGGAGGTGTGGGGTGGAAGGAAAGGGAGAATATGGAAAGGCTTCAGGAAAGATTTTTGGAATGGGTGTTGGGAGTGGATAGGTGTACGCCGGGGAACATGGTAAGAGAGTAGGTACAAAGGGAGATGCTGAAGGGATGGGTAGGGTTGAGGGCCTGGGCGTATGAGAGAAAGCTGGAGGAGGTGCAGGGGGGAGCTGGCGAGGAAGTGCTGGGAGGAGGGGAAAGGGGCTGGAGGGGTGGGAAGAAGAAAGGAAGGAGTTTTTCGAGAAGAGGAGTGGAAGCTGGAAGAGACAGAAAGGATGAGGGAATCTGGGGGGGCTAAGAGGAGAGGAGTTGGTGAGTAGGGAAAGGAAAATGCAACAGGAGGAGAGGTGGGAAAGGATAGGGGACTCAGGGTACAATAGGTGGTACGGAAGGGTGAACGGGGAAGGGTTGCCTGGTTACCTAAAGGAGGGGTGGGGGAAAGTAGGTGGAGCAGGGTGGCCAGGTTTAGATTGGTAACGTGGAGAGGGGGTACTGGGAAGATAGAGAGAAGAGGTGTAGGGTGTGTGGAGGGGGGGGGCAGAGACATGGGAGCATGTGTGGGAGGAGTGCATGGGGTGGGGGGAAGAGAGGGGGTGGCAGGAGATGATGGGAGAGGTGCTTGGTGATGAAGGGGAGGGGGAGGAATGGATGAGGAGGTTAGAGGTAAGGAGACAGGTATGTAGTGGAGTGGAGGTGTGAGAAAAGGAATGGAATGGAAGGGGAGACGAGTGGAAGCGGAGGTCCGGAGGCGGATAAGTGTGCGAAGGGACGCGGCGGAGGGGAAGGGAGAGCGAGCGAGCGTGCGGGCGCAGCGGATTCGCAATCTGTATATATTGTATATATTGTAATATTAAGGAATTAGGTGTAAGTTAGGTTAAGTTAAATTAAACTAAGTTAAATTAGGTTAAGGTGGTGTAGGGGAGGTAAATGTATAGAGTGGAGGGAGCAAGGTCAGAGAAAATTGTAACCCCTAGGGGAGCAATAAAGAGGATATATATGTATAACAGCGTAAAACAATTTTTATTTTGTTCTAGTAATCTGTACTTGTATTATATTAATAATTTGTAATCATATTAGTAAATACGTAATATATTAGTATATATGTAATAATATATACTAGTAAATAATATATAATAGTAATAATCAGTCTGACACTGTCCTCTGTTAACGCTACACATGTTTTGTTGTGCCGTTGAAATCTCCGGAATCTCTTTTGAATTAAGTGTGCCTATTTTGCCTAAGTGTGCCTATTTGCCTCGTCTTCTGGTCAACCGGCATAGTGGATTATCGTGCGGACCTGTGTCCTTTGCGTGGGATAATAATCTGTGATTGATTCTCTGAATTCTCTTCGAGTTCACAGTGCACCCGATCTGTCTGTCTATCGTATTGTCCTAAAAGACTTATTTGCAAGCGGTATTTGGTGATATCATGGCTCCCCCCAGTAAAGGAATGCAAGGGCTGTAGTGCTACAGTGGTCAATCCGATCTCCTGTGTTGATTGTGGCATCATAACCCATGCTGGCACAACATGTCTTATTCGAGCGGGTCACCCTTGAGATAACGGCAGGCTTTTAAACTGCGGTCAAGGTACGTCAAGATCAGCTGTTGTTGTTGACGTCACGCAGTCTCCATCGGCCAAGTCACCACCTTCGTTTCCTACGATCGATGAAATAAGTGAAGTTATGAAGGCCTCGATAAAGATGCATTCTAATGAATTTCGTATTGAGATGGTTACAAGCATCAGATCGGAGCTCGGTGATATTCGTGCTGCAGTCGGAGATCTCTCGAATCGAGTCCGCACTCTTGAAGAGAATGCTTCGTCCGCGTGCGATCGGTCGGCATCTAATCCTGGAAGGGTGGATGAAGTTATCGCGGAAATAAATGACCGACAGTTCAGAGCGGGAAACCTTATTATCCATGGATTGTCGGAGTCGCAAAATGCCACGCCTGACCTTGCTCGTGGACATGATATGGACGGTGTCAGGTCCATCTTGAATCAGATCCAGCCTACGGATTATACTGATATCAGGCTGCATAGGCTAGGGAAGCATAAGGGCTCTTTATCAAGACCACTCTGTGTTAGACTCAAGTCTCCGGAAGCCGTTAGGAATATTCTGAGGAACAAGTCCCGGTATTTTGGGGTGTGTAAAATTACAGACGACAAAACCCGGATGCAACGGCAGACTTTGGATCATCTCCGAGCCAAATTGCGGGAACTTCAAGACAGTGGTGATACTAGTAAGACCATTCGGTACATCCATGGTGTGCCTGACATTGTGCCGATTAATAGAACCCGTGACACAGCCTCAAAAAACCAATATGGCACCCCATAATATACTACCAGAACGTGCGTGGTCTGCGGACTAAACTTTTTGACTTAAAAACTGCATTATTGTGCTCTGCAACTTGGTATGACATCTTTATATTTGTAGAGACCTGGCTGAATCCATCAGTCTCATCGTCGGAGCTAGGCCTAAACGAGTTTAATATCTTTCGGGCAGACAGATCTCCACTCACTGGCAGTTTTTCTAGAGGGGGCGGGGTCTTGGTAGCGATAAGAAACACTTTGCCGTGTTCGTTAATTAATCCTAGCCGGGCTGATCTCGAGCAGGTCTTTGTACGTGTGCGTCTACAAACCGAGCATGTCATTGTAGGTGCGCAATACCTCCCGCCAGCTTCGCAACCACTGGTATATGATAATCATGTAGGTCAGCGCTGGTCAATGTCGCCCCCGCGGGAGGTTGGGGTTCTCCGACTCTCGTCCGCGTTGTCAGGGATACCGCGCGACGCTAACCGCGAAGACGTTTGCCCGGCTAGCCCTTCGTGGCAGCCTTCGTAGCGTCGCGCGGTCCCCTTGACAACGGAAGGCACACTGTGCGAGAGAAAGATTTAAAGGGGAAGCAGGCGCATGAGGGGCCCCTACGCTGGGCAGCGCTGATGTAGGTTGTGTTGCTGAGATCTTTCAGAAATACAGTGACAATGTGTTCTAAAAAAAAAACCGGGACTTCATCTCAGAAATCAATGGCCTCCTACTAGAAGGTTATAATTTTTGTAATCTGGCCCTGGTGAACACTATTGTTAACGCATTCGACAGTATATTAGATTTAATCTTTGTAAAGGACACCGAAGTGGTTATTGATAAAGTGACAGATTATATGATTACCCCGGATCTATATCATCCTCCGTTAAAAGTCTGTTTGAGTGATCTACTCTCGTCCACGATTTATAGTCATGATGTGTGTTTTGACCGTGAATTTACTTTTTGATTAACTCATCTACGTAGACGATTTTCTTGTATCAATTCGCGACTACGCCTCCAACGGCAAATTAATGGCGGTGGAGAAGGTTGTAAAATAAAGCAAATAGAGGCACAAGGTTGACATCGTTGAATGTGGTGTACGGAATAATGTGAAGAGTTTTTGGAACTTTATTAATGGCCAGCGTGGTAATCAAGGATTGCCGTCTAATATGCGCTACGGGAGCTCTTCGGCGACATCGCCCTCAGCAGTGGCGAACCTCTTTGCTACCTATTTTGTGTCCGTATATACTTCTGAATCCGAATCGTTCTGATGTTCGCAATTATCGGTCCATAAGCAAACTTTCCATACTGCCTAAAGTCTTCGAGGATATTGTTACTGACATGCTATCATCGCAGCTCACAAGCTTCCTATGTGTGGAACAGCATGGTTTAATCCCGAAACTTTCAACGTCTACGAACCTGGCCGTGTATCATAGCTTTGTTTCCAGGGCCCTCGACGAAGGCCCGCAGGTTGACACTGTTTATATGGATTTTCAGAAAGCTTTTGACACTGTTGATCATTCAGTGCTGCTTCTTTCCCGTTAGGGTTTTTGTGGGCCCCTTTTAACCTGGGTTGAGAGCTATTTATCTAGACGTTACCAGATAGTGAAGGTATCAAATTGTCATTCTACCTTGGTAAATGTCACCTCAGGTGTTCCTCAGGGCTCACATCTAGGTCCGTTGCTGTTTAACATATTTATAAACGACCTCGTGGACATACTCTCTAATAGAAACTTTCTGATGTATGCGAATGATCTGAAAGTCTTCAGAGTTATCCAGGGAATCGAGGAGGCAATAAATATGCAAGGTGATCTGCACAGGCTGGAGCAATGATGCACTACGAATAAAATGCGGCTCAACACTGCGAAGTGCGTGGTGCTTAGGGCCTCAGTTCTTAGTAAGTCTTGCGTGAAGTACTCTTATGAATTAGACGATGTAACTCTTAACGAAGTCACTGAAGTCATGGATCTCGGCGTCTGTATAACGCCATGCATTGACTTTAGGCCTCACTATGAGCATTGTACTAGCAAGGCTATGCGAACTTTGGGTTTCATCTCGAGGTTTGCCAGGCACTTTAAAAACAAGGAGTCTGTTAGACTTTTGTATGTAGCCCTCGTTAGGCCGCATGTTGAATGTGCCTCGGTCATTTGGAGCCCTAGGCATGTCAAGTACGTTAATTCCTTGCATATTCAGGACAGCCCTGTGGAAATGAATGATCATGATTATCGCCCAGGACTTACTGCGTTTAATATTGCCACTCTGGATGACCGCAGGCATATTACTAACACTCCTCAGTGGCCTATGGCCTGCTCGGAGTTGGCCGAAGCCGCCAAGAGGGGGACGTCGGTTAGAGGAGTCCTTAAGTTTGCCGACGTTATGGCTAAGGGCTGTGAGAAGGCAGAGGCCACCGTCGCGGAGGCGATGGCGTCGCACGCCATCAAGCGGTGGACCGCCGCCCCGAAGTCGGGGAGAATTGCGGACGGCAACCAGGAGACACGAGCCGGGAGAACGGATACCTCCTCCAACGTAGAATATGGCGCCAGTAACAAGAGGCCCAGAGAAATGAACTCTCCCCAGGAGGCTCAGGGAAATCATTTGAAGAAGAAGATCTTCGCGGAACTGGTGTCCGATGGGGACCGTGGGGGATCCCAGGATGGTTCCGGACCCCAGCACACGGGGGCTTCGGTGGGAAATCTTCTCGGTTATCCGGTGGACACGGATGGAACGCCGGAGTCCACCCACACTCGAGAAGATTGGGCCGATGTCCCTACAAAGGGTCAGAAGAAAAGGGAGAAGCGACGTGACCGCCACCAGGATCTACTGCGGCAGAAATAACAGCGGCAGCAACAACAACACCAGCAACAGTAGCAGCAGCAACAGCAACAGCAGCAGCAACAACAGCGTCTCCCGCATTAGCAGCAGCAACAACAGCAGCGAACCCAGCGGGAACAGTATCAGTACTCATTGCTACAGAAAAAGGAGGAACCGGGATCTAAGCTGCCGAGGAAGAGACCGGAGGCGGTACTGGTAAAGGTGGTCCAACCGAGCACATACGTTGAGACCTACAGAGCGGTGGTCACCAAGGGTTGAGAGGCCCTGACCGGAATCAGAACGGTGAAGAAGATCAGGTTAGGTCATATACTTCTGGAGGTGGAGAAGGCGACATGTGCGGTAAATCTCGCGATTAGATTGAAGGAACTGGTTGGTGGGGCCATGGACATATCCCCCTTGCAGGACAAGAGGGTCCTGGAAATTAGCACCCCCTTAAAATCCTACAAATTAATTTGAATCACTGCATGTTGGCGCATGACCTGCTGATCTAGAACGCATGGGAGATGAGGGTAGACGTGGTAATTATAGCAGAGCTATATAGGCAGTTACCCGAATGGTCCAACGACGGAACGGGGGACGCGGCGGTTTGGGTAACTGGCTTCAACGGGACATGCGCGACCCTTTCCCAGGTGATAGCAGCGGGGAGGATTGTGGCAATGGAGATGGACGGCCTTGTGGTCATCGGTTGTTACTGCTCCCCCAATGTGAAGGTAGACTTTAGGAACTACGTGGACGAACTGGAGGGCTCATTGACGGAGCTGAGGGCCCCAGGAAAAGGGTTCGTCATTGCGGGAGAGTTTAATGCCAAATTCCTGGCTTCGGGGCGGGGGGCGGGGGTAAGAAGAGTGACAAAAGGGGTCAACTCTGCATGGGGCTCCTCGCTAGACAGGGCCTTGTGCCGATTATATTGAAGGCTAGTTATATGTTTCGGCGCAACAAGGGAACTTCACTTACAGATGTGATGGCAGTGGACAGGGTGATGGCTCGTAAGTTAGTAAAGAGCGAAGTACTGACCAAAGAGTCTGAATCGGACCACAGGTACGTTCTGTACAAGTTTGGGGTAAGCCAAGGGGTCCTGTGGGACCGCAGTGGATCCCGTACGACACAAAGGACTTGAACGTGGCGGCAATCGTAAGGAGGTACGAGGAGATTACCGGCAGGGACCTTGGTCCGGGGAGGGGGACCCAACGTCAAGACGAACCGGTAGCCGAAAGGATCCAGCGGATTATGGGTGAGATCACGAGTACTGAACTGAAGAAGAAAAGGCGACCGAGGGGAACTAGAAACCCCAATTTTTGGTGAAACCCTGAAGAGGATTAGGTCTAAGAAGGCTCCGGGGATGGACATGGTACCCTCGGAGGTGGTGGTATGCATCCTTCGGATGAATACAGAGGATTTTTGCGAGTTGGTGAAGGACACGCCGAGGAGGGGCGAGATTCCTGAGGCGTGGAAGACGGCCCGTATTGTACTCCTTCCAAAGCCGGGGAAGCACCCAATGAGCCCGGGAGCCTATAGGCCCATCAGTATACTCCCGGCACTTAGTAAGGCCTGGGAGTATGCAATCAAGGACCTGATAGAGGAAGAAGTCGGCAAGGACCCATTTCAGCCTACTCAATATGGGTTAGAAGATCAGGGACGGTGGATGCGGCGACGGAGGTAGCAAGGTTCGCCGATACATGCAAAAAGAAACAGAGCACCTGTACAATGGTCACGCCAGATATAAGGAACGCCTTCAACACTCTGAGGTGGAGCATAATACTCAGAGAGCTGGAGAGGAGGGGGGTATCCGGCGAGGTCCGGAGGGTTATGGCCTCATACTTTAACCCTCCGAGTACGGGACATAGAGTACGGGGCCTGGGTTTTGGCAGACCCCACACCGATAGTTCACTAATACATATTCACGGTCGCTCAAGACCCTCACCGATACAGTATTTAGGTGGGGATGGTCGCTCAAGCTCGAGGTCCTCGCCGATACAGTATTCAGGTGGGGATGGTCCCTCAAGCTCGAGATCCTCGCCGAAATACTACGGAACGTGGTGGAAGTGGGTTTCGGATTACGTTTGGATACTTGTTCTACATATACGAAACAATAATAGGGTTGCAATTTGTGAATTATAAAAAAACCATGTTTATTCATCATTTATAACAGTACATGTATTGCATAAAACTGTACGGTTTTCTGTACAATGGTTTTTACACACATCTCTTTGACAAGAATCGCATACAGTATGATGTTTATTATTAGTCCCCACACAGAAACAACATCTACCACGCTTGTGACCTGCTAGTTTTTTTGTCTTTACAATTTTTCGTCCCGTCGCTTCTATCGCGATTGCAACATTTGCATTTAGCCCTCCTTTATTTTCAAATTTACTAGCCCGCCTATCAATATTTCTAGCAGTTAATTTTTTTGCTAATTCTTCTAAAAATAACTTTCGCCTCATTTTTGACGAATGTCTAACTTCCCATGTGGGATTCTTAGTATAACAAAAGCATTGTATGCGGCGATGTCGATGTAATGCATAAACAGTGATAATGGCCAACGGCGGGTGCAACGCCTACAAGAGTATTCCCTTACTAACTTGTCTAAAACATCTACCCCACTTTTTGTGGAATTATAATATTTTATTATTTCGGGTTTGAAGTTTTCTGCTGCTGTAGATATACTATGTTCACGGTGTAGTGTAGAAAGTAGTACAACGCACTTTCGCGGTTTCGGAATGTAGGAGACTAAACTTATTGTTTCCGTAAATAAAAAATAAGAAGAATATATAGATCGATCTTGTATTTGCGTCAGTATTTTGGGTAAGTCCTGCCTAATTTTTCGAACTGTACCAATCAAAAAAAGTTTGTTTTCTAACAGATATTCTGCTAAACTTATGTCGGTGAAAAAATTATCTGTTGTTACACAGCGGCCAGAATTTCTCCAAAAATCTGTCATTTCTTTCACGACACGTTGACCTTGTTGCTTTTCTGGGGCCTTTCCTTGTTTCCCCAGGTATACTTGCATGTTGCAGCAATAAAAAGTATTCGAATCGCAAAGGGTCCATATTTTGATGCCATATTTTCTTGGTTTGCTTGGCATATACACCTTGAATGAACAACGGCCGCGAAATGTAACTAGTTGTTCATCGACGCACCCAACGGCTGTTGCATCGTACGAGTCCTTGCAGTTTTGTGCAAACATATTTGTAATATCCCTCAGGGGTGCCAATTTATCATTTACTTTTCTTTCTTCTCTTGTGATTGAATCGTCAAAACGAATATACCTGAGTAAAATGTAAATGTAAGTATGGATATATGTGAAGATGTAAGCGAAAGTCATCCAAAACCAAACGACAAGGATAATAAATAAGTATAATAATAATAATAACATACCTTAGTATATCTGTGAACCGATCACGTGACATTGTTGCCGTATAAAATGGTCGAGAAAATGCACCGCTTGTCTTCCACAGGTCCTGTTTGCGTTCACGTGATTCTCTAAACCGCCCAATAAATAGGAGAAGACCAAAAAATGCATCGAGCTCTATACGGTCCACTGACTTCCAGTGTCTATTTGGCGGCATATTGTTCCTTGCCTTGATATTTGTGTGGAGAATGATCGTATGCATGATTTCAAAATTGATAAATAAATGGAAACATTCATCCACCGTTTCTACGTGTTCACTTTTTTCTGTAAGTGAACACTTACGCGAAAGGTCTGAGGCTGCTTCGTTATTGGGTGCAATATATTGCCAGTTACGTCCAAATACAGTCTCATTTTCTGGAACAGTATCTCCAGTTTCTTCAGTATCTTCTTCGGATTCTGACGTATAAAATTCATCGGATTCCCAATCCTGCACTTCTGGCTCCGAATCGCTATTCGAAACACTTCCACCATCCGATGACTGGTCGCTGTTGTAAACGTCTTCGTCGTTTTCCACAAAAAGTGAATGCTCATCGTTTGGTAGTATAGACATTGTATTGATACAAAGCAAACAAACAAAACAACAATAACAACGATAACGATAATAACAGTGATAACAACGATAACAACGACAACAATGATAACGATAATAATAAAAACAACAAAGCTAACAAAAAAAAAACACAGGAAAAACTCGAGAATGCAGCGAAGCGTCGTTGTCGGCGATACATTCGCGAATGCCCCAAGGCAACGCAGTCGCTACGAGCTTCTGACTCTTTAGGCCCCAAGAATGTCCCCGGAAAAACCCTGTTTATGGCACCCCCAAGCGCGAGGCGCTCCTTGACGACAGGTAAAAGACCGCTTGGCATATTAACCGCTCCGTCACC